>CM042427.1:19265670-19828170 GCA_023631565.1 Gymnocephalus cernua | reverse complement strand
AGCAGAGCACCGGACTGAAATTCCATGCAGGTGAAGCACACCTTTTCTTCTTCACTGATATGTACTAGATGACAGCAGCAGGTCCTATTCTTTCCTTTCATAAGCAAGAAAAAATGCCAATTCTGTTATTGACAACCTGACGCTCACCAGCAGAACCTGGAGCATTCTCTCGTTGGGATGTGAAGCAAAGCCACATGCGTAGAGAAACCTCTCCTGCAGAACCAATCCTTTGGCATCGGTGAAGTTAAGGAATTCAAGCATGGCATCCAGAGATGCATCTGTCTGAGAGGAGGTCACAGCATCCACCACCTGAGGTCTAAGCAGAAAGAAGGCAAAACACAATGATGGTGAGTTTATAAAGTTAGACTGATTGAAAGAAACAGAGTGATGGAGTCAGGAAGCAAATTAAGATGTAAGAGTAGAGTCTGTTTACAGAGATGTCTTGCTGGCACTCTTCAGCACTGTGAGGATCTCGCCCTTGGCCGCCTTCCTAATGCTCTGGAGGAGGGCCAGGAAGCTGCGAGGAGCCGTGGCTTTCGACAGGCTCGCTGGCTCCAGCTGCTTCTGTTGAGTCTGCCAATGTTCAAAAAGCTAAGACGGAAAACACAGGGCACAGGGGATTAGAAGGAGAGGCCGTCCTCAGTCTATGATTACACTACAATAATACACAGTATCTATTTACTATTACGGTGTTATTCGGGTCATTTTGTAATAATGGCCATATATGAATCGTACCAGTTACTGATCTTTACAGTAACACA
The DNA here is from genome assembly GCA_023631565.1 of Gymnocephalus cernua. Classification (NCBI taxonomy): domain Eukaryota; kingdom Metazoa; phylum Chordata; class Actinopteri; order Perciformes; family Percidae; genus Gymnocephalus; species Gymnocephalus cernua. Next base: position 19,827,409 of record CM042427.1, on the reverse strand, counting down.
TGGTCCATAATAATATGGGAACTCCAATAAAGAATAAACAACAATTCCAGTTTGTTACAACTTCAGTTTCATTTTTGTAGTTTGGGTCATTGTTCCTGTCATATTTGGAAATGCAGCGACAGTGCCTAAAGAGATCAAACAGGGCAGGAAACACAAGCATACAGATTTTAACAAAACTTATTTGGAAGCAATGCTAGCAGCTCTGTAAGTTTGTAGTACATGCTCAAGCATGACAACATGCTCACAATAAGAGTGCTTATATGCTAATGTTTAGCAGGTATAATCATTACCATGTTCACCATCCTAGTGTTTTGCTAAGTTAATTAGGATTCATCCTGAGTGTGTAAGAGAATGTAATGGTAATCCAATAGTTGTCGAGACATTTGACTCAGAGCCCTACATTTCAACCTCATGGCGGAGCTAGAGCAAAACTCATTAAGATACACCCTATGGGGACCATGAATGTCTACAAAATTGTAATCTATTAAATACTAATATTTCAGTCTGAATCAAAGTGGGAGACCAACATTGCCATCCATAGTGTGGCTAAAATGTGTTTGTAAAAGTAAAAATGTGTTGTGTGAAAGTCAACAGGTACTCACTGATGGACAGCCCTTGCACTGGGATTTGACCTTCTCCGCAACAATACCAACAGCTGCCAGTTTGGCATCGATTGACTTGACAACCCCAGCCACATCTTTGCCAGCGGCCTCCAGCGGTCCAGCCTCTGTCCTTACAAATGTCAAGGTTTGCCTGGGAAGCAAGAAATAGAAAATTGAATACGTAGCCCTTAACCCTTGTGTTGTCCTCGGGTCAAATTTGACCCGTTCTCAAAACTTCTATAAGAGAAATATGGGTTTCTTTTTAACCAAATTACCCAAAACGTTAAGTACAATTGCAAGTACTTGATCACCACTTTCATTGAATTTTGGATATTCAATTTGATATCGTTTGAAAAAAAATTGAAATGGGTTTAAAACCTGACTAAACTTTGACATCCAAAAAACAAAATTGCATCGAAAACGTCAAAAAAAGTGACAAAAACATTGAAAATAGTGCTTTAAAAAAAGGGAATAAAAAACGTCAGAAAATGTGTCAAAATATAAAAAAAACTGTCATAAAAATAAAGTGTTAATTTAGAACCAGAAGGACAACAAGTGTTCAACCGGAAGACAACACAAGGGATATTAGAAATGGCAGCACATGTTAATTCTTTGTTAAAGTTACCTGGACACGACAGTAGCTGCAGCAGATCTGCGGGCGTTAACAGCCAGTGAGTGTGTTTCTTCAGCCACAGCCGAGTGGATGAAACCATCTTTAAGTGTGAACGTTGTTACAGAACTGGACTTCCTGCTCACACCCAACACCTGAAGGTTGACACATCAAGGTGTGATACATTAGTGATTCAGTAATGTTAATATTTTAGTGTCGGGGAGCTTGTCTGGATACTGACATACCTGACTGTGTGTGGTGAATCCAGTCTCCGCCGTCTTACACGTCTCCAGGACCTTGGTTCTCGTCACCTGACCTTTTACTGCCTTGTACTCGACTGTGCACCTTCCAGACACGTCATTCTGTGCCCAGACATTAGGTTTGTTCACATTAGCTACATTTAATTCAATATGAAAAGCATTAATAAATGTAATGGGAACATTATCATGCCATTTACCTCTATAACTTTCCCAGTGTTGAGCTGTACTTGCAGTAGGCTGGCCAGCCCTCTTTTTAGGTTCTTGATGGTTGCAGGTTCGGACCAGTAGGAATAAAATGCTTTTGCCTACAAAGAAAGCAACATGTTAAACCAAATTTTATGCTTTTGAACAAGGGATACCGAGGCATTTTGTCCAGCACATAGAGAGGGAGGCGACCCACAGTGCTGTACGTGCTGCATCTTATAAGGGCTTTCAAGGTGTTGCACAAACACTAAAGGCCCTGACACACCTACCCGATAATCGGCCATCGGGCAGTCTGGCGAGGTCAGTGACTCGAGTCTGTTCGGTGTGTTCCGTGCCGTCGTCCATCAGCTAACCCGGAAATGACGAGTGGGATGAGCGAGACTAACGCCTCTCAAAATCTGACGAAAATCTTTTAAACTGAAATAATATGAAAATAAAGACGAATTCAGCAACTGCATGGCCTATTTCTTGCTTAAAATGTTTTCAGAAACACGTTTCAGTGAACTATTTTCGTGAAATATGAGATCGTATTTCCGAACAAGCCGCCATTTTGAAATTCGGGAGAAGCCAGACCCATGTGACGCGTTCGTCCAATCAGCTGCTAGTTTTCATTTTGGGGCGACAACACAGATTAGTGCCGCCTGCTGCTATGGAGACATATTACGTCTCGCACACGCGCAGAACATATGCTCAAGTCTGCGTCGCTGCGCTTCGGTGTGTTCCAAGGCACTTTTTTGACCAACTCGGGGAGACTGATCAGTCCGACTGCCTGTCGGTTGGTGTGTCAGAGCCTTAAGAGTACACAAATGCATGATCATGACATCAGAGACAATTTACACTGCATGCAGAAGGAAGATATTCTTTGAAGTGCAGATCAAATACAAAACCAGAATACTTTGGTATTACCACTTTAAATTTAAAAAAAATGAGTCTACCTTAACCTCTAATTATATCCTCAATACACATAAGTACACATCACTGACCAGTATGAAAGATCAGTCAGTCTTATGTTTACTTATGTTGCTGATATCAATAATGGAACCAAAGCTCAGACAAATGAACTTGGGAAATGTGAGTGGGAAATACCATATCACACCACACAGTTTGGTTTTCCCAAGAGGTTTCAATCTGGCTCAATATTGGACTCTGTGTCCTGCTCATGAGAGGAGAAAGCAGCCTATTACATCATCCAACAGTGTCTCCTATACAGTATGTCATTTATTTGTGGCACTCAACCATGATATCAGCTAGGGCTGCCATAAATAGATTGTCCACAGCTACTTTGTATCTTTCTTGCCGCAGCCTGCCATCAGTATAAAAGGGGGGACACTGATCTATCCTGTTCCACATTGTCCAACCTTCTTCTTCTTCAACTTTCTTTATTCCATAATGAAACATTATTCATCCTAAAACGTATACTTTTTTTTAGCTGCTGTACAACACTTACACAACTGTGTCAGAGTAGGATATAATACACATGGTATATTGTACCTCTATACACCACTGAAGGCCTTGTGTGAAACCAATGTGAACAACAAACATTTCTATGTTGACTGTTACTTCATACTAGAAATATTGGTACCACTTCTTAATAAATTGTTGATAAGTTGTTGCCAATTGTTATTAATGGTAATTAAGCATTTACTAAAGCCTTATAGATCAGTTATAAGCATGAATAAAAACACACTTGATCGCCAGGTTGTACCAAAGTCCTTTCTATTTGGTAATAATGCAATTATAATTGTTCAAATCCATTAATAGATGCATAATAGCTTGTTAATACATTGATTTTGAGGACTCCAGATCCTCTGCAGCCCTTTACCATTGTTAAGTGTCTTACAGTTCAATTAGTCGAAGGGATTTTTTTAGTCATGATCTATAACGCTTCTAAATGATTAATGAACCCTTAATAGAGCCCTTAGTTACTTAACTTATAAACTCTTTATAAAGTAGTACCCAAGCCTTTACTGTATGGACAAACAGGTAATCCAAAGAAACAAACATTGTGTCAAGGGATCTTTACCCTTGTTGGCAATTTTTATAAGCTAGTATGATTCATGCCCTGAGATTTTAAATGAGATAACTATCAATCAGCTTGCTGTTATTCTTCCATTGGCAATTACCAGTATGCATTATTGAAAACCATACAGTGATTATGACGTGATAACAGCGAATTACTTTGGCTTGAACTCAAAGATCTCACAGACAGTAAGATGACAGCATGAACCTTATCCACCTAGCCACTCTTTAAGTCAGGCTTATTAATTCATTCATTCATTCATTCATTCATTGACCATCTAAACTGCTGACCTTTGCACACACACACACACACACACACACACACACACACACACACACACACACACACACACACACACCTGGTAATTCCCCTGCCAGCATCATCACTCCAGCACAATGAAAGTATTATATGTAAGTATACATTACTTATGCAAGCATTTATTACATATAAGATCATAAATCGGCCGAAAACTGAAATTCTTGAATATTATAAGATTTGCTGTTTTCGGACAATTTTCGGCTGTTATTATTTGCCTGGAGTAATTATAAACTGTTAATAAAATATGTTAATTTTTACCAAACCTCTTACAGTAATAGACTATGAAGTTGTACAGATAATACCAGCAATAAGTGGTGTAGCCACTCATAAGGAGTTTTTTTATACATATGTTTAATCTCAAAGGATCTAAACTTTTGCATGCAAACTGCTAATAAATCACAGACTAAAAAGAATGAATGTTCTTACCTTTCCATTTTTCAGATGCAACATAAAAGGTTTAGTCAGAGCTGCTAGTTTTGTTTTCCCCAAAACACTTTCTGCAGTGGATCCATGGAGGACATTCTTCTTTTCTGATCGGTGGGTCGCATGGTCGATCCTCACATTTGAGATCTATGAAAGAGAGATTAATTAATCTGAGCAAAAGGCTGCTTTTTGTGTGTATTGTCAACACACCATCAGCTACACTGAAGAAAAATGAAGCATGCTGACTTTACTACCAATTTTATCAGAAGTGTATTTGTAGTAAGAAATTATTCCAGGTCTTGAAATGACATCATGTCCTGTCTCAACATGTGACTGGACAGACATACCGACAGTTGAATCAGTTGGTTGTCTTTGCTGCTGGGATCTCTCCACACTAGGTTGACGTCCACATCGCTTGAGATCCTGTAGCCAGCACTGCCCTCTTTGGACCCCCTGGCCCTGTCCACCAGCACCTCAGTGGTGTAGCTGAATTTGTACAGCTGGTTGTTGTTCAGCCGGGGTCCAGCAGCACCACCTGAAGAAACACAGGAAACACAGCTGCTGAGCACGAGTGCAGAAAGTGAGAATGATCTGCAATAAGACTGTTATCATATTGCAGTGTGAAGACAGGTCTGCTAGTGTACTGGAGACTTAAAAGAACATGCAACTGGTGTTTTCACATGAAATATGCTTTACATTTTCCAAAGCTACTATAGCATTTTAGACATTTTTCATACCTAACCACTGGTTTAATTTTAATGTCTGTACCTTATAAATATCAGCTAGTAGAAACCTGAAACTGGGCATAGCAATCCATCACCATGGACATTCAGCCATCTTCATTTGTTTGTCACTGTATCCTCATGTAATACCACCAGGTGTGAGCAGTGAGTGACTGTTTTAAATACTGTTGAGCAATGGCTGTGTGGTCAGAAATTAAAAGTGGAAAACAAACAATGCGCAAACATGGATAAGGTGGGAAGGATAGTGTGATTTTCGTAGCTTCTTACATTTAAAAAAAATGCTGTTTTGGGAGAAAACACTCAAATCTCAGATTTCAGAGCTTCTCACTATCAAACTACCAAATAGGTGCAATACATAGGATATCAATTTAATATAGAAATCCACACTTTTAATTGCTTTGCCATCAACGGTAATACAAATAAATAATATTTGAAAGCTCTATGTCTTTAATTCAGGTCATTTTTAATAATAAAGCCCACTGAAACCTTAAAAAAAAGGTATATCTATATTTAATATCAAACATGCTGTTGCTCTTTCATTTTTGGTTTCCTTTACAGAAATAATATACTGTATGTGCATAGCGTTGAGGTAATTCAACCAGCGGCCATTTAACAAGGTGTGCTTAACCTGAGAGATATGACATAGATAGGGCATTTGGCCTCGAGGGAAGGCAGACTGACGTGTCAGTACTTGATTTCATCACCGGCCGCTGAGGAACCTGGAGCTGAAATTCAACAAATAAAACTCTGGGTCTTAATGTGTTCTTTGTTTTGTAGTATTGTGTTTTTGTCTTTCTTGACTATACTCTCTCACCTCTTATCAGTCAGTGATGTCACAAAGCAGTAGGCCTACTTTGTGAAGTTATAGCCTACTCCATTTATAATGAATGGGAGACTGAGCCCATTGTAAGATCACCCAGTGTGATTTCTTGCCAGAGTTCATTTTAAATCTCTGTGGCCCAATATAATTAAGCTTTACACCTTTGATCCAAGCTCGCTGTTAGGAATTATGGACGTGGGGGGGGGACACACAACATTTTCCAAATAGGGCCCCTCATGCAGCACCATAGATCTTTGCATGGGCCTTGGGCAGGGGTTATCTGTGCCCTTTGACCACCCCTGACAGTGGGCCTGCTAGATCCAACTTTCCCTCTAAGAAGAAGCCTCCAAAGCACAGTACAGTTAGCTACAAATAAATACTTTTGACACATTTCTACTTACTGAGCATGAAGTAGGTATCTTCTGGCCCCAACTAAGTTAATTCAACCTTTATTAAATAATCGTCTAAAAGTGTCTGTTGGCCCCACACATCACACTACCACAAACTATCACTACTAGGCTACTCACAGAAGAAGAAAACATCAACTCACCTTTGGCAGAAGCTGAGACAGAGGAGGCTGCACAAAGCAAGAGCACAGCTAGAGTTAACATTGTGTGTCCTCTCTCTGTAGCCGGGAGAATCAAGACCGACACAAAAACCGAGTCAGCGGCTGAAGCTGCACTAGAGGGCCAAAAAGAAAGGCAAAACAAGTCCGAGCTTCTCCTAATAAGTTTGATCGGAGGGGAGGGCAGACTCCAAACTCCACGCGCAAGTACTAAGTACGAGATAGCCAGCAAATCATTAACCTGAGGAGCACAGATTTGACAGGAACCAGTCTGCCATTGACAGATGCAGCCAGGATTCTCCTTTTAAAACATCGGGGCAGTATCTGCGTCTGCGCGCGGCCATGCGATTGATTAATCAAGTGAAATGGGATTAACTGATTGATTCAATTGATCAAGGGACAAGTAAGACTCGCCGTCTGGATTTTAGGTTTCCGGTAATGTGCATGCCCTGACTGGTCAACAATCAATAAAGTTATTTTGATAGGAAGAAAAAAATCGTACAATTAGCACAAACATATCTTAATAAGAGCATTTATATTTACCAAGAGTTGGCAGAGAGACGTCCTCATGTCGGATACCTTTCACCTAATTTCTTCTTGGGATGAACAGCCAGTACTTTGTCTGTGTGTCTTGGTTGGAGGAAATGGGCAGTCTGTCAGTGAAACCAGCCCTCTGGCTCAAATTACAGCATCTCAGTGGACCCAAAAGTGTGGCAAATTTCAGCAAAGGGTCAGTCTGTGTGAAATACTGGATATGGAATATGTTATATTTTTAGAAATCTGTTTAAATCAGCGAGTTCATTGTTTGAGTAAGGATAGGCCTACTGCTGATTTCTCCAATTAATGCATCCCATACTTCCTCAATCTATACTGGGTTACAGATAAGCATAGCCTAAAAGTTGCAACCTCAGTCTGTAAAGTTAAAATATTAGAAATAGGTGTTTAATGTACATACAGTGTGTGTGTGTGTGTGTGTGTGTGTGTGTGTGTGTGTGTGTGTGTGTGTGTGTGTGTGTGTGTGTGTGTGTGTGTGAGTGAGTGAGTGAGTGGTTGGATGGGGCATTTCAGGGGCAATTCCACTTAATGGCATCATTCATCATTTTCATCATCAGCAATATACTTCACACACTTTCTCATGATTTAATTTAGATTAAATGGAATCCCACTCTATTATTACCTTGTTGTGGAATGTTGCAGTACACCAGCTCCCCCCCTTCACTTTAGTGAAAGGTAAAACTTTCTGTCCAAAGTCTCCTCAAACCTTAATTTATATCCTACACTAAAGTTAAGTAATAATTCTCAAAATCTGAATCTGAATCATGTTTATTTGGCCACATGCGTGTTGACACATACTACAAAGTCATTTGGTTCTGGTTCTCAACAGCTCTCAATATACATACACATATTATACAGTGAGAAGATTAAATGTTCTTACACCTATATATAGCCAAATTTTGTCAATGATGCAGCACAGGACTGTAAACAAGCAGTTTTTCTTCTACTTATGTAATAAATAAGTAAATAAGATACAACACACACAGTTAACACAGCTCTGCATGCATTTGTAAACTTGTTAAAATGTCAGATAACTGTAGTGGAGTAGGAAGTGTAATACTTTATTGTGAAATGTACCATAGACAGTGCAGTAAACTATAAGGTAGCATAAAATGGAAGTGAGTTATCTCAAATGTGTACTTAAGTACAGTGCTTGAGTAAATGTAGGCTACTTAGTAACTTCCCATCACTGAACACTGTAACATAAAGAACTTTCAGATTAAAGCACAGCAGCACTGAATACAGTAAATGTGAGTTTGACTGAGCAGCCAGTGGGTGTCAGTGTTTGTCTGCTGTTGTTGATGGATGGGTACCAGTTTGGAGTTTCTGTAGGTGGATCTGAATCCAGATTGAATAATAATAATAAGAATAAGAATAATACATCAGCATATGGATACAGAGTACAAAACTATAACATACAGTACAATACAATAAATTCAAAACATGTTCTTTTCCTTCAGCGGCTGTGAAAATAGAGCAAACAGATAAAGCATGAAATACAAAGTACAATATAAAATAGACCATTTAACGACAATGAGAATGGTTAATTGAGGAGGCATACATTAATACAAAAATTAGGTGAAATAATAAAGCACAAAGAAATCCTTTTTCAATTAAAGTAGGTGTTCCTGACTGCAAAGATCCAGAAAAGTTGCTATTAAAATCTTCAGGTTACAAACAAGAACATATTGGATCAAGAGGTCACTGATGTATGACAGAGCAAGACTATGAATGGATGAGACTTGTTGGAATGGATTTATAAGTTAATACCATTTAAAATCAGTTATATTAGTAAGTGAGGGGCCAATAATAGGGAGCTAAAATAGAAGTAATGTGTAAAAAGGAAACACTTTCTCCGTCTCATGATTCTTGCAATTTTTGGGTTGTAAATCCACATGATTCAATGCACGTATTGTAAGTCGCTTTGGATAAAAGTGTCAGCTAAATAAATGTACTGTAATGTAAAAATAAAATAAAAGAGACACCTCACTTTGCACCGGCTTTGTAATTCTTACTTAATCTGCATTTTATGTAGCCTATTGCATTCTGTAGTGTTTTTTTTTTCTTGGCCAGGTCGCAGTTGCAAATGAGACCCTGTTGTCAACGGCCTACCTGGTTAAATAAAGGTTAAATAAAAAAAATATTAAATGTCTTAGGGTGGCCATAGCTCAATAGATAGCCTATTTATTATGTAGTTTAGTTAGAAGGAAAAACATATTACATATTCCAGTAGGGATCTGACTTGGACAATTCTTGATCAGAAACACACAACAAAGTGTCACTGTCGCATCCAATATCTGGATAATAAAAGGATCAGAAGGAAGGTACTGAGTTCACAATTAACTTATTACATGCGTTATATTAAAGCATTTTGGTAGAGTGAGTTGTGAATGTGTTTAAGAGGAAGGTTGATTACATCAGAAGGAACAAGTCTGCTGTTGTTCTCTGTTGAGTCTAGAAAAGCACCGGAAGTAACGCTGAGGCATCTGGCCAAAGGTCAGATCATTTGAAATCAATCCCTGATAACACAGCAAACACTTACATTATGTAAGCTGGGTATCTAAATATCAAATGATAAGTGTTGTGTTGAAAGAAAGGTGTGTGTGTGTGTGTGTGTGTGTGTGTGTGTGTGTGTGTGTGTGTGTGTGTGTGTGTGACCTACTAATCTTTTTTGTTCTCTCTGTGAATGTTTAATTTAAGAGAAAACAGCAATAGCGCCTGATGACTCCACCTCAGTCTAATCCACAGATGACAATTAATGAGCTGAAAACAGTCTGAGACAACACATGAACAGCAGAGAGACAAAGCCCCGCTCTGACTTCCTCTGTTCCATGCATTTACCATATTTGTTTTTCCAACAACTTTTCAGAAGCTCCGATGCACCTCAAAGGTCCTTTAAATCAAATTGTCTGTGGAGATGTACCCTTGATTGGATGTCTGGTGTTATTTCCCTAATGTTTTGTGTGACATTTCCACAACATGTTGGCTTTAGGTGTGTTTGTGTGTGCAGGAGATGCCACCAGTGTTGTCTGTAACGAACCTTCCACTGGTGAATTAAATGCTGTTATCAGTTTTTCATGTCCTGACTAAAACGATTAAACTGGGTGAGAGGTGAACAACAGTAGGAAAAGCACAGGTGTAAATTGATTGCTGGCTGAATTCCATTTCGCTGCTTTGGTTTCAGGGTCCTGGTATTGTGCATGCTGGCTCACTGTCACACTTTCATGACTTACTGGAATACTTGAACCCAACAAAGCCATCGTTATTGTTATTTCAATCAGGAGAGACTTTGTTTGCAGATATGCAAAAGAACAATATTTATTATACAACTGCATGAGAAAATGTATGAGTCTTTTGGAGATTAGACTCCATCGAATTAATATTTTTTAAAGGGGTAGAGAATAGGAAACATCCCCCGATGGAGTCTAGACACTGGTGGCGGCGGAGAAGAGACTGGGGACCAGACCGACGAGGCAACGGAATGGCCAGCCGGGAGAATCATGAAGACTGGAGGCGGCAAGGGAGGTGGAGGGTTGAGCGCTTTGCCTGAAACGAAAACTGAACAGCACAGGGAGAACATATTTAAGCAGAGCTGTAATGCTGTGATTGGTCCTTGAATTTTCTGGTCATGTCTGATTGGTTTAAGTGAAAGTATCGCTTCTAAACAGCAGATTTAATTTACGGAGAAAGAGTAATGATTGGGTTAATGACGTCTTCCTGAAAGAATTTGCGCTGAGCTTCATTAGTGACACCTCTACTTTCCCTTAATTGCCTTCTATGACAAGTTCAAACGTCCACTGTGAAAAAGGCTTACGCAGCAGAGATGTCATCACTTATTGCCGTGTCATGTTTATGACCAACGCTAATGTGCAATTGAGTTCATACTACAATTGACCTTTTTTTTTCACCCCGTCAGTGTCCATCTCTTCAGTTAGGATCACTTCTTGATGCAATTTGATTTGCTGTCAAGTGTGCCAGGCAAATAAACTAAAGAGAAGAGGAATTCATTTGAAATAACGATCCTTTGCAGAAATCCTTAGTAAATATAAGTCAAATGTCAGACACACAACATGACAAAAGTGAATTGCTCTCATGTTGAATTATTTTGTTGCTAGTGACGGGGCAAAGGATTTTATGTTTTGCTTTGACTTGCAGTGGCTGAACACTGAGACTGGTCATATTCATTTCAAACACTAGATGGTGGCATTGAGTTTTTTTTTGCCCAATAACTGACATTTTCTTGTAAATAAGGTAGTCCAATAACTGTAATAACCACTTACTCTGAGAGTAAGCTGTATTTTTGAAAGTTTATAAAGATTTATTAAGAACTGTGGCCAAACTCAATCAACGATCTATACTATACAGTATGTATACGAAGACAAAAGGCCCACATTTATTCAGATATATATTTACAACTTGTCATGATCCAGTTATTTACAAGAATTAGGAGTACACAGGAAACAAAAGTTATAATCAGGAGTATGTATAATTCACATAAATATGGCACTGAGTGGTAAGAAAAAGTGTGATCAGTCAACAACAATCATATGAAGCTTTTAGTGGAAAAAAGGGATATTTGACCCCATTACTGTATTACTATAAGATTTAAATATACAGTGTGTGTGTTTACACTATATATATATATATATATATATATATATATATATATATATATATATATATATATATATATATATATATATATATATATATATATATATATATATATATATATATATATATATATATATATATATATATATAGTATACATATATATATATAGTATACATATATGTTGTGAAAAGATGTTCAGTTCATTAACCAAGGCTGCATAATATTTGACTGCAAAGGAAAAGCTGTGTAACATACTGCAGGTTCACACCGCCTTTACATAAATTGGCTCCTTTTACTTTCATGCTGTACAGTTCTATAGGTTGATACAAAATTATATGCTTTCAGATAATGTCTAGAAAGAAAAACATAACATAAGTTGTAAAGTTCCAAAGTTTGCATTTAAAATAATGCTGGTGAGAGAGCACGTGTGCTCTACTTTCAAGTAATGTATGTATGTAGGCTATAAATCATTTCTACGTTCAGTTGAGGTCAGTTCCACCAAGCAGCACCAGCATGTTGTGCTTTGGAAATAGCTTGTATCCTAATTTTCCAGTGAAAACTTCTAACACAACAAACAAAGGTATCTAATTAATTAGGCAGCTTCCATTAATGAAACACATCGGCAACATCTAAAAGATAGAGGAAAATCACTGAATGAACACTGAGAGTAAGGTAATGTGCAAGGAATGGCACAACACGCATAGTGTGCTAAAATAAACATTTTCAAACTGCTTTTGGAAAAAGGATCTGACATTATGGAGCCCCATGAAGTTACAGATGTATGCTTTTAAGTGCACCCTCCAGTGGCTGCTGCTTACTTAAATAATCCACCATGACACAAATCACTCTTATATGAATAATAAAGTGCTTAAGGCTAGATTTGGATGCTGCATCTTCTGGTCTCTTTCAGTATATTTAGACATTTTTGTTTAAATGTCACTGCCAAAACTTTTGGCAAACTGCAACTTTGAAAAGCCTACAGCATCAATCATACCCCATTGTGATACTACATGTTACTAATTTATATCCACCTTAGTGCCACAAAACTCTGCTTATAAACTGTATGTACCTGTAGAATATGAGCATAATGTCACACATGGAAATGAATCTAAAGTAAAATTCTCCGTCGCTTTAAGTAGATCCCATTAAACATTCAACAAAGTGCTAACCAGCCGATTCACGCTAAACTATAGTAAATATTTTACAAATACTTTTAAAATACTTAACATTGTTGAAATACATTTAGGGGAGCCAATGTCCTAGCAGTAGACAATAGGCATGCAGTGCATTTCCAGAATCACTTTTAGATCTTTGTACACAACCCTTACATGCAGTGTTAAAAACTGCAGCTGTGAGACATATAAAACCAATTATTTTCTGAATGAAGCACTACCTCTGATGAAACATCCAATCTACCATCATTTGTCCTGTTTAAAAGTTATGACCCTATCCCCTCCTCATTTACAGGCTTACAAACTAAAGAAATCTGAACTGGGACTTTGAGCCACTTCACTATCATAGCTGCTTATACTGTAAAGCATTTACATTGCACTTGTTTATTCTGTACTGTATGAGAGCTACAATACATTTTAGAGGTTGAGCTTCATTCAGAAATAGGGCCACAAATAAGTCTAAAAATAACTCTACATTTGCCATTTACATGTGAAGGAGACTCTTCATTCTGGATGCATTAGCTCATTCATTTATTTCCCTTCGTTGCTGGCATCCAAACAGCAGAGTCCTGTAGAAAAAAACATTTCAGTGCAAAGGCAATCTACGAGGGGGAAATCAATAGAATCAATCAATATAAATACAAATATGTATATGCCGCAACATTAATTATGAAATCCAATAGTGCTTACCTGGTACATCCTTCTTGCCTTTGGAGATTCTGTGGAGGTCTTAGGTAAACAAACTGCACAAAACAAGAGGAAGATTTAGGAACAGATGCAATAAAATGAAGACATAAAACCGACAATTACACAACAAGGCAGTTTTGTGAGGCTGTGCTTAGGTAGAGGACGTTATCTGGCACAACTTCACCTGCATTCAAGGTACATGGACCCTGATGAAGGCCACAAGAAATGCATCTGTCTCACAATTAGGAGTTATGAATCCTACAAGTGTCGCTGGAGTTTTGACCCTTAAGGCTGTACTTAAGCCACAATGACTTTGGGCTAAATGCTATAGTCTGCATGCTGACATGCTCACTTTTTCTTTTTTTAAAGGAGCACGCCGACTTATTGGGACATTAGCTTATTCACCAGAGTTAGACAAGTCCATACATACCCTTCTCATCTCCGTACGTGTCGTAACTCTGTCTGACGCACCCACTGCTAGCCTAGGTTAGCAGCACAGATCCTGGAGGAGTGATTTGCTCGCAGCACCTGAGAAGCCCCGTGGTGAGGAGCAGAGAGTAACAACGGTGCTTTTCAGGTGTTGCGCTAATCACTCTGCCCAATTAGCAGTGCTTCGCCTACTGAGAACATAGTTCCCAGCATGTATACGGTTAGAAGATGGCTGTGTGTCATGTGGCCTTGTTATTTGGACATTCTGTGACTATACAAATCACATCATGTAAATAGGGAAATGTTGGCGTTATTTTGTCACTTATTGGGAGCAGTAAACTAGATGGAGCCGGTTACCTCCAGGATCTGCGCTAAGCTAGGCTAGCGGTGGGTGCATCAGACAGAGTTACGACACGCACAGAGATGAGAAGGGTATGTATGGACTTATCTAACCCTGGGGGATACGGTGAATAAGCTAAAGTCCCAATAAGTCAGCATGTTCCTTTAATGTTAACTAACAAGCTAACACTTGCTAATTAGCAGTAAACAGCTGGGGATGGCAGGAATGTCATTAGATGGCAGGTATTTGGTGATAAACTAACGTATTGGACATTGCACTCAAAACCACAAATGCCAACCTCAATGTGGCGCTTTAAGAAAAGTCAGTAGGATTCATCCTCTAAGAACCATGACATGTACGTAGCAAAATGTTGTGCTAATCCATCCAATAGATGTTACGATATTTCACAAAATAAATGAAAACTTTGATATCTGGAGATGATGGACATGAAAAAAGATCACCAAAGTTATCAAAATTCATCCTGAGGGGAATATTAATATTGGTACCACATTTATGGACCATTCCATTTCTGTGGAGATATTTTAAGGCTCCTGCACTTCTGCAGCCAAAGTAAAAGTTATTTTATTTACCAATTTCACTCCATTAATTATTGTTCCATCATTGTTCCCAGCCCGGGTGAAATTGTGCTTGAATGAACACAAAGGTGCCACCTACCAGCTCTCTCTCACGGCGTCAATGTCGCTCACAAGATTTTGTGCTAAACAGATGCCAAAAATCTAAAACAAAGAACAAATATTTGACATTAGGTATATTTAAAGTCAATCAGTCAGAGATGAGATAACAGACCAACCCGTTCGCATTGTTCCTCACCTGTAGTAATGCAATCCCTATAAAGATGCCTGCCACCACTGTCAGGTTTTCTTGAAGCCACTTTTCAAACTGAGGAACACATCCTTTGATATAGATGAAGGTCCGCTGCTCAGAGTCCTGACAGAACATATAAAAAACAGGTTCACAGCCTAACAATCAAGTGCAGATGAAATGTTTTGGCTTTTACTTCTTTGTTTATCCTCTTAAAAGTTTTAAATTTTAGAGTTACTGTCGGCAATGATTTTGGGATTTGCTTTGCTTTGCAGCACTTGACAACATCGTCATTTTTAATGGAAGCGCATAATTCTCATTCATTCTGTGGTCTCCTCAAAAGCCTTTCACAATAAAATCTCTCTGAACTAATTGTGCCTGGTTGTTAACACACACGCTGAGCCCACTGTTTTTTTGACTCTTGTTAAAAACAAAAAAAACAATTAGCTCACTCTGGCTTTTTCCTCAAATTTAAAGTCAAGAAAACAAACAGCCTTTTCCTTACATTATGCTATTATGGAGTAAGGCCACAGCTAATGATGGGGGAGGGGGTTCAATTCCCAGTGCATTTCTGCAGCATGAGCAATACCACACGGCCCAAAGTGGTGATGGGGAGCCAACTGCTGTAAGTAAGACTGTGGAGTTACATACTGAAAGAGGAATATTGTGCCCAGGGTGGAGTACCTGATGACCTCATGTAGCCAAATAAACCTGCCTGAGGCAAAATAAGCCAGAGCCATTTCTACTCTTTGTAGTGTTTTATAGCACTGGCTTATACTTTTAGATCAGGGTCTCAATCTCTGTTATAATAAATGTAAGTTTCTGTTAAGCCACTCACCGTTTTTGCTCGGATGTCGTAGCCACACTGAGTGTTGATGACATCCTCCTGGGAAGAGAAGATGGTTCATGATCATATATTTTTTTCACAAAAGGTAAAGTCAAGAAATTTAGATCATATATTGGCAAGATGTAAAAACGGTAACGCTGCTTGATTTCAACCACCTCATTTTTGTTACTGTCGAGGTTAACATAGCGTACCATTATATCCCAAGTGCAGTGCTCCCATTGAACTAAACCTGCAAACATCTGCACAGATCAGAGCTATAGACTTGAGACTCAAGACTAGGATTTGAGTTGGATGTAGGTCACAAAAAGGGAATGCGAATTTGGAGTGCTGTGAGACAACACTAATGTTTTGAACCAGTAAAACCCAATGAAACAGGCAAGCAGAAACTTAACTTGCTGAATGGAAAATTGTGACTAGCCTCAAATACCTAAAAAGATCTCTGCATAGAACTCTTGTGTTTTCATTTTGAAATGTGTTAAACTCCCATTTAACACGAGGCAACAATCATCTGTTAAATCTTGTCTGTCAGAAATAAAGTGCTGGATGTCCCAAAACCTTTTCAAGCTAAATAAACACAAATCAGAAAGAATTTTCTTTGGTCGAGCCCTAATTTACAAAAACATCTTGGCTCCCTGTCAACAAATGTTAAACCTGCAGCCAGAAACCTGGGTGATGACCTTTCAGTCGAAGAAAAAAAAAGTAATTCAAATCATGTTTATTTCAGCTGAGAAGCATTCAAAAATCAGGTCTTTACTTTGTCCACCTGATCTCGAGAAGATCCCAAATGCTTTTATTTCATCTCGGTTAGATTATTGCAAAGCCCAAAAAAAACATCTCACGCCTTCAGCTGGACTAAAACACAGCTGCTCTGCGTTTAACAAACACTGGAAGACAAGATCATATCAGATCATGAAAGATTTCACTGATTACTTTTAAAGCTGGGTTCAGCTCCCAGTTACATTGCTGAACTGCTGCTCCCCTAGGAGCCAGAGTGCAGCCTCAGATACTCAGGCAGGACTCTGCTGCCTGTTCCTAAGTCCCGTTTAAAAAACTAAAGGGGACCGGGCCTTTTCAGTCAGGGCCCCCAAGATCTGGAACTCCCTGCCTGAGGACCCGAGACTTCTTTTAAATCACTTCTCAAAACTTTTTATTAAGGCGAGACATTTTATTTCCAACATGTGTTATTGCTTTCTATTTTTATATTACCTTTTGGTATTTTATTTCCATTTTAAAGATGATTTTTTTGGGGCATTTAGGCCTTTATTTTATAGGACAGCTTAGACTTGAAAGGGGAGAGAGAGGGGGGGGAATGACATGCAGCAAATAGCCGCAGGTCGGAGTCGAACCCGCGGCCGCTGCGTCAAGGAGTGAACCTAAATATATGGGTGCATACTCTACCAGGTGAGCTACCCAGGCGCCCGGTTTTATTTCCATTTTAGTTTGTATTGTTGCGATTGTCTGATTTCATGACTTTTGTTCCTGTTTTAACCACCTTTGTAATTTTGCTTTGAAAAGTGCTGTATACATAAAGCTTATTATTATTATTATTATTATTAATTAGGGCTGTCAGTTAAACAAGTTATTAACGGCGTTAACGCAAACCCATTTTAACGGCGGCAATTTTTTTATCGCGAGATTAGCGTTCTTTCGGATCTAGCTAGACCGGAAACAAAACAGGAACACGCCGCGGCTGCACACACTTGTTTGGGCTTGCGAGCCGCGTAGCTAGTAGGCTCGTGACGGCGATTAGCTTCGGAGCGAGTAGTAAGAGAAACAAAGCGTCTCCTCTGTTCTTTCTGACCACGGTGGGAAACCTGTAGCAGGAACAAGTAACCCTCTCCTTGATTTCACGTTGTTTATGGAGAAGGACAACCAGGAAATGAGTCGGGGGAAACCATAGACAGTTAAAGAAAGGGGGAAACTGTCTATGGGGAAATGCAACGCTACCAAACTATGCCCACGGCAGTCGTTATGACGACCAGCCACGCTCGCCTCAGGCATGATACTATCTGCAATGGAAAATGGAGGTAACAGTGTTACATTGTGTGACAGATTATTAGCTCCAAGTGAGAATGTTAGTGTGAAATTGAACACTACGTATATGCCAATGTTGTATGTATGTATTTGCACAAAGCAAGCCCATCCACTTTTCCATGTTGATAAGAGCATTAAAATGAGAAAAAAATAATGGGACAAAAAGAAATCAAGGGACATTTAGAATAGATAAAAATGTGCGATTAATTGCGATTAACTATGACATTAATGCGATTAAATATTTTAATCGTTTGACAGCACTATTATTAATATTATTATAATTTATAGTCATGCTTATTGTTATGAAGTGTTGCTCTCAAAGAGGATGACATGGGTGGAACAGCATGTCCTTGGGTCAGCAAATAAAAAGAGACTCTTGTGCAACTTTCATTACAGTGAAGCATGCCAGTTTTACACAGAGAGCAGCAGTTTGAGCATTTTTCTGCCAAAGAAAAAAACGCCTTGGTCAAGACAACCCCTACCAGTCACTTTCAGACTTTGCTGTGCTGGCAGAGTCTGACAGGACTAAGAACGGAGGCCTCAATTTCCTTTTGGAGACCAGCCATGATAGCTGACAGCGGCTGCCAGCCTTTTAGAGGATGCAGATAACATAGCAATGAGTCACAGGGAGGACCCTCACAAATTTCCCTCAAACTAAAGGTTTCAACATGTTAGAAAGTGACCTACTCAATCTGCTCTCCAATTTTAAGGCACAGAAACACACAAGTACACCCATAGGCTTGTTGTGAAATGAATTGGCTGTGGATTATAAAGTGTTGAGTTTTTGTGGCGACATACCGCTGGATCTTTGGTGCAGCAGGAAAAGGGCACTCCACATTTCTCACGGCTTGGGTTGGAATCAGTACAGTTGAAGTAGATGTTCAAATTCCAGTCATCAGCTCCAAACGCTCCACAACACTCCCACTACAAGGTTAAAAGAGACACAAAATAACTCACATATACTGTATTTAAACAATGTCCCACAGAAATGTTAAAAACAACACTGGAGTGAAATCAGTACTGTGGCGTGCTCACATATTCCTGGGTAAAGTCTATCAGGTTCTGCAGATCAATGTCGTCTCTGTAGGCCCGGATGTTGTTGTTAATGAAAAAATTGAGCTGGTCCTTGATCCAATCTTTGAAGACAAAGGCCAGGATTCCTGCAGTCAGCTCCAGGAAGAAGATGATACCCAGGAACACAGAGAACTGAAATACATTTAGCAAATATTATTATGAGACCAAGAAGAAGATTAAAAAAAAAAACACTTTGAGAAAAAGCCTTTCGTATTTCGTCACAATGCGGGTACAAAAAAAAGGGAACGTACAAATTTGAGCAAGAAAGAGTTTTCTCGCAGCGCTCCAATGCAACCAGCGAATCCAAGGATGAACATCACACCACCCACCACCAAGAAGAGCCAGACTGGGTCAAAACCCCCCAGGTCTGTGATGGATGAGATGTTGGAGAGAACACCCTGGAATAACATAGTGAAGGGTTAGAGGCTTGAAGCCATTACAAGTGAAATCATTTGAAATCTGTCTCCATGAGCCTGTGGTTTAGTCCTACACCCTCCCAAAGCCCCAACTTCAATAATTTGATGAGCTGAAACAGTTAGTCAATTGACAGAGATCTCATTGCCACTTAGTTTGATAATCACTTAAAGGAATAGTCTGACATTTTAGGAAATGAGTCAGATGAGAAGATTGAAACCACTCTCACATCGGTATGGTAAATATGAACCTGGAGCCGACAGACGGTTAGCTTAGTTTAGCATGAAGACTGAAATCAGGGGGAAACAGCTGGCCAGCCTCTATCCAAAAGTCAAAAAATCCACCTACCAGCACTTCTAACTCACTAGTCAACATGCTATTTGTTTGATTCGTACAAATAACAAAGCGTCAAAACAAAAAGTTGTGATTGTATGTGGGTTATGAGCTGGATTATTTCTTGGTGGGAGTAGTGACTTACTTAGTTACCTATAAAACAGCACATTGTTGTTTTTACACTTTAGTTTGTCTACAGATTAAACAAATCAAGTAGAATGTGTTAATTAGGGAGCGTTATAGGTGCTGGTAGGTGGAATTTGTTACCTTTGGACAGAGCCTAGTCTCGCTTTGCCAGAGCCGCCTCCACACGCTGTGGAGCTGCGGAGGAGGGTCTGGCTAGTCCACACAGCATTCCGGGATGGGAGAAAAACGTTCTCTATTTTATTAGTATTTCTTTAAACCAATCACAATCGTCATGGGTGTTGCTAAGCTCCGCACAGAGCCGCTGCAAAATAGCCTCAGGAAGGAACATGTGTACGTTCAAAAGTTGTTTTAGTCGTGCGACAGAAAACTCAGATTGGACAGATAGTCTAGCTAGCTGTCTGGATTTACCCTGCAGAGATCTGAGGAGCAGTTAACCATAGTCCTCATAAATCCACCGGAGTTTAAAATTCCAACACAGAGAAAGCGGAAGGAAACGGACATCGCCGAAAAGACATGCATCCGGCGGAATTTCCTGCGGCACCGGAGCAATCCCAGGAACGTCGAGGATATAGACTAGACAGAGCCAGGCTATCTGTTTCTCCTTGGTTGCGATGTTTTTGCTAAGATAATCTAACCGAGTGCTGGTTCCAGTTTTATATTTAACGTACAGACATGAGAGAGGCATCAATCTTCTCATCTAACTCTAAAACTGAATATATTATCCTATTTCCAAAAATGTTCAACTATTACTTTAATTGTTCAAGCGAGATATTCTCTGGTTCCAGCATTGCACATGTGGCGATTAGCACATTTCTCTGTTTTAAAATCAGTGTAAATTGAATCCTTGACTAAAAAACAAGACATCTGAAGACGTCACCTTGATCTTTAGGAAATTGTGATGGACATTTGTAATCAAGACGATAATCCTCTGATTAATAAATACTGAAAACAATTGGTAGTTGTAGCCATTTGTGAAGAATGAAGCAGTAATCTACGAAATTATCTTGATCTTTGATAAAAGTCCTTCAGTGAAAGTCAAGACAACATGAAAACTCACTAGACTGACTGTCCGTCCCCTTTTACACCCCCAGTGCTGAGACTACACAATGAATGAATCTGTGAAATGCATCAGATCCCTTCCTCTGTCCATTGTTCAGAGGGGCGTCCCACCGGAAATCATGACATTCCATTCTGATTCAGTAAAGCCACTGCTATTATAGCTTGCAGTCAGATGGATGTAAACGACAGGAGATGAATGTAAATGATCAGCTTAGTTAATAGATTATATGCAGGTGTCCATAAGTGAAAATATTTTACACAATAAACTGATTCAACTTATTGTTACATGGAGAGATAAGCAGTAAAATCACCTTTTCGCTCCATGCCCACAACCCAATGCCGAGGAACGCCACTCCAAGGAACTAAGAGACACACAAAGAAGAAAGAGACAAGAGAGCATGATCATTCCTGCTGTGACTGCAACATGGAGTCATCACACAGAAGCACACAAGAGAAACCGCAGAGAGATTTTCCTGGCAGTGATCCATTAACTAAATATTTCTTGTGTTAGTCTGCAGTAGCAGCAGGAGACTCCCACATTAGAAAGCATCTTCTATCAGCCTGAACACATTATGACTGTACAAGTCTCCACCTACAGTGGAAAAGTTCAAAACCACATTTTAGGATTTTAAAAGTTAGGAATCAAGGCATCGATGGCATTAGAATTATAATAGCCATGAAATTATAATTATTTTAACACAATCTCCATTAATTACTCATTTTAGTATTCTATTACAACACTAATTTGATGGTTATATCTTCAGAAGTGCTAAGACTTGCTTTTGTTTCATATCATTATATAAATATTTTTATACATACTGGTCAAACTAAGGCAGCAACTTCAAGACATCACTGTGTTGCTGTGGAAACTTGCGATTACATATTGTGAGACAACTATTTAAAAACTGTCAAACATTTGTTTATACTGGGAAGGTTCTCCTTTAAATGAGTTTAAATGAGATTTTTTCCACAGAAGACATGTTGACAATATCTCAAATCAATGAGCAGAACTGCTGGTTGACGATATTGGAATTTTATATGATTTTTGCATGCATTTTTGCAAAATGTGTCGGGTATTTCATTTGCTGGATTTGCCAAAAACTGACAGTTCCATTTGATTATTTCATCCATTAACAATTTCTAATTTTTTTTACATCACAATACATATTGATATCATGATTAGAGCTGCAACAATTAGGCTAGCTGATTCAATTAATCAATCTCCAGAAAATTAACTAGCAACAATTCTGATAATGTATTAATCATTGCAGTCAATGAAGCAAAAATGCAAAACATTTTCTGGTTCCAGCTTTTCTTTTGTTTATATTGTAAACTGAACACCACCTTGTTGTTGGTCAGACAAAACAATCAATTTGAAGACGTCACCTTGGACTACTTTCTGATGATTAGACATAATTTAATCGAGAAATAACTGATTGATTTATCAATAATACATTGTTTTAGGCTGCCACCTAATCAGTTTAAGAGAGTAAAGGTGCTGTAGGTAGGATTGTGAAGATCCAGGAATTATCCCAAAAATTTGCACATCGACAACTTCTCAGTCCCTTCCACCTTTCCGCTAAAGCCCAAAACGGTCTACTACGCCCCTCCCCCCACAAGGGAGAATGAATGCGTGTGCATGAGTAGTGATTGACATGCAGTTAGACACCCCCCCCCCTGGCCCTGATTGGTGCATCTGAACAGGGAGCGGTGGATTTCTGCAAATCGCACTACAGGCTGTAGGTGGTGCTAGAGGAGCCGGATTGTTTTTTTTAAATTACCTGCTTCATGTAGTTGTACTTGAACAAAAGGTCATTTTCAGCAAATATGACAGAAAGGTAGTTTTCAATGTCTTACCTACTGCACCTTTAATGTTTAGTCTATATAGATCAGAATTTCTCCAAAGCCCACATTATTATAGGCCAATTTACTATAATGTAAGACCTGGAAAGGTTCGTTCTTATTAAATGTTTGGCATTTTTAAACAATTAATCATGTTAGTTTTCTGCATATCGACTAAACAATTAGTTAACTAGCCTAATCATGGCAGCTCTAATCAATACCGCCCACCATTTCTTTCAGATGTTTCCATTCCACCATTTATTTCAGATTCATTTGTTATCCCCAATAACTCCTTTAAAAAGGCATTCCTTACCCTACTTCTCCACAGTAACAGTATCAGAAAAAGCACCCAACCAACCAGGTTCTGTCTAAAATTGTTAACTGGCCCACAGTGGGACGTCCAGAAGTCCTTAATGGGGTTACTGTTGGGTTTCAAAGAACAAGAGGAGGTGTTTGCCTGTGATTTCACTCAGGATAATCAGGAATGAAGATAGGCTACAGTTTGCTCTGCCCAAACATCACTGACACTACAATAAAATGTCCTCAGATGTGAAAGTATGTGAATGTATAACAGACAGGAAAGCCCTTCTTCAGAGCTCCCTCACACTGATGCTGTCTACACAATAACAAAAGCCTAAAGGTGACAGTGCAAGCAAGTGCACAGGCAGCCTATCGCAGGGGATGAAATCATTGTATCCTATTAAAGCCAACGGGAAGAAAGAAAACGGCTTCCATACTCACGAAACCAAAGATGTATTTGATGGAGAAAAACAAACAAACATGTAATGTCAGTGTGTGTTTACTTAGCTGAGGTGACCAGGCCTGAAGTCCAAACACGGCAAACAGGGGACTTACCCAAAATATTATGTTGAATCCGAAGATGAAATACTTGATGCAGCAGCTCACTTCATGAGCCTTGAAATGCTTTCCTGACATCATTTTTGATAGATTTTTTGTCTTAAACGCCGACCGCAGTGGGAAATGAATCACATCTATGCTCCTCTCATCTAGCGTTTGACAGCCTGGTTGTGGGAAAACCTTATTTTTATTTTAGAAGGCTCGTCAAACGCGCCCGTCAATTGTTTCAGCGTCTAATAACAAACATCGTCCCGTATTTCCGCTGACAAAAGGCGCAGGTGAAGCTGCAGAGGAGCGATCAATCTGTCGGGATCAGTAAAGCTATCAGTTTATTCCTGATATGGATCTCCGAAGGTATAACGGTGAAATAAATCCACTGAAATCAACCAGATTAAAACCGTTGATCTGACCATGGATGTAGCTGACCCATAATCCAAATATGGCTGTTACTTGATTGACATGTGTGGGAGCCAATGGGAGTCTTTACTAGTCACAGAAGGCGGGACTTCCTTCAGAAGAGGGCGCCACTCTATGGCGCCACTGCCCTCGTATGACCATAAAATACAGTATGCCCTATAACATAATCACTTAGAGTTATAATGTAGGCCTATTCATCGCTGACTAATTCATTTGGCTTACAATAGAAAATACGACTATAAATTGAAACCTTATTAGAACTATTGGGCACTGGGGACCCGACGTGTTCAGTAATAAATACATCAGTAGACATTATGGAAATACAGATGCAGACAACACATAAAACCAACAATAACAGCGTTTATTGTAGGCCATTTTATTTGGATTCCAGCTGATTTACAAAGTCTGTTTTTATTTCACAGTGCTATTTCTTTTACAAATTTCATTTCATAGTGCCGCTTTTCATTACAAAGTCTTCTTTGTCTGTCAATCAAGACTGAAAAAGGGACATTTTGAAATAAAAACGTCCGGAATAAAAAAAGAAATATCTTCATTCAAGAATTGTGAAAATAAGCAGGATGAAATGACATGTCATAATATTGTTTGTATTAATTCATATACTTTCATAATGTTGTAGGTCGTTGTTTATTATTGAACACTTTGGATCTCAATAAAAAAATTCAATACTTTTTTTTTTACATTCTTACATGTTTTTATTCATATTTTTAGGATTTAGATGATATTTTTCACAACTACAGTTATGTCATGTTTTAGTTCATATTTACACAACTGCAAATATATAGTTTAGATCTAGCTTTATTAAAGGTGGTCTTTTAGTTATTTGGTCCTTATTTGTGGAACAAAGTGCCTAAAATCTATCACCTGTGCCCATGTTTAAATATATTTGAATATAATTACTAACAGTGTAGTTTGTATTTGTGGGGTGTACATTTATTTTGGAGGGTATTTTTTTTCTTGTAATTGTCTTTCTTGTATTTTATTCTATTCATTTGTACATCTTTCTCGTTGCTATATGTATTTTACTGGAAAGCACATTGAGTTTACCTGTAGCTACTTCAGTGTGCCACACAGTTATACATACAATAAAATGCCTTTGTGGCGCATACAGGAATCAAGAAGCTTCTTCAAAGTAGCATGTACATAGGCTCACTGTGTATAGTCTAATTTGTCTACTGTATGCCCACAAATCTGCAGTGGTGGAATGTATCTGAACACATTTAGTCAGACTTATAACCCTCAATACTCAGTTTAGTGAAATAAAATAAAGTAGATGTGGAAAAAGTTTGCCCCCTGGTGGCAAAAAGTGTCTTTTGCTTCTTCGTGAGTCCCAGTCCAAACACAGCTCAGTTAACGTAAGTGACATAAAGGTACAAAATGTATAATTAATTGTGAACAATATTTTTTGATGCATGCGTTATTCCAACGTGATATTGTATGTGATCTGTTAAATGAACACCAGCAATCACTTTGAGTATTAGCTTTTATTTAGGTTTATTGCATAAAATAAAACAAATTACTGTTTGTTTACAAAACAGGATAAATTATGAAAATAAATATTTCTGTGCAGTTTGTCTGTATTGTCAATGCAGGCAGAGAAGAACTGAGATGTATATACACATGTAAGTCCATAAAAAAGACTTAACTCATGGTTATGAGATCATATTGACACCACGTGCCAAGACAAATATCATGATCCAGAGGGCAGCATTTAACAGGCTCTCCTGTTCACACAAACTCATTTTTTTCTGATGGTGATTCATACAAACAATCCACCATTGCAGATAAGATATGTAGTTCAATATCATTTTGCAGCACAATGAAAGTATTCGTGGGCACTACGACAGCGCTGTTCACATTGTCAATACTGTCTCAATAAAGTTTCTCCTAAAGATAAAAAAAAAAAAAAATACAATACAAAAGGTATTGCAATATCAAAAATCATTCACCCTTCAATTTTGGCTGCACTGCACTTAGAAAAATATATATCGTTTTGAATTTAACAAAATACTTCAGAATCTCACAAAAATAGTTGTTTTCTTCCTTTCTACATCATGATCCTTCAACATTATTTTAGCGGTTTGAGTTCCCAGAAGCCTCTGCAGGAGGACGGGAGTGAAATAATATTAGTTCGTACAGTCTGAGGCAGTTTTCAAGAACAACATTAAAAACAATGGTTTGTGGTCAAAAAGCTTTGGCGATCCTTGTTTTTTTTAGAGTTATTGTTTAACTTTGTAACACCCAACATACCTCCCTTGTATATTCTACATACATACTTTCTATTAATTTCTGTCAAATGAACACATTATAACAAGTTAGACTAGGTTTTAGTAATAATAACCTCATCTGTCCCACAACTTATACCTGCTATAACCTAAAGCTCATTTCCATTTGCTATTTATTAACACAATCTTTACACTGCATTTCCCTTTTTAGAGCAAACAGATTGGCTACATCACACAAGGACACAATGTACCTTCATTTGCTTCATTTTCCTGTTTGATTAAGGCTTTTTGCACACTTTTCATATTTATCACAACGTCTAAAACACTGAGCATGGAATAAATAACCCTGAAGAGAAGTTCAAGAGTTGAGACTTGTGGTTGAAAAAAGATCAGCTATGAAAACTTCAGCATTAAAAGTTGTATATTGGCTAAGTTTTAAATACATAACTGTAATTATGACTGCAGTGTGTGCATTTAGCCAAAAGGCTTTGAGAACCATTCTTCATTTTGTGCAAAATACGTAGTCATTTCCTTGATTAGTCAGTCAATCATATTTCAATACATTTTGCTTTCACATTCAGTTGTTTGTTTTTCTTTACTTTGGGTTTTGGCCAATATCAAAGGGTACCTATTCATTCAGTAATATCTGAATGATATGATTTTCCTCGGAAAATAACCGCATATTACATTGTTAGCTTACAAAATATACAGGATAACTTGGAACACATTTCTCATATACTGTCTTAGACAATCACAATGGCATGTTGGAAGCAAAAAATAATACACACATAACAGAAAAAAGCCTATTATGTTTCTGACGCTTTAAATAAAAATGTATGTCCACAAAGAGGGCAGATTTATGAGCCTGAACCCATTATGTATTTAAAACACATAAGGCATTGTGTGATAATACTTTTAAAACACTTCTGTAACATCTTATGAATCAGCTTGTTGATTCATTGGGCATAGTAAGATTGGCCAAGCAATGAATGCATGATGCATTAATCACAGTTACTGAATCCAGTGATTTATTGTTTCTAAATGCTTTCATAATGGCCAGACTGCACCTACGAGATGCTATACTTGTGTTTATAAAGACAATACAATGCTTTATAATGAGGTTTTCGGAGTTAAAATGTACAAAATCTTCTTTTTAAAGAAGGCTGAAATGCATATTCCTAACTTACATGATCTTATATATGTAGCCTGAGAATATGTTTGGAACACTGTAAATGTTTCTTGGCTTTGATGCTGTGTCGTTCATTGCCATGTTAGACTAACTTGTGCCACAATGTGCATCATCTCCATCACCCGGTCACAAGAGCACTTGTGGCCACAAAGTTGCCATGTTGTGTGGATGCATCCTGGTGAGACGTGTTAAAGCACAGCCAGAAGAGCAGCAGGCTCGGGTCACCTTAAGTCACCTTGACAGCAGACTTCTTGTGGACCCAGAGGAAGGAAACGTAGGGCACGCCGATGAAGGCCCATTTCTCGTTGGGCCAGAACATGATGACAGGTCCTCGCTCCGGGGCCTCGGTTGCGACGTCAAAGTAGGCGAAGCAAACGCAACCCAAGTAGGAAGCCAGACAAATGAGGATGTGCCTGTAAGAGCAAGATGAGTTTGAATGAGCCAAACTGCCAGAGAAATGGCTCTCTGAATATATCCAGGTGTTTAGAAGATAGCTTCTAGAGGATAGAAGCAATGCAGTCACCAGCAGTGAAAGATTAACAATGTATACAGTAGAGATGTTCTGACACCAGTATCGGAAAAGCCTCCGATACCGCCTAAAATGCTGGTATCGGCAAGTACTCGAGTTTATGCACAGATCCAATACCACGTAATTTAGCCACTGACGAGAATCTACTTTAAAAGTAGTTTATTTATGTTCTTTTTCCGTTATGACTGACAAACTGGATAATAAAAGAAAGTTCTATGGCATTCATTGTTTGTGTTTGTTCATGTTTCCCAAAAAAGTGTAACCTGAGCCAGGCCATACAATGATAGTAATCATCCATACAGGGATAGTTGTACACAGCTGTTGAAACATAATAAGATATATGACACACTGAAATCCGATCGGTACGATTTTTAGGACTTAATTAAAGACAGAAAGGACTTGAAAAGATGGAGTTTTTTGTAGTGTAACAGTATAGGTTTTACTAACAATAACTTCACTATTTGTGTCACAAGAGCACATGACTGACTCTTCTTTGAGCTTACCAAGCACAGTGTAAGTAGGGAAAGTTGACAGATGACCACATCTCACAGAATATCCTGTCACTGATCCAGCAAAGCAGAGCCAATGCCCACCAGATCCCCGAGACCAGACCCAACTTGAACACACGTGGGTTTTCACACCTGCAACGACCAAACAGAGCACTGAGAAATGTGTACAATTGTGTAAACACACAAACACATTCACACAAACACAAAGTTCTGGCAGCTGAGCTATAACCAAAAGCAGACTTACAGTATATATCTTGCCTATAATGTTGCTCATTCTTACACCATTATCATTATCCAAGAGCATACCAGTACATACAGTACACTGATTTTCCTATTTGATTTCATTCAGAGCAACAAAAGAGAAGCAGTTTATGCAGAAAAACTGCATTTAACGTGAAATGAAAAATACATTTAAATGATCTAATATGCATAACACATTGCTATTTAAACCTGCTGTAACAGATTTGTTTTGGCCACTTTGATGTATTGACCTGTTTTTTTTGGGCACTATTTGGCAGTGGAAACACTGTAAACACAACACTGACAATATCACCCTATAAAGCTGATATGGTTAACGTATTAGCAAACAGTTGCCTCTTTACACATTCAGCAGACACTGAGCAACATAAGCCTCCACTTAGAGTCATGTTTGTCTGTACCTGATGAATGTAAATCCACTATTCACTCAGCTTTAACCTCTGTTTTTGGTCTCCAATGACTCCATTAACTAATATCTAGCTCTTTAGCTGCTAAATGCTAAAATCCACTATATTTAGCAGCTAGTTGCTAACTTTGTCTGCCATTTGGTGCTGGGCAGGTAGCGTACAGAACACTGAAAGATGCACAAACACAACATATGTCCTCCACCAGTAGTGCCAGCTTATACAAATGAAAATAAACTACAATTTAAAATTCAAAAAAAATTAGTTGGAGTGGGAATTATATACTTAATATTAAATATTATTCCTAGCCTGAGGCATCTTAAGCCACCCAGAGTGCAGGAATTCATATGTGGAGGGTCTCTTTCAGAGTACACTGGGCTTTGTGTTCAGTTCTGGTGGTATACAGATTTGTAATGATTTTCCAGGCTGTGTTAGTATGTCCAACCAGGGTTAAATTGTAGGTTGGCACATTTATCTTCAGATAAGGGGATTTTCTTCTCTTTCTTTTTGGGAACTGACAGAACAATGATCCAAGTACCAAGTATTAGGCTGTATTAGCCTGGTCTCTGCACAAATATCACCTAGTGGACACACACAACTGACCTACGCAGACATGTGCTAATCCAGAAAGCCACTGATAAAACTATTCTTAGTCGTGTCCTCCTTAGATATACCAGTTATAGCCGTGCTGCTGCTGGCTGAGGAAAACACTGCCAAAACAGAGACAGGGGCAAGGAAGCCTGACTAAACTGTGTTGATGATGCAACCGTTTAAACACTGTGACACAGTTTGTCACCTTCCCTTAAGACAGAGGATTTGATGAAGTCATGCCATTTTACAAGCCTTAAATTTGAGTTACCATTGTTTCAAGGAGAAAGGAATGTCGAAATGACACACTTTCCAGAAAGCACCAATACGATTTAAATAAACAACAAGCATCACTCAGCTGCAGAGGCCATAGGAAAATTGTCTAAAGCAGAGATCTTCAACAGGTGGTCCGTGACCCCTAGGGGGTCCTAAGAGTTAGTGCAGAGGTGGGGGGGTTAGACATATTAATAGCAATGACAGACTGACCTATTTGTGAAAAAAACCTAAACATTTAATTTACACATTGAAGATACGCTTAAGGAGTCACTGTATGTTTAACATTAAAACATGATGTATAAATATTATATTAATTTATATCCATCCGACCCAGTTTAATATGCAACTCAATTGAATACAATACTATAATAATACTGCAGTGGGGGGTCCCTACTCTGGTTCTCTTTAAGCTAAGGGGTCTTTGGCATAAAAAAAACGTTGACCCCTGGTCTAAAGTAAAGGAGCGGCCATGACGTCTTTGAGACAATGGAAAGATAAATAAAATGATGAGACATTTTGCCAGTCATCATATAAAGTTGTTATTGCGAATGTATTAGCAAACAGTTGCTTAGCATTCATTTCTGGCCACCTGATGAATGAGTCCTACATTCACTCACCTTTAAGCTCTTTGGTTTTGGTCTCCACCAACCCCTGAGGGAAATATTTGTCTTTTAAAGTGCCCATATTATGAAAAATAAATCACTTTCTCTGGGATTTGGGGTGCTATTTTGTGTCTCTGGTGCTTCCACACGCATACAAACTTGGAAAAAAATCTATCCATGTTGTTTTGAGTGAGATACGGGTTTCTGAATGTGTCCTGCATTCAGTCTCTGGGTGAGCTGTTCAAAATCTGCAGAGCTTGTTACGTAACTAGCCGAAACGACGGGCTAAACACAACCGTTAGCATGCTAGCACTAGCATGCTAGCTCGTTCTCAATGGCAAAGCACTGCTACAACACACACAAGTTCACCATAATCTACAAAAGAAGTACTTACATGTGCGGGAGACTTCTTCCAAAGGAGGGTCCTTTAGAAGAAGTCTCCCGGCTAATCCTGCCTTGTAACTGACCAAAGTTGGAGAAACAACCTTTCTTTTACTGTCTATGGAGCTAACTGACATGATCTACGATCTGAGCTACTGCGCATGTGCGAGTGGAATCAAAGAGTACAGAAGAAAAGATGATTTACTCTGTCAGCTAAAACAGAGACCTGAACACAAGGTGAAAAGAGGAGCTGCAGCAGTGAGAGAGAGCTGTGCTGTACAACACAAATATGGTGTTTTTCGAAAATTAAACCATGTAAACCTATTCTGGTACAACCTTAAAATACAATTATGAACCTGAAAATGAGCATAATATGGCATCTTTAAGCTAAGTAGGCGCTTCGCTATGTTCACTAGCTAGTAGCTAACTTTGTCGGTCTGCTGTTTGACACTGGACAGGTAGCATGCAGTGGGTTCATCATAGCCTTTGAGCTAAAAACAGCTGGTTGCTACTGCAGACGGAAACAAGGTTGAAGAGACTGGAGTTGAAGAGGCTAAAATGCTCCATAGAGCCCATAATGCTCAGTGACTTGATGAGCGATCTCTTTCACGTTTCATGTTGTCAACTGATCCATTGTTAATGCAGAGTATATTGATTAGTATAGCTTTGTTGCTAAGCTGTAGTGCAATAGTTGTACAAATAGAGAAGACAAGAAGTCAGTGAAGTGTCTCAGAAACGTTAGCAACCGTTAGGTAGGTATTTTTGTGTAACTAACATTGACCACCATAACTAAATTACGCTGAAGCAGCAAAACCTTGGAGTACACTGAATTGAGGAAGGATGCATTTGAATGTTTATGGATTCAACTTCTAAGAGAAAGAGTGTGTTATTTCTACTACACGGTCTTGCTTTAAGTGAATTAAGTCAATTAATGAACCAAACTGGAAAACTGTCTCCATGTTGCATAATCGTGTCACGAGTACTCATCAGCAACAGGAAGTACAAAAATAGAAGCCAATGAAACTTCCCAGAGGGAAATAGGCCATTACATTGTCATCAATATTCTATTATACCTTTAAGTGTTTCAATCGATGATATTCACATGGGAACAAATCAGACTGGGCATCAGAGACAGTACTAAGCCAGCTATAGGCTCAGTAACTGCCTTCACATACACACAGTACAACTGCCCTAAGTAAGCAATCAGCCCTTCCTGCTAACAAACAGACACTGACAGAACCATCGCTGCACAGCTGGATATCTTAAATACTGTGTGCCTATCAGCTTAAACAGAAGCTGTAAGATAAGAAAGATGACATGAAACCAGGACTTCTCCTTGGAGACGTGAGCGTTAGAGGCAAAGATAAGTGAAGGAAAGGCCAGTCCGTCTAATGTATCTGGGGTGGAGCATTGCTGATGGGCTTATCTCACTCAAGGGAAGGAAGAGGCTCCATAGGATCAGTGAAACAAAGCCTGATATTTCCCCAAAGACGCTGGAGGTCTTCATGCATTGGTTTAAATGATATAAAAGGCACAGATTGCATATTAGATGTCATATAGTATTGTTGAAGCATACGTAAGTCGGCCAAGACACGAACTAAGCCATCAGACGATAAGACTGGTTGTGAATAAACTTTAAATAACACTTTATTCTGAGGTAAAACCAAAAGTGATTGAGCCTGCATTTTTGGTAATAATCCCTCACTGCACTGGAAATTTATTTATTTTATTTTTGCACATTTGTATGGTAGATGAAGCTGAACCAGGGAGTCTGTACGTAAACTATGACAGATGTTTACAACAGACAGTTTGGGTAATAATCATATTTCAATCAGACAGTTTAGATAATAATAATAATAATAATAATAATAATAATAATAATAAGTCATCTGTTTTCTTTTCAAGATTATTTTGCCAACATTTATTTTGGCATTTTGTCTTGGATTGGATAGGTCATAGTAGAGATACAGACAGAGAGTATACAGTATATTTCTGTTTAGCCAACACCCCTATTTTCACTTTCCAAACAAGTCAAATTATGTTATCTTTACTAAATAAAACGTATATTTGCTGATATGTATATATGGCTATTAAAAAGACAGCAGAGAGTTAAATAATGAGTGTGACGTCATATAAGTCAAGGTAGGACTATATCTCTTGTTTCAGCTGGAGTTTTAAATAATAAATAGCTGGTATAGAACAGTTTATGGATGGTATCCACCCATTATTTTTGCAACGTGAAAATTAACTTTGCTCTCATGTGCACACACTCATTTTTCAGACTTAACGACTTTCGTTTGTTTTGTATCATACCATGTGCTCCATGAATAACTCAGCTATTATAGCACAACTATGACTTGTATTGTTGTTTCAACAGGAATCTAAGATTGTAACGGTTGTCCTATACACCGGACAAGTTGTTCTTGTCCAACTGGAAGTGACTTGAATAGAGGCCAACAGCCGTACTGTAAAGAAAAAAAAGAGCAAACAACAACAAAGTAGTCTGTCTTTTCTGAGGGCAAAAGTCCATCAGCCAGGGCCAGAGAAATTCTCTCCCACTTAGCACGAACAAAAACAAGAGGCCTCCGTAGATGACTGGCACTGGCACTAATGTCAGGAATAACAGGTTGAACAATGAATGACTTAAGGTTAAAAGACTGACGGTGGTGAGTAAGGGATGTGGGAAACGGAAACAACAGAGCAGCTCCACATTGTTGTGACGGAGGAAAGACACCCACACACACACACCCACACACCCACACACACACACACACACACACACACACGGCTTGTGTGTTTTCAGGAACATTCTTTCACATCGCAATGTCCTATAGTTAACTTGGAACAGACAACATATCATTAGACAATGTAAGCACAAAAGGCCAAAGGGGACATGTTAATGTACTGTAGACTGCAGAAGCTACATCTTGACACCGATTCCATTTTGTCCAGTTAACTACTTAACATTACAGCAGCTGATTTCACTGACTGGACAACTTTGAACCACTGACATGGGCATTGATATCTGCTGCTGTATTACTAAGTTCAAAATTAGCCTAGTATTTTTTTTAAAGATTATTTTTTGGGGCTTTAATGCTTTTAATAGATAGGACAGCAGTAGACAGGAAAGGGGGGAGAGAGAAGGGGGACGACATGCAGCAAAGGACCACGGGTTGGAGTCGAACTTGGGCCGCTGCAGTAAGGACTGGGCCGTGGTACATGGGGCGCACGCTCAACCAGGTGAGCTACCAGGGCGCCCCAAAAATTAGCCTAGTTAAAGCATAAGTGGATATTTAAGCACTGCCTAATTAAAATGGGTTGTATTCTTCTATTCACGTACATTTAGTTAAGAAATATTCACACCTACTAACGGTCAGCTGTAACTGCTGTGTAACTAACATTAGCTTGCTATGATAGGCCCGGCTTAAAGTACAAGCGGTAATGGAATAAAGTTGACACATCTGAACTGTGTAATAAGTGTAAATTAGGAAGCTTTGAACTCAATCAAATCAAACATCCCCTTACCCTGATCCAGGACTGTCATACAATAAATCACAGTAGATTAAAACATTAGGTGGTACTGGGTACTAACATGATCACATGAAAACAAAACACATAAAGCACTAAAATGACTCTCTGATTAAGAATAGGCTTTTTCATCAAAGTCAATACAAACAATTCAAAACTGGTGGATTTGTTCAATGCTTTGTACTTGAGTCGGTGAGTAAACCTTCCAGACATTTTTTTTCCCCCTCTTTTTAAAATCCCTAAGAACATTGCCTACCATCAACTGAGTCCGTATCTTCAACATTCTTCCCATAACAAATACTCTGAGCTACTTACTATCTGAAATGCCCTGATACATTGTATGATGGTCCTAGGTCAGGACTGCACGTTCACCTGCCCACACTCACCTCTGCCGTTTTAAAAAAAATAAAAATAAAAAAGTTCACCAACCTTTTAAGTTCAGTAATGAGCAGCACGGTGCAGGGGATGCCTAGAGTCATAAGTGACAATGAGTTGACGACAGGTTTAACAAAGGCCAGCCCAGTGGTGATTCCTGACAAGATGCCGATGACCACTTTGAACCTTGACCTAAATTAAAAAGCAAGTCAGAACAACACAAATTGCAGCAATATTGCACTTATGAACAGCATTGTGAAACTCAGAAGGACAGTTCTTTCCAGAAAGCACTATAACACACTAACATTCAGACAGTAAACAAGAATCACTCAGCTACAAGAGGGACATTTCTAGGTGACAGCCTGAAGTGAAAGAGCAGCCATGACGGCTCTGTGACAATGGAAAGAGAAGTAAAGACATGTGATGCAGTTTTTACTGGTGTCAGCTAGCTTGGATAGGCCTATTATTAAACAGGGAGTCATAGCAGCGGGGACACATCATATGACAAAAAGGCGGCCCACATTGAGCTCCACTAATACTGTAACGACTACCTGACATACGAGATAAACGTGACATTTCCCTTGTTGTGAAATTGATTTAAAAGGACAAATCCGTTGCAAAATGAACCTAGGGGTTAATAAGACGTGTACTGATTCGACCGTTCTCAGTGATTTGTTTTCATAATCGAATGTGACCAGTTTTATCGCAAACCGCTAATTAGTTTATAATGCTAGTCGTCGGGTCACGGGTAAAGTAAAAAGAAATCTCTATTTCTATACCACTAACAAGTAATACCGTACACATGTTATTAACCCCTAGGTTCATTTTGCGCCGGATTTGTTCTTTAATATGAAAATGTGGACACAAAATCAAAGTGAAAACAGCCGTTGTTTCATTTGTTTGTAAAAAAATATACAGTATATATACATAATATACATAGCTCATAATAGCACATGGTTGGACCAATGGGTTTATACACCCACACACCAGTTTTAGACTCCTAAAGGTAGTTCATTCTCATGCAGTGGCCAACATACCGATCCCTCCTGAACATCCTGGGTAGGTATCTCTTGGGAAACCACATGGCAATGGCACACATAAGCACCCATAAGATGGCTAACTCGTCCAGCATCTGGCCGAGGAAGCTGAGGGTGGCGTGAAAATATGTCGATCCAATACCTGAAAGAAAGAGACACGGAAACAGATAAATGTTTGTCAGAAGAGAGAAGTCAGGGAGAGAACTGAACACTAGAATAAACAAGTTTATTACAAATAGTTACTTGGGAACCAGCGTTATAATTCTGTGGAAGGATTGATCAGTCAGTGCTCCTTTGTTATCACGGTCCAACAGACAACTTCTATTACAGGTATAACAGGACATTCCTACAGTTCAACGAACTTCTTAACCAAAAAGGGAGTACTACTCTGTCAGCAGTTACTAATCATGACAACCTGTCAGTGTACTCGTACATCACTGACAGTCAAAACTAAATACAGAGGCCCCCTTCACTTTCTCATGGAAATGGAGTTGAAACAATTATTTGATTAATCGATCGATAGAAAATTAATCAGCAGCTATTTCAATAATCAAATGGCATGGTTTAAGTAATTTCTTGTTAAAAAATGCCAAACTTAATTGGTCTCAACTTCTTGTAAATATGTAAATATTAGCTGTCTTCTATGATGCTAACCTAAATATTTCGGGGTTTTGGACAGTAAATTGGATAAAACGAGACGTCACACTGGAATGGATTGGAAAAATTGTGACCGGCATTGTTCACTTTTTTTTCTGACATTTTATAGACCAAACGATTAATCAAGAAAATAATCAACAGATTAACCAATAACGAAAATAATCCAATACTGTATATGTATTATCCTAAACTATATGAATGCCTCAGTTAAGGCTGGGCAATAGGGAGAAAATCAGATATCACAATATTCTTGACCAAATACCTCGATATTGATATTGCTGCGATATTCTGGGGTTGACAATTGGTGCATTAACAAAATATCTTCACACTTAGATTTTTGATAAATAATCATCAGTAATGTGGACATAATGTCTAAAGTGGGTAAAGGCAAATAATAGAACAGTTACAACAGTCTGCTAAGTTCAGAAAAGTACATCACTGTACTGTAATGCAGCCTTTAAAACCAGGAAAAGACCACACTATATGTCATATCACGATATTACCATATCCAAAATCTAAGACGATATCTAGTCTCATATCACGATATCGATATAATATCGATATATTGCCCAGCCCTAGCCTCAGTCCAAACACAGCTGAGGCCAAAACCAAAGAAAGGCAGCGGACTTCTGTTTTGGAGGTAGAACCTATAGTGTTGTTCTGCACGAGTCAAAGGTCGTCCCAACTACAGAGACAGAGGTAGAGAGATGAAGCCATGTAACCTCCTTGTCAGCTGTGTACATTTTAACAGCCTCCAGATTCCAAACAATGGATGCATTCAGAGCTCCTCCTGGGCCACATATATACAGGGAGCATTTGTGGTATGGAACAAGAGATGTGTGAAGGAAAAAAAAAGGAGGCTGCTTTTATTTTGACCACTGGTTTGGAAGGCAGGCGTGGAACAGGGTTTGGTAGCAGACATGGGACTGCTATGACATGAAAATAAAAAGATGAATACAAAGTCCAAATGAGAATAAATGACGTAAGGGTCAAGTTCAGTTATGCAAAAAAATTTCAACAGCTACTCAGTTATCATCCAGGAAGGTCACAGTTCTCGGGAACATTGGGAGGTCTGTCAGGTTATCTTTGCTGACAGTGCAAACAGCGTGTTTTCATAACGGCTGTAAGGGCACACGGCACTGTAATCTCTTTTAGGACTGGACTGTTATTTACATACAGTACCACCATTTATGGCTGAAATACTGTGCCAAATCAAATCAAATCTAGGCAATAGGCGTATTCACCCCACCAATGAATAAGCCTACAGTAGTTATAATAAAGTGCAAGTCTATGAGGGTAAAATGATTTAGGACAACCTAAAGCTATAACTGAGGACAGTGACAGAGGCCACAGCTGAGGAAACCTACATCCTAACAGTGTTTAAAAAGAATGCACAGACTCATTCATATACTGTATGTTGTACAATGTATAACTCACGTACTTAGTATATGTACTCACAATCAAGGGCGTAACTTTCGGTTCAACATTGGGGAGGTTGAGATCTCCACTTTTGAGCGAAACTGAAATGTTGTTTGTCACACACACTTCCTGCATTCTGGTGAATTTTTCTGCCACAATTTATGGTCCAAATGTCTTTATTTATGCAAAGGAAGTTATAATAGGTTTTTGGGGTGGGTTGCACTAGCCATTTTTGATTGCCTATGCTCGCAATGTTTGCATATTCTTAGTTAGTTACTGATTCTTTTCATCATCGATTAATGTGCAGATATTTTTCTCAATAAATTGATCACTTTTTTGTATTGGCAGACATTTTTTATATGCCTTTCACATCTAGAGCCCAGGTTGAAATATTTTAATAGCTTATGTTGGCAAACTAACTGTCCAAATGGAAACCCAGCAAATGTTCCCATTTGAGAATCTGTAACCAGTGACTTTTTGCATTTAAAAAAAATGACAAAGACTTGCTTGCCAAAATTGTTAATTTTCTGTCTAACTGATTAATGGGCTAATTGTTTCAACAGCAGTGTACAAGATAGATATGTGTGAGTACAAGATATATATATATATATATTTATAAATATATATATATATATATATATATATATATATATATATATAGTTTTAGCCTGACACTTTTGCAAAACATATAGATAAAGTATTAGTTGTGTTAGCTGAGGGAAGTTGAAGTGAAGGTAAGATGATGAAGATGTCCCACAGAGCTGAACAGAAACATGAAAAGGTATAAAGGTCATCACACAGTTTAGACACTGTCAACCAGCCAACTTACCAACCACAACTAGTAGACTCCATATGAGGTAAATCCCACTGTTGAAATGTGTTGCATATTGACGGAACAAGCACATTAATATGGGCGGCAGAACAAAAAACAAAATGTTGCTGATCTGAAATGATAAGGAAAGGAAAAGCTATGAGTAAAAATGCATCACGGTTGAACTGGTGTAGCTCAATGACAACATGCTTGTCAAAAGTTGATCAGTGCGCGAGTCTTGCTGGCCTAACAAACTTGTCAGCCAGTGGAAATGATGAAGAAAAGGAACATTTGTACTCTGATGAGAACACATCATGATGCTGAAGTTAAAAGGCAGCCAAACTGTTGAAAGTCAGTATAACTTGCAGCTAGCTAGCTAGCTATAGCTAACCTAATGTTATCTATAAGAAAACAATGCAATGCAAAGGGAAACAAATGCAGAAAAGCTGTTGTCTAGTTGAGCTGTACACAAAACTGCATTATGCAAAAATATGAAAATGAAAAGCAAACATCGTTAGCTAACGTTCAAACCGACCGACCGTGTTGTAAAATTCAGCGATGCTGGGGTAAATTAGGTAATTGCCTTCACACCAGTCCACATCGGAGCTGCCAGCCAGCAACTGGTCCCAAAAAACCAGATTAACGTTACTCATGTCTGGACTAGTTCTGTCGGATGGACAGTGCACAGCAGACAACACTCCGCCGTCAGCTTTGGAGATAAATAAATAAAAACACTCGAGGAAAGTCACTCTCTGTCGAATCGTTGCTCATACGCTAGATTTAAACGTTCCGAGAGCTGACAAGACAGTGTGATAAACTATAGAAATCGTCGCTGAGCTGCATTTGAAAGCCTCTGTCGTCCCACACAGCGTCCTGCTTGTCGTAACGCTCAGCGTTGTGCATTGACAGCTGTGCTCTGTCTGTAGCCAAAGAGTGTTCATGCGCTGCGAGAGAACTCCCTTCTGTCTGCTTCCTTCTTCGGTGAAATGTTTTTATTTTTTTATTTTTATTTTGTATCTTTATTATATTATACAATAGTGTTACAAACAATTAAGGCACAAAGTGTTTGCAGATTTGTAAAAAAAAAAAACGTGTTAACAGCTTGGAGGTAGAGACAATACATACAACTAAACATAAATAAAGAAAATAATATACTAGTTTTTTTTTTTGGGGAATGCAAGTCCAGCAAATATATGAGTCTCTTGGCGTTTTCCTTTGCCATGTATTGTAAAGATGTAACAAAAAGCTTAAGCTCATTCTTCCAACTGCTGATGTGGTGTTTGACCTTTAGATATTTGCACCT
Organism: Gymnocephalus cernua; assembly: GCA_023631565.1. NCBI lineage: Eukaryota > Metazoa > Chordata > Actinopteri > Perciformes > Percidae > Gymnocephalus > Gymnocephalus cernua. The sequence goes on along the minus strand of CM042427.1, from coordinate 19,787,090 downwards.
ATGAATAAAATGTTTACAATGTTCAATCAAGTTATTTATCAAAAATTCTAGATTATTATCCTTCAAAAATATACCAGCTTTAATTGACATTTCCTTTAAAGGTTCTTCGGTGAAATGTGACCACGGCGGCCTTGGGTCTGGTTCCCCCCGTTTATTTTCTCATACCAACCGTTCTCTTACTTCCATGATATCAACCCGTAGACAACCAGCTCAGAGAAGGACGATGAACTTGAAACGACTATTAAAAAATAACGTTAAAAAAGAAAATGTTACATCACATATTAAACCATATTGCATTACAAATATTAGTGTAGGCCTACGTTTTTTTATCCCCACATGTTTAACCAACAATTGCTTTTGTTTTAACTTCAGTAGTGCATTCCTCGTTGTGTGAATTGTTAACAGTGGTATAAAGCAGGCTACACTTACATTTAGGTAGGACTTCTTTGCTTTTAATTTTACACTTCTACTTAATTAGATGTTTTGCATGTAGGCCGAATTACCACATTTATTTAGCAGCTAGCCTACTAGTTAGGCCTACTTTTGCAGATTAATATCACAAGACCCTACAAACAGGATTGTATAAAATATGATGCTTTTACAGGAAATTAAGCCATCCAACAGTAGATAAGGTAGTTACAATAAGCCTTATTTCAACCACCATCAACATTAAAATGCTCCATACAATGCATCAATAATGATAATCAGATAGGCTACTGTGATACATAGGCCTATAGCACATGGGGCACTCTACATAATGTGTAGGCCTACGTCAAAGTACATTTAACTGATAATACATCTGTATTTTTACTTACTTTACTAACTTACTTACTAGGTACAGTGTTTTATATAATAATAATAATAATAATAATAATAATAAGTTTATTTGATATAGCACCTTTCACAGACAAAGTCACAAAGTGCTTCACATTGGTAAACATTTGTACAAAACATATTAAGTTCTAAAACCAAAAAGACTAAAAACAATCATTACAACAATTACAGCATGACACCTAAAAATAAAATACATCAATCAAAAGCAAATTTAAACAAGTGCGTCTTCAGCTGCTTTTTAAAAGCTTCAACCGAGACTGCAGAACGTAAGACAACAGGAAGGGCGTTCCACAGGTTTGGAGCCACCGCTTCAAAGGAACGGTCACCTCTAGTTTTCAAGCGAGTGCATGGGACAACCAGTAATCCCTGGTTAGAAGACCTGAGGGGCCTGGTTGTAGTGTACGGTTGTAGCAGGTCAGATATATAAGCAGGTGCTTGACCATGCAATGCTTTATAAGTTAGAACCAAAACTTTGAATTTGATCCTGAAATTGATCGGAAGCCAATGTAATGAGTATAAAATCGGAGTGATGTGCGACATCCTGCTAGACCTAGTCAGCAGCCTTGCAGCAGAGTTCTGGACTAGTTGCAGACGGTCCTGGGACGACTTGCTGAGACAGGTGAAAATAGAGTTGCAGTAATCAAGCCGAGATGAAATAAAAGCATGAATGATCATCTCAAGCTCAGTAAGTGAAACTGCTCCTCTAAGTTTGGCAATGTTTCTTAATTGAAAGAAACATGTGCGTGTCAAAGATTTGATATGCTGATCCAAGAGCATGTTATTATCGAATATTACACCAAGATTTCTCTGTTTGGACTGAACAGCAAAGGACAGGGAGCCCAGCAGCCGACTAATCTTGGAAGCTATATTATCTGGAGCAACTATAAGGACTTCGGTCTTATTTTCATTGAGCTGTAGGTAGTTGTTTGCGATATAGTGGTCATGGCCTACTTCTTTAAGTTGGAAGTACTTTTTCATGACTGTTTTTCCACACAAAAGTGTGAGTTATAATGTTGACAATATGCCTTTCACAGCAGACATTTAGACTTGTCATTGCAGGAAAAGCAGAGGCAATTTCTCCATTCTGTTCAAGTTGCTAAGTGACAGTGTGACAATGAGCCAGCATGAACAATACCAGGACCTAAAGAAGCTAAAAGGAATTCAAGGCATCATCATTTGATTATCTTCAGATGTGCTTTTCCTACTTTGACATTTGACACATTATTTGTTATTGTGTGCACTGGCATGACTTACTGGTAGGCTACATGTGAAACAGAGCCATCATGATGTTTTTGAAGTGCAAAACAAGTTGTGTCGTTTAGTGCTGATAATCAAGTAAAGAAAAGGCTAGACTGCATTAGTTCTAAAGTCTAAGGCCATTTAGGATAGATCACTCAAGAACTTCTAGACAGCGATTTAGGCTAAGTGGAACTGTTGCATTTTCTGTGATGATAACATCGACAGAACAGATCACTTATTTTACAACTGTAATTATAGTAAATACCTTTTGGGGTGATGTCCATTACCTGACTGTTTTTTAGAAGTGTGTTGGTGAAACTAAATTTACAAGGGAAGAAGTCATCATCATGACAGACAAAGGGCATAAGTTGATCCTGAAAACTGTTGCCATATTTGTTAAATTACATTTACATGTAAGACAAGATTATCGGAAACTAAACCACCTTTTCTTACCTTTATTCTCTCATTATCCAAAATCTAGATTATCTGTATTTGTAAACCCTAGTGTTTACAACTATGTTCATGGTTTAGCTTAGTTTTGTATTTGATGTATCATTTCAAATATGTATTTATCTATTATATCACAACTTTTGCTCTTACAAAGGAATTTTCTCTGACTAGAGTGGGATGGTAATTATCTTTGAATCACAGCTGTATACTCTCTGACCACGCATGCGTGACTACATAATGCCCTCTTTATGTTGATGTCATTTACATGGTCTTAACCAATTAAATATTTTAAGTATTTGATTATCTTGCTTTGAGTTTTAAAAATGGCCTTGTACACGCATTCAGCTTACCATTTCTTGTGTGGGGGTTACCTTCTTTTATGTAGTATTTTATAGGCATATATGCAAACGAAAAAAAAAACGACAAATACATAAAGAAAGAAATAATAATAAAGATAAATAAATCACCAAATAAGGACATTATGTTGTATTAAGTTAATCATGCTTGATCATGTTTAATGCAGTTGGGTTAGTCAGCATCATCTTTTTGGTGTGAAATTTGTTTCAGTTTGAGCCAGATTAAAAGAAATGTCAGCGAGCCAGTTATCGCGAGAATATTTCAGGCCTATGTGAGACCACCAAGCGGATATCCTGTCTCTTTTCCGTGGCGGACCGTCGTTGGGCCGGTTTAGCAAAATGAAGGTACAATGTTTCCCAAACTCTAAATCTGTGTGGAAAGCTATTTTCTTTGAAATACTCCTGTATGATTGATGCCATGATTCTGAACTTTAAAGCGGTCTAGTTAGAAGGAGCAGTTGCGCCGTTGACACTTAGGATGAATTTAGATCATGATGAGAGCCAGCGTTGACGATCCTGTCGGCAAGTGAGCTGTAGAAACATGGCGGCACACAGAGCGTAATGTGCACCGAGTTTAAGTCTCAGCTGACTGCAAAAAAGAGTCTTAAAATTCTTGTAGCTCACGTTTCTCGAACCTGTCGTGTTTTCCGTGTTGTCTGTTTACAATGTTAGCCCTTAAACCGGTTGCATTAATACTAACAGTATTAACATTTAACTAATGTTAAATGGCTAACCTTAGCCGTCAGAGCAGCTAGCTAACAGGCCTTCGAGCCATTGATTATTACTGTAGCGCAGATACGCTGACGATAATTTTAAGTTATTATGAGGGTATTTTTAAAGTTATGTCCACACCAGTAACCCCAGTTATGCTAACATTTCATCTTTCCAAACTTCACATCCATACACGCTAACGGTACCTGCTTCAACTAACGTTACCTAATGAGGACTTTGGTTACCTTCCATGTGGAACCCAAATACGTGTACTCACGATTACATTGCAAACTCCTTTTCAGCTGAACATCTCATTCCCCGCTACTGGCTGCCAGAAGCTGATTGAAGTCGACGATGAGCGTAAACTGAGGACTTTCTATGAGAAGCGTATGGCTACTGAGGTGCCTGCTGACCCTCTGGGAGATGAGTGGAAGGTAAATTAATTTTGTGAAATGTGCTCTCTTTGGAACTGATAATTGCTTTGTCGGTACATCTGTTGCTGCAGAGTTAATGTTCCAGTTTGACTTGGTGAAATTGTGTTGTGTAGTTGTCATACATAATGTGGCACACCAGTAGACCCTTTCTGACTGATCCATAGTCATTAAGGGGGGACAGTGTGTTGCCAGAGTAACTGTGGAGCTGCTTACCAGATGCGACCAGGTCCAGGATCAGTGGATGGTTGAACTGCATTGCTCTCTCATTGTGTCTCATGTACAGTAGTATCGCATTGACAATTAAGCTGCTGCTCCTTTTTTTTTTCTTCTTTTTTTTTTCTTTAATAACCGTGGCTGATTTTAATTGGCATAATTCTCTCAATACCCTTGTATCATCAAATAAATTACTAGCTAACTCAGTAAGTTTAGGTTTTAATGCAGGCAAGAAAGTAATGTCACTGCAAAATTTAAGTCAAAAGGCCACATTTGGGACGATAAATGGGACTGCCATTATAATCCTAGAAGGTGCTGGCCATTGGGATCACCTGCGATTTCCGTGTCTTTCTCAAGGACACTTTAATATGAGGCGTTTGAAATGAAACGACCAAGCTTGCAAAAAAATGGACAGCATGTTCTACGTCTTAGCCACAGCTGCACAGACGTTGCTTATTTTGGACACCTATTAAGGGGCAGTCGACCATCAAACTACTTACTACTTGAAAGATCAGAAACATTGCAGCCCGACCTGTGGTCAAAAATTGGGCAGAATTATAAATTTGAGTGTAAAGTCTCATCTGACTGTTCTGCCAACAAACTTTATTCTTTGAGACATTGCGTACCAGTTGCGCTAAATTTGGAAAAATACCAACTCGTTTTCTCTACTTCTGCAGGGTTATGTGGTACGCATCAGCGGAGGCAACGACAAACAGGGCTTCCCCATGAAGCAGGGGGTGCTGACCCACGGCCGTGTGCGCCTGCTGCTCAGCAAGGGCCACTCCTGCTACCGTCCCCGCAGGACTGGTGAGCGCAAACGCAAGTCTGTCCGTGGTTGCATCGTTGACGCCAATCTCAGCGTGCTCAACTTGGTCATCATCAAGAAAGGTAATGTGTTCGTTCTGGCTCGTCGACCAGTTATCTGGAAACAGAAACTGGTTACGGAGGCAAACTATTAAGCACTAAACCAACGGATCATTATCAAGGGCTACACAGCACAGGCTTATTTATAAACTTATCTTAATATCACCTGTAAATTATGTTTATGGCACACCAGTAGACCCTTTCTGACTGATCTATAGTCATTAAGGGGGGACAGTGTGTTGCCAGAGTAACTGTGGAGCTGCTTACCAGATGCGACCAGGTCCAGGATCAGTGGATGGTTGAACTGCATTGCTCTCTCATTGTGTCTTGTGTACACTAGTGTCAGAATAACTCTTTTTATAATATGACTTAATGCAGCCTGTTATAAATATGTACTACACTACTCAGGCTTATGCATTGTCAATGCCACTATAAGCATGTGTTGTTGTTACAGTTCTGTCCACTAGAGGGACTACCAACATCAGCCTGGCCTTAAAGGGGATCTCCGTCATGGCACATTGCATTTCTGGCGTGCCCCTCTCGGTTTACATTATATTCCACCATGAGCACACAGTGATAAACACAAATCAACAGAGAACTCTGTAATGAAACGTTGTATAACAAGTGTATTGAAGCGGCTCTGTTGTAAAGGCTAACGTTGCAATGACATCGTGTTAAAAAGCACAGCCAAAAACTATTTGTCATAAACTAACAATAGTGTTAGCCACAATGCTAACAGCATTGATAACTAAGCCAAATGGTGCTGCCACTGCTATTTTAGTGATTTATAAGCAACCTGTTTCTTGCAGATTGTCACGTTACTGAGAATACAGCTGTTAGAAGGTAATATATGAAGTTGAAGCTAACTGACAGCTGTAGGGCAGCTAACATAATCTTCAGCCTTCTCCATGAAGCTCCCAGCTAAGCTCCGATAACTCGCGACGCAGTTAGGAAACAAGAACGAGCTAACTAATGATAACATAAGCATTTTGGCTCGGTGGAGGATGATTTTAAACTCAGGTTAAAACTATTTCCCATCCTTCCGATTTCCAGCCGCAGCCTGTCACTCCCCCTGTACCATGTAGTATTACTCCACAATGCCTTGTTTCTCACTGCCGCAACTTATTGTTCATCAGACATGACGAGGGAGATTAGCTTGTTAGCCAACCTATTTATAAAAAAAAAAAAATCACATTCGAATAGTAATTTTAGCATTCGAATAGTATTGACTTTTTTACTATTCAAATTATTTTCAACTTTCAGACAGCCCTAATTTCCACAAAGTGTAGATACTTGCCCTGGTTATTTAGTTGCTTTGGGCTGCAGACAGCTTCCTCTTTTCACTGGGAAACTAAACGCTATGTACTTTTTTTATTTTTTATTTTATTTTTGCGTTTATTTTATTTTTTTCAAATCATGCAAGTACTTCAGATATAGCAGTGCAATTGGTTTTTAATTATGAATGCTTGGCTCATGTCATGATCTGGTTTTTCTCAGGTGAGAAGGACATTCCCGGGCTGACCGACAGCACCGTCCCTCGCCGTCTTGGTCCCAAGAGGGCCAGCAAGATCCGCAAGCTCTTCAACCTGGCTAAGGAGGATGACGTGAGACAGTACGTTGTGAGGAGACCCCTGACTAAAGAAGGTAAGACTAGAGATGTATTCTTTTAGATTTACTTAAGCCTGCACATGTAAAGACCACTGACTAAAGGTTTATACAGGGTATGGATGTGCCTTTCATTGAAGCCTGAGATCATACGCCACATGATGTTGGAGTTACTTCAAAATTAGATAAAATGGAGCTTGATTTAAGGTTGTGGCTACTACTTAGGATGAAAGCACTGAGGAAATGGTAAACACAACTTGGCTGTCAGGATAACATTGCAAGTATTGGTATTTAAGATCTTTGTCTGGATATTTCAAATAGTTGGCTAAAACACTAATTAATTGAGACTCACAAAAGAATGGGAGGCAAGATTGAAAGTTAAGTTTGTCATTTTGAATGGAAAAACAAAACTGTGTGAACCTTTATCTAAACTCTGACCAGTGTATACAAATAGTAACATTAGCCTAAACAGAAATGGTACAGCTGTTGTTCATCTCCATTTTAAATGTCTCCGTGTTAAATACCTGATTTGGATTTAGGTCTGAAACAATTCTAGATTTAGCTGGACAATTTATTTATTAGGTTTTCAAACAAATTAACGTTTAAATGACTCCCAGGTAAAGCTGTGCAGTTAATCGAAATTTTGGGGGGCTATGGGACAAAAACCAGTGTATTGTAGATAGGCTGATGCCATGTTTGTTGGCCAGTTTACATCATCAAAGTAAGAGCCTTTTCATATTAGGGCTGGGCAATATATCTATCGTGATATGAGGCTAGATATCGTCTTAGATTATGGATATCTTAATATGGCATAAGTGTTGTCTTTTCCTGGTTTTACAAGCTGCATTATTTAATGGTGTTGAGTCAAAGCCTGACAACAGCTATTCTTGACAGTTGGTACTTCGCATTGGCACCGTCTTGACCACGCCTGTCATTTATTCGCCATGTCAATATTAACTGCATCCCCTCTTTGGCAGGCAAGAAGCCCAGAACTAAGGCTCCCAGGATCCAGAGACTGGTGACGCCCCGTGTGCTGCAGCACAAGCGCCGCCGCATCTCCCTCAAGAGACAGCGCACCCTGAAGAACAAGGAGGAGGCGTCTGAGTATGCCAAGCTGCTGGCCAAGAGGATGAAGGTAATGTTTTATTTTTTGTTGTTCCTTATTTCAGTCTTTAGGCACTGAAGGGGCTAGTTATTTTCTCTTCAAACAATATTCAACTGAGCTGACCACTAAGTGGTTTCAGATTAATTAATAGCTTAAATGTAAATTTTTTTAATCATTTTGAAATTCAACACTGATAATTGCTGAGGTATATTTTCCCTAAAAGGTCTAACAAGAGCAATATTGTGGCTCTTTTATATCAGTTGACATAACTAAGTCTCTAAATCTTCTATTGTACTGAAGGTTAGGTATGACTGTACAGGAGTGCTGCCTAAAGCCTAATTTATACTTGTGCGTAGAATCAACGGCGTAGGGACCCTACCGCCTGGGCGCACAAATATAAACACCAGGCCACTTACATAGGCTACGGCGAAAGCTCTGCGTGGAGCCTCCGCACAACCATAAAAAGCCCTTAACAGTGGTAGTCATATTCTTGTTTGTGTGCGGTCTTGTCTTAAAATTGTTTTGTTTTACTAATATGTTGGGATCATATTCTTCAGATAATCAGATCACCTGCAAGTTGGACATTTGTTAGGGGCCTGTTTTTTCATTAAGTTATGTCATGGAATTATTGAACAATTACCCTTAGCACTTAACAGTTGCTGGCATCAGATTAAGAATAAAACAGAGTGGGGAGTAATTATGGATTTGTGAAACGTGCAATGTTAAGGAATCCTGTGTGGTATGGGGGTACTAACTTGTATGAAAATGTATGCTTTTTGGATGTGTTAACACTACTGACACACATTTGTTTCCTGCAAACAGGAGGCCAAAGAGAAGCGCCAGGAACAGATCGCCAAGAGGCGCCGCCTTTCTTCTCTGAGAGCATCCACATCCAAGTCAGAGTCCAGCCAAAAGTGAAATCACAAAGTCAAATAAAGTCATGTTTTGCTGAAAAGAAATAACTGGTGCACTTTTTTCAGTACTTTGAGACCATAGACTGAATATTTGGGAAATGTGTAATTGCCGGATGAATGGTTAGCTAATGATTAGTTACTGGTAAACAGAATGGCAGCTACTGTTAAGTGAATGCAGTATAGTGATGTCCTCAATTTAAATAGCCTACCACAATTTAAGGGTAATGTTTTTTTTTTTTCTTCAACCTAGACCCTATATACCCATGCATTTGTGTAACCCTGTCATTACATTACATGTCATTTAGCTGACACTTATCGACTTACAATTGCTATATATCAGAGGTTGCACGCCTCTGGAGCAACCAGGGGTTAAGTGTCTTGCTCAGGGACACATTGGTGGATGTGTTGCTGTGGGAATTGAACCCCGGTCTCCCACACCAAAGACGTGTCATATCCACTGCACCATCGTGTCCCCGATGGGTGATTGGGTGTGCAGCAGGTATAAACACATAAGCCACATGCATATTGGATATATACAGTACATGGTCACGAGTGGGATGGGAAGAGTAGCTTGAACAGTAAAAACTGGAATGCAACCATTGAACTATAAGAACAAATGAATACAAGAGCAAGGTGCATGGGTAGCAGCCATAGACTGTAAAGGTAGCAGTGTAAAAGTAGCCTACACAGGTTAGAGAGTGCATATCAGCCTTACAAAGTTGGACAATAACAGTCCGCATCAATAACGAGAAAAAAATCTTTGAAATTAAGCCAGAACGCTAACCAGCCGCCATGGCCAACCGGCTGCAGCGTAACTCAATGGGCAATTGTGCACCCTTGATTTGTCTAAAGTGCTTTTTGTTGGCAGTGACAGGCTCAGATTGTTTTAAGTGTCTCAAAACATTGATTTTGCGAGGTGACTTCCGGTCTGAAAACAGCAGCGTGGAACGCGAGTTGGATGAACAGCGTTCTTGAAGTTGTCTTGAGGTACATAAATGATAGGTTTTTCTTATCTAAAAGATTCAGTGTCATGGCTACCCTTTAAACTGTGGAAGCTAATTTAAATTAAGGACATCCCTATACTGCGTTAGGTGCCTATAGACCCCTAGATAGTTAGTTGCCGAGAACCAAAACATACACACCCTTTGCTCAACTACCATAAGGAAATGGAAGTGTTCCAAAATTGTGAATTAACTTAAGTGTTATATTACTGGAATATCAGGCTTAACAATTTTGACGACATACTCATTAGCAGGCTGAAAACTCCAGTATAGAAGGTGCCAAAACACATTGTGGTCAGTCTGCAGTCGGTGAGAACTAATGTTTCATGCAACAAAATACATGGTTTAATGGCTCAACCAGTCAAATCTGTTAACATGGGTGATTTTTGTTATAGTTATGATTATCTACCAATGCTACTTAGTGTCTTTAGGTATTACAGGGTGCTTTTGTCTGCCTGAACAGCAACAAGGACAAGAGGAAACAATTCATGAATGCTCAACTTATTTTAATCAGTTGAAGCTCTCTGGGCGCTGTGTGGACAAATTCAGCACACAAACATCAACATAATTACAGGAGTATAAATCAACGGACACATTTAACATTACACCCGGTGTCAACGTCAGGCATCTTGGGCCACCTCGTTCTGCAAGCAGGTTTAGCTTGTGGGTGAACCTGGACCACACCGTTGTGAGCTGAAGAGGTCTCAGCATCATTGACACTTCTATCCTGATGAGACTGGTGGGGTCGGGGGGGTGGGCAGCATAAGTCATAGATCTGGGAGATAAAGAAGAACATAGACACAAGCTGATGCTGCAAGTACTGAGGCAGCACCTGGATGTGATGCGGCAGCACCTGGAAGCTCCAGGCCAAGGTCAACGAGCTGGTCTGAAGCTCTTGGACCAGACTTGTAGACCTGGACAAACTCTCCATGACCTGTTGAGAAGGACAACAGTAGATTTATATATAGATCTCTTGAGCTACAATGACTGGAAAGGGCTGCAATAGGCCTCTTCACACATTGTGACATGTCGCAGTAAGAAAACGACTATAAATAATGAAATTGAAAGATGAAGATGACTAGCTGACTGATACTGAGTATTACTAACACCTGGGCTTCTGCTCTGACATGACAACATGTCTGCTGTGAAAAAAGCCTGTTATGTTGCCAGCCAATTACATTATGTGTCTTGAAACAAAAGCTGCCAAAGTGATTTTGAAAAAAGTTAGGACAATTCTAATACTTAACATTTTCTTTGCCCGAGTTACACATTTGTTTGTTACATTAAACTTCTGTAAAAGTTGAATTGCCTTAAGACAAAACATTACATAGCGTATGTCATCTAAATATTTGAGAAAATGTCAAAGAATCATAAGAACTGCAGTATAAACACATTTTGACTGTGGTGGAAGCCATGCAGCGCTTGCTTAGCAGGAAGCATGCTAATAATTGTGCCAAACGTGGTAAATACTTTATTCTTGTGCGAGTTCCATATTGCAGTAATAACAACCATGCCATTTCCTAGATACAACTCCATTATGATGTCAGGATCATTTGGAATAATTTGATGTTCTGCTTGCTGTAACCATGCATGCTCATGTACTACCACCCTTCCACCTCTTGTTAAAGGAAGACATTGACATTTTGGAAACTATGCTTTCTTGCCGAGTTAGATGAGAAGATCGATACCACTGGAGGCAACCAGTGGAAACTCCAGGATGGATAAGCAGTAACAAAATAATCACATTACATTGCTTCACCTCCTATAAAGTTTATAGTATAAACTCACTCAAAAGGCCGTTTTATGGTTCTGGGTTGAATCGACGGCGTACCCCCGCAGACCCCTGTGTCTACGCCGGATCCTACGCCATAGCCTGACGTGCACCTCTCGAAAAATGTAACTACACGTCGCTCGGTTGTTATCTTTTCACCGAGGCAGGCGAGCTGTCTCTCCCCATTTCCAGTCTTTATGTTAAACTAAGCTAATTGACTGTTGCTTAATATTTAATGGACAGGCAAAGCCTCTCATCTAACTCTTGGCCAGACAGAGAGCATTTCCAAAATGTCAAACTATTCCTTTTAAACTGTACTCACAGCACACCTGAACACATTGCATCTTGGACCCAAGCATGTTGTAGGTCCTCCTACACAGCTTGGCAGCCAGAGAAACCAGTCGCACAGGGTATCGTCTGCTCAGAGTGGCCGCCTCAAAACCCTCCACCAAGTGAGCTTCTTCCTCTACAAAGTCAGCAACAAGATGAAGTCAAGTTAGGTTTTGAATGTGACTTCTAGCCGTTTCACATGAGTAGCCTCGCATTGCCAGACTTTCCTCCACAGCGCTGCGGAGGGGGGTCTGGCTAGGCCGCACAGCATTCTGGGACGGGGAATCATAGCATGGGAAAAAACATGCTGGGGTTTATTGGCATGTCTTTAAACCAATCACAATCATCATGGGCGGCGCTAAGCACCGAGCAGAGCCAGGGAGCCGCTGCATAACAGCCTCGGCAAGGAACTTGTTTTGGTGGAACGTGTACGTTCAAAAGTTGTTAGTAGTCGTGCGACAGAAAACTCAGATTGGACAGATAGTCTAGCTATCTGTCTAGATTTACCCTGCAGAGATCTGAGGAGCAGTTAACCAGTTAACCATAGTCCTCATAAAATCGACCAGAGTTTAAAATTCCAACACAAAGAAAGCAGAAGGTAACGGACATCCGGCCGAAAAGGGTGAAATCCGGCGGAATTTCTGGCGGCAATGGAGCAATCCCGGAAGTGGAACGTCGTGGATATACACATGAGTAACTCTACATGTACCTTTATCTTCTTCAGTGGAAGGAAGCACTCGGTCCACCAGAGCCTCTGACGTGATCAGAGCAGAGTCCAGACCCACACTGGCAACACTGATGGCTCTCGCCACAAGTGACTGGTCAGCCGGGTCGTCAACCTGCTGTATACTGCCCATCAGCCATGCGACCGTGAGCACCACACAGTCCACAGTTCCAGTAGCGGCAATGCTCACCACATCCTGGATCTCATGCATCTTGTTCTTGGCAGTAGCAACAACCTGGGTGAAACAAACAAAACCAGGAGAGAACGGTACACGTCATATGCAGGCAGGAAAAACTCTACGTTACGCACAGAGACGGGGCTCACGTAGTAGGAGCTGAAAAATAGATAAAAAGATTTGTGCCATAATGTAATTTATTTTTGTTAAAATTCATTTTATATTATTGGTATTGAAATAAGCATCGTTCAGGAACTGGTACCAAAGTCACGGTATTGGTACCGAAAATATTTGAACGATATCCAGCCCTACTTTTATTAAAAAAACAAAAATGTCATATTTGCTGAAATTGTCACTATATCCTAACAGTACCACATTAGACAGATATGTAAACAAATAATCCTCTGCCTTCCCTAGTGCTCCTAATGACATTTGCAATTTTCCAGCCAAATAAACAACCAATCAGAGTTGAGGAGTCTAACGCAGTGTCAATGCCTGCTCGTGAACTGCGCAAACTATAAAACTGGGCAGCACTGATCAAATATAAATGTTTTCAGAAACATTTTGGTGTACCGTTTAGCACTTACATTCTCATTTCACTGCTAAACAGTACACTAAAAATGATGTTTCTGAAAACATGCGAGGTGAGAAACAGGCAATGCGGTAACAGAATCTTGATTCATATTTGATGAGCGCTGCCTAGTTTGACAGTGCGATCGCAGTTCACCGTGTTAGAGACTCCTCGGCTCTGATTGGTTGTTTTCCTTATGCCATTCGGAGCACCACGAGGAGGCAAAGGAATTTGATTTTTTTCATAGAATCTAATTCATGTAGTACTGTCAGGATATAGTGACAGTTTGAGTCATTAAGATTTGAGAGAGAGAAAAAGGATACCTGCTCTGTGGGTGTGTGAAGCACAGGGAAGGCAGTCTCCAGCCAGTCAAGACTCCTACAGGCAACATCATTTGCAACGGAAACTGGAAATATTCCAGACAGTCAAGTCATTACTGAAAAGTTTTCTCATTCCCACAAGAAAACCTGCAGCCCGCTTCATTCAGGAGCCGTTAACCCTATAACTCAAATATGATCTGCATCATCTTTTTGTCCGAACAGCAATTTATAGAGGAATTAGCCTACCTATTAACACCTGGTTTTAAGTAACTATAAATTATTCTATTGGGTCATGCTGTTAATAAATGAAGCATATGTAGCTGTGTGGCTTCCAGTCAACACGTTATATACAATTCAGAATTATAAAACATTTGTCCTGAGTTATTCTCCTATGGCTCACACATTTTGGAAAGCTTGCCCTGCCATAGAGCCCCAATTAACCGTTTATGTACATTCAAACTAAAACAGGAAATCAATTAACTGACTAGGCTATTGTCAATCGACAAAAGAATCTCAATTAAACAATTGTGACGCGTAAATGGCCAAATATTTGCAGGTTCAAACATCTTGAATATGATCATTTGCTACCGTTTTCTCTTTTATAATGGTTGTAAAGTTAAATCTCTTTGGTATCTGTCAGTATCTGTTTGGGAACTTGTTTTAGGTTTCTTTCACTAGTTTATGACATTGTATGTTTATTTTAATGAACAGATTATTCGATAATGAAAAATAAATAATCGTCAGTCAGTTGCAACGCAATGTAAAATAACTGGCAGTAGCCTATCAGTTAATCCATGGCTCACAACCACGTCCAGAGTATATGGTATATACTATAAGCCGCAGGGAGTCCAGCCCTGGCAGTAGGCTATACTCACTATGGGGCTCCATTCGAACAAGGACAGGTGAAACTACAGCTGTCACGCTGCTTATCAGCACCTCACACACAGAGCTCAGGTTGGGGTGGCTGCATTTGGTTTCAATGTACAACACTGACAGCTTGGAACAAGCTAAGTGAACCATGGGCAGCTTGGAAAGTCTGGCAGTTGCACTTTGCATCTTCTGCAAGAAAAAAAGGACAGAGACATTTTTGGTAGTTTCTAATCTTCCCAAGTTTCCCAATCAAATCATCAAAATGGAAACCCTCTATCACGATAAGATTACTGTATTTAGGGTTCTTGTAAATGATGCCATTGTAAACATATTATTTTAACAATGTACTACACAAGACACTTTAGGAACTCACTGGGTACAAAAAATAATGACAAAGACTGCATTTATGTACCGGGTGATGGCGTGATGCCGTGTAAGTAGGCCAGGGGGGAATCTATACCGCGATTGTCCTCACCTGCTGATTGTTGTTCGTCGGCATGTTTCGTCCACTTTGATAGAGAGGCAAAAAGAGGTGAGTTAATGTTGCAAATTTAAAGTTCTTTGTAGAGTTTATAGGTTGAAGAAGCTCACCCTTCATGAGTAAAGTGCTACTTCGTAGGAAAAAAACGGTCACTTACATGGCGTGTTTGCGTCGTCAATTAGCGCACCTGTGCTGATCTCGCTGGCTGTTCTCGCGATAATCTAAACCTAAATGTTACATGTGAAATATCAGCATACATTTTACATGTTAAATATAAATAATCCTAAATGTAAATGTTAAATATAAATATTTAATACAAATATAAATGTTAAATATAAATACTTAAAGGTATAGGCCTAGTGGAGGATTTTCTTTTTCCGGGTGGATCATCAAGACTATTGGTCCTCCTAGTTGTCAATCATTCTGCTGATATGTTTACGTAAAAGCCGTCGTACGTGCTCGTCCCTAGGTAGTTTTCGCTTTCTGCGGCCTCGCCTCTAGCCCATGGATGTATTAAGCCTCATTGCCTCTAGCCCGCCTTCTCCCCGCTCTCGGCTGGTGCTGGCTCTTGCGACCCCGCTCTGACCTCGTCTCCCTCGGCCTCTAGGATCTTGGTCGGGATGAACAGGGCACGGGCTCGTAGTCAATATCAGATCTCACAAGACTCTCTTCTTGAAAGCTCTAAATGCACCAGCAATACAAAAAAAAAACAACTTAGATGCTAGACGATAGCTTGTTTGTTGGCCTGTAGCATGCTAAAGTTAGCTATAGAGATGCTTGTCGTAAATAGATTTTCACTTACCGGTGGCGAGTCTGACATAGTGGAAAAAGTGCAAATCTTTTTTTGGAAACATGTAAACAGAGCATGCACGAGGAGAACTAGGCGTGTGCATGCTCTCTCGTGCAAAGTGGAGAGGGCGGTTCTTTTCTAAAATTCGGGAAAATCCTCCACTATACCTTTAACACACCACTACCTGAGATGAAGACTGGAAAGATATATCGGTGTCCTGGGGTACTTTCACATCAGGACATTCATCCTCCTGAGCTTCATCCAGCATCTCTGGTGGAATGGCACCAATTTCCTTCTGTGCATTCAGCAGATCTCCCCTGTTAGACTGCACCAGCAAATATTCCACAGCAATACGCTCTCCTGCCATAAGTAGTCAACAGAAAGAAAGAAGAAAAAAAAAAGATTGAAGTAGAATGAGTGAACAAAGGTGTAACCTTCAGGTAATATCTGACAGTTTGGTCAGAATATTGTCCAGCATGTTTTTTGTTGTTGTTGTTTTTGTTTTTTTGTGCCATAGAATCTTACCAGTAGGTTTCCCCAGGGGTATAAACTCTGGAAGAACTCCACTTCCTAGGACTCTGTTGCTGAGGACGTTCACACTGGACATCAAAAGTACATCGTATCTTTGTGCGTGAAGTACCACTCATACCCAGAGCTTGCTGAGACCTATTATGGTTCCATCTGGATAACCCCTCAAGCAAGTACAATCTGTGTATGTAGAGCATTACATCTCAACCCTGGCAAGACAAAAGCATTGGTGACAACAACAACAAAAAATAATGTTTTGACAATACACAGCATTCATTAACAAAACGTTTCAAATATTTAGTGTTTCAGATTGCCTGGGATGAAACCACACTGGTGCCGATGAAATCTCTCGAGTGAGGAGGATCCTCTGCCACATCTTAGGACGTCAAGCGTTTTGTCTCCCTTCTTCAGGCCTGATCCAGTGTTAGTGTACAACTGCACACCAGGTGGATCCTGGATGCAGGGCAAGTGCTTCTGCTGTACCTCCCACACAAGAGACATGCTGTCATGATTTATGAGATGTAAGCCACTTGTTATCTATGAGGTCCGACATGGAGTCCAGCATTTGCTTGATCAGAACGCGGGTCTCCTCAACCCCTCGGGTTCTCCTGCGGCAGTGCTTGACCAGCTCACTGGATGTCATGCTGGATAACACCTGAGAGTCAGTGGGTATGTGACCCTGGTGCTTTTTTTTTTTTTAATTCTGCCCTCTTGGCCTCTTTGAGTCGGTGAATGTCCTCTTTGTCCCACTCAAAGATACAAGTGGACAACTTTGAGCAGAACGTGCCATACAGTGGGTGGTGCTCCGTCGTAAGACCCTTAGACGCCTCATAGAATGGAAAATATCCAGTCTCACTGTTGACGTCCATGGTCGAAACCAAGTAAGAACTGGACCCACCCCGATAACAATAAGCAACAAACAGTAAATACATGCATTTCTGTTTGTTTCCAGTTCCAACTGCACTGATCTCCTGCCAAAACTATTTTGTTTGATCAAATGTAATTCATGAGACACTGTTACGGCCTCCATTTAAAGAAACAAACCAAGGCTCAAAAGGGATTGGAGGATGCAACATATAAAAAAGGATGCCAGAGACAAGTTAAATAATGCAAAAATATTCCCAATAACAATTAGTGTTCTCTCCAGTGAACTTGAACAATTATTATAGGTTTTTATAATTGTACAATCCTCCCTAATTATAGTCAGTGTTGGGCAAGTTACTTCCAAAATGTTATAGATTACTAGTTACTGTCATTTGAGAGTAATTAGTTATATTACAATATTACTGTCATTGAATTGTAATGCGTTACACTACTTTTTCATTACTTTTGAGTTACTTTCACCAAAATAACAGTGGAAGTTTGACTTGGCAGCTATAGCTTGTGAATTTCACCACCGGATCAATAAAGCCTACTCTTTATCTACTTTAATACATCATAGATTATTCATAATATTTTGTAGGCCTATAATTAATATGAATATGCAAAGTAACTAAAGCTATAAAAATAAGAGATAAGTAAAGATAAGTAAAACGTACAACAGGCAAGTAGGAGAAAATGCAAATACTAAGGGTGCTCCGATTGATCGGTCACCGATCGGTATCGGCCGATAATGGCTTTAAATAGTTTGATCGGTGGTCTCCATAAAGGCCGATCAGATAGGCCGATCAGACACTGATCAGACACCTTGTAGAACTGCCAGACCGGTACTGTAGGGAGGCCGCCATTTTAACTCCATGTAGAAAATGTTCTCATGAGTAGGCTAGTGCTAGCTACTTTACTGCGAACCGTCACAGGAGGAATTGCTTTTATTTTTAAGTAGCCTACTCTTGCTAGTTTACTAATCTATGGCTATTACTGAGATGAACGTGAGACGCTAGATGCAAAACGTGTCTGTCAAGTTTAAGTTGCTCACTTTCTTGTTTGTAAAACTGCAACATATGAACAGTAAATGGTCACAGTAAAAGACAAGCGTTTTTGGTTGTCATTTGAAGCCATTCCACTACAGGCATTACTCTCCTTGTCGTTATTTGTAGCGTATTTATCCAGTTAAATGTAGGCAAGTGTTGCCTATAGATACTATTGTATTACAGTGTAGGCACTAGGCTATAGCTTTGGCCTCAACAGGCCTATTTTTATGGGTGTGATTTGGCATCCACGCTGGTTTGACCAGGCCTGAGCAAGACTGTTGTGTAGCCTATAGTTGTTGTTCTGATGCATGCTGTGCACGATCATCACCACACAAGAGCGAACCCTCTGTCGTGGATTAACGAGGTTTACCAACAGGTTTATTTCCACGGTGTGGGCCTGTAAGCAGAGGCACGCAGATTAAATAAACGCTCAGCAGTGAAGAGGCAAACATTGTAGCCGATTAACACTCACAACCCGCTACACCCGCAATGTGTGATTACAGGAAGACGCTGTCACAGCGCATGGCCGGTAATGTATGCAGTGACTGAGTCAAGGCGCGGCACAGACGCAGCTAGCTCTGTATTTGCATATTGATGAGCACTGAGGTGATTTTCCCTTTAGAGGACATAGGGGCTTTGGTTTTTGCTCCTGTACAATTGTTCCTGAAGGCGCTCTGAGCTACGAGGTTCTGTCCATGGTGCTGATCTGCTGCTGACTGCCGCCGCAGCATCTCGAAGCGCAGCCGCGTCTTCTGCACACTACGTGCCCACAAAATGTTTCTCCTGTAGGATACATCGGCATGCGTCAGGGAGGGTGGGGCGGGTGTAGCTCCACGACTTTGTGTGGCAGCGGCAGTCACCCGCCGCAAAGAAAATGCGAGACACAAGAGAAGCACGTGTAGTGGGTGGTCCTCAGCACACTGCTTTCACGTGGCTCTAGCGAGCTCCGAGCCCGGCCGTCAGTCCAGTGGCAA
The DNA here is from genome assembly GCA_023631565.1 of Gymnocephalus cernua. Taxonomy (NCBI): domain Eukaryota; kingdom Metazoa; phylum Chordata; class Actinopteri; order Perciformes; family Percidae; genus Gymnocephalus; species Gymnocephalus cernua. Next base: position 19,767,920 of record CM042427.1, on the reverse strand, counting down.
CAGCAGGAGACAACATCAGCATGGCTGTGGAGATGGAGCCTGCGGAGTAAGTACGATTTCCTTTCGAGGGGGGGGGGGGGGGGGGGGGTTGGTAAATAACGAGTTTTCAGTGATAGTTTGGTGCTGACAATAGAAAAGTAATAATGATAAGACCACCTGTGTGACTATACAAAAAGAAAACATCAGTGCGTGGCTCTGTTATGGATACATAACAGCATCACTGATACTCATTTGGGGAATTATAATTTTCATGCGATGTTTATGTCTTTCTAAAAGTTCAATCTTACAATAAAATGTGACATCATTTGTAAGGATGTCTTTTTTATGACGCTGATGTTATTGATCGTCTGCGTACGGTTTGCAGATTGCAACCGGTGTTCTTTATTAATACTGTTTATTGTGTGGTCACTATGCTGCACATATGCTCGTATGGTCGCTTTAATGCATTTAATTGATGATCTGATGTTCTTGCTGATTATGCTCAGACAGCTCTGCGGGTCCGGGATGTTTTGCAGTCACTATACAGACGTCCGTTACATCAGTGCCTGTTGATCTAATATGCTCTCCACCCCTGGCAAGGATGTGGGTGCTTTTTTGTTGGCTAGATATTCAGTCTTTCTGTGGGAAAACGTGGGGATGGAGTACACTGTAAAGTGAAACTCTTGTGGGGTGATGTTAATTGGAAGTCCATTTTGCATAAAAACTGGCATATATTATGTGAATACAGTCACCTGCCACTAATCCATGTCTCCGTGGACTATTAAAGTTAATGGAGTGATAACAGAGGGGACACAGAGACAACAGAGTTGTGAAAATGCTTAGCAGGTTGCTCTGATATGGGACAAAAGTCCACAAGCAGCAGGATCCCTGTCTTGTTTTGCCTGGAATGGTTCACTCATGATCCTTTCTTTTGACAGTTGTGCCAGACAAATCTATGGCCACAGGTGTGACAGCATCTGAGAATAAAACAGGGCTTCAGTGTCCAGTTGATCACTCAGGATCATTGGAGTGTGACATAAGTGATAAACACTGAGATCCAGACATGGCAACAACAACAAAAAAAACACATCACATACACATAATTTCTTTCACAGAAAAAAATATTATTGGTGTTCAGGCCAGCACCCCTGTTTGTGTTGCTTGTACACAAACTGCTCTCATAGAAACAATTCCAATCCTCGTATGATGACTTCACCAGCACTTAAAAGTGTACTCTAATAGGCCTACATGCTTTGTAGGTATAGGGTCAGCATGCGGTTGTAACATAAACCCTTCTTGTCTAGTGTGATCCGCCTGATAATGCAGTACCTCAAGGAGAACAACCTCTACAGAACACTGACCACCTTACAGGAGGAAACCACCGTCTCGCTCAACACAGTGGAAAGCATCGACAGCTTCGTTGCAGATATAAAGAACGGCCACTGGGACTCCGTCCTGCTGGCCATCAAGTCCCTCAAGTTGCCCGACAACACACTTATTGACCTTTATGAGCAGGTGAGCTTTTGCATCGATCAGCTAATGCCTTTCTTGGCTTGATATGTTAATCGGCAACATCTGACGGACACCGATCTCTTAACCAGGTTGTAATGGAGCTCATTGAAATGAGGGAGGTGGGAGCAGCACGCTCACTCCTCAGACAAACTGACCCGATGATCATGTTGAAGCAGACGCAGCCAGAGAGGTACATCCATTTGGAGAACCTGCTAACATGCTCCTACTTTGACCCTCGTGAGGTAAGACAATAGAGTTTTCATTTTTCATTTTAAACAACTGTATCACTAATTGCTTTATAAAGTAACGTCCTCTCCGTCTCACTACAGGCGTACCTGAAAGGCAGCAGCAAGGAGAAGCGGCGCAGAGCCATAGCCGAGGCGCTGGTGAGGGAGGTCAGCGTGGTGCCCCCTTCTCGCCTCATGGGGCTCCTGGGACAAGTTGGCGTGAGTATACTGATCAGTATCACTCTCAGTTCTCACTCTAATAATATATCAAGGGGAGCCACTTTATGAATACCCATAGCACTCGTTGATTGTGTAAAGATCCAACAATCTCCCTTATTTCTCCTCTTGTTCACTTCTTTCTTCTAACTTCTTACTATTAGTGATGGTGTCCTACATGAACACACATTGTCCTGCCACAGTTAGAACAACAGTTTGAAGTGAGCAGGGTTCGATTAGGAAAAGTTGATGTCACTTACTTCTGGCGTGGAAAATGTGTGGAAATGCCAGCAATTTGAAAAAAAGTCACAATATTGAAAAAATAAAAAATGTTATGCTCGGCTGAGATGGAAAAATTGGTTTATCAATAAAAGCAAAATGCAAATTAGTGCATATTTGAATAATGGTTGTTGACGATCACGCACTCTTTTCTATTGGGGATTTTCTAGAAATGTAGGTTAAATTTGCATGGAAACTCGATTAACATCAATGAAATCTGATCAAACCACACCTACACAGTTCTGATGAAGCAGATTAAGGAGTGCTGGAGTGTTAAACTTTTCTGAACAGTAACTTTGAATTTTGCTCATTTAGTCATGAATATTTAATTTTACAGAGTAATACTTTAGAGACTGTAGCAAAAATGCAATAATGAAACGATTCTCAAACCATCAATTTATCTGTTTTTAATATGCAATTCATTGTTATATAGGTCCTTTGGGTATGAAAACGTGGGAGCTCAATTTCTTGTGTAGCAGATGGCCCACCATGCATTTTATATCCTCAGTATTACAGTAACGTGCAGTGAAACAGCTTTAACATAAGCTTGTGACTGTCAATACTTGCAGTGATTCCAAGAACATCCTAAAGAAATACATCCCACCGATTCTTTGCTATTTTTAGTATTTAAACAGAGACAGTGGTACATTTTTTCCCCAGTGAAAGGTTCCCACGTTCATTATTATGCAGGTGCAGACAGGATTATATGTATATGAATACAAAAAAATATAAATGATCTAATATGGTTGATATTGTTTTGGCTGTAGTATACAATACATCATTGTACTAAATTATAAAGCTGACATTCAAACTGCAACAGGACGTTTAATTAAAAAATATATATACAGAAATGAGTAAAAGTATATTCCCCAATAAATTATGACTTTATCTCTCTGTTTTTGGAGCTGTTGTCACCTTCGCAATTAGCTTTTTTTTAAGTTTTCAAGCTTCAAGTAGTTCCTTTACTTCCATCACACAGAAACACTACATTAAAAAAAACAATCAAATTGAATATTCAGTCTGATATTTGTCAGTATTCTTGATTTTGTCAAGATCTTGACATTGACGGAGTGACCTAATCACAAATACTTGATGTTTTCTGTTGACTGTTCCACAGTCTATGAGAATACAGCAGTATCCAGGTCATGCCTTCCCTGACGCGACCATCGAAACATCTGGCAACAAGGACAAACATGTGGAGAAGGAGAGCTTTCCAACACAGCTGTACCGCCACATCAAGGTAGACCACCAACGGTTCTGATTAACACAGAATTACAAATTCTTCTTCGTTCTTTACACTACATACTACAGTCTAACTGATTGCTTTACTCATCTAAAGGCACATGACTTAGTCTCTGGCTGTGCTCTCATCAATTGCATCCTGATGGAGCTGCCTGAGTTGCGTGGTTGAATTGAATGATCAGCCTACACAACTACAGACTGCAGCATGGTGGAAAACGTAATGTTTCCCTGTGGTTGCCTGATATAAGTTTGTGTTTTCTATCTTTTGGGTTTGGATCACAGGCAGCAAACCAAAATGGTGATCATATTTTCTGTGTGGTTTTAACCTACAGTTCGGGCGGCGGTCTCATGTGGAGTGTGCCCGTTTCTCTCCTGATGGCAAGTACTTAATCACTGGATCAGTGGACGGGTTCATCGAGGTCTGGAACTTTAACACTGGAAAAATTAGTAAGGTTGGTTATGTTTCATGTCATTCATTCATGACACTGAATAATACTGAGAATAGTTATATTACTTGTGTTTTCTTTATCTTAGATACAATTTTGGAAACTAATACCTGTTACTGTAACTGGTGTCTGTTTATGTTGTTTGTATTTATTATTTTAACAATCTTTTAATGCCTGTTCTCTTAGTCAAAATACATTTTAATCCTAACAAGTTTTTTACCTGGTTAAGTAATAGAAGACAATATAAATCACAGCAAGTATACAGTATATGACAAAATATGATGTAAATATCTTATTCCTCCATTTATCTTTTGTTAAATAATTGTTTATCTTTTCTCTCTCTTTCTCTCTCTCTGTGTGTGTGTGTGTGTGTGTGTGTGTGTGTGTGTGTGTGTGTGGATGGATTAGGATTTAAAGTACCAGGCCCAAGAGAGCTTCATGATGATGGATGATGCTGTGTTGTGTGTGTGCTTCAGTAAGGACTCAGATCTACTGGCAACTGGAGCTCAGAATGGCAAAATAAAGGTTCGGATCTTACAATACTGTCAGTTGATATATTTCTGCATATGTGCCAACATAAGCGACCAATCATTGTGACAAGCCTCATTTAATGATACGTCTTGTTATCACTGTATGGAAATGATGACACAACAATGTCAAAATATTGAGAAAATATGTAGTGCTATCAGCTGGATTAATAATGTTATGTGAAGTCTGTCTCATCACTTCTTCTCTCTCAAAAATGTGTGTGTGTGTGTGTGTGTGTGTGTGTGTGTGTGTGTGTGTGTGTGTGTGTGTGTGTGTGTGTGTGTGTGTGTGTGTGTGTGTGTGTGTGTGTTGTTGGCGAAGGTGTGGAATATCCAGAGTGGCTTGTGCCTGTGCAGGTTCGATCACGCGCACAACAAAGGTGTGACTTGTCTAAGCTTCTCCAAGGACAACAACCAGATCCTCAGTGCCTCCTTTAACAAGACCATCAGGTCAGTTTTAACAACAAATCATATTGGCAAAGCTGAACCATCTCTCATATAAGTTAAACTTGACCTGTAGACTAACTGGAGACACATTGTGCACACATACATTCAAAAGGGAAGTAAATACCTGAATTCACAAATGATAGAATGATGCAAATGAACCGTTCTAAAAGAGAAACAAACAAAAGACATGGTGGGAGCCTTTTTAAATGTCTGTAGCCTTGTTGTTGAAAAACTTTGCTCGTCTACTGTTGGAGGAAGTGAGCGCTCTCACTGACCTCAGAGATGATTCACAAGATTTCTAAAGGCGTACACATGAAAATTGCTTTAGCTAGAAGGCAGTGAGCTCTTTTTACAGGCCGGTGGATTAGCAAAATGTTGCCACAAAAAGCCACATAAATGGTAACAGACCTGGCAAACAGAAAAGTACATGGGTAAAAAAACACAGTATTGTTATAACTATGAAGTTTATATCTCTTTTTAACCCTTGAATAGTTTTCTCAACAGTTTGGTATAGCGCATTTTGAGTTGTGGTTACTTTGTTGCAAAATTTGTTGAATGTAAATTTATTGAGCATCTCAGGGTGCACTGCCGTGTTCAGACCCAGGCCTTTTCAGGTGATTGCCTTTCATGAAGTTATCAACGGAGAGTTTGCAGCCCCTTTAAACAATTTAAATCCTGTGATCAATTGGGATACATTGGGAGTGATATTCTTTATCAACCACACACAGACACACAGACACACACACGCACACACGCACACGCACACGCACACGCACACGCACACACACACACACACACACACACAGAGATACACTGAATTCCCTTGTTGAGTATCTATTTCTGACTCCTGGGGTGTGGGGGCTGAGCCTCTCTGCTGTGTTGGAAGCACATGTCCTGTGTGGGTGTAGCTGACAGAGACTCAGGCACAAAGCTGCCACGTGTATTGCAAATTCCACGAGTTGGGAGTCTGAATTGTTTACATACGCAAAATCAGAGTCCCAGGGACGGAGTGAATCAGTGAGCATTAGGCGTCTTGCCATGGTTTAGCTGATCTGCACCCAGTCACTCCAGCTAAAAATATCACACTCAGCAACACATTTTGTCTGCAAGGAAAATCCACTCTTGAGTTGAACAAACATGGATTTTTAATGAGTCAGAGCTGCTGTTTTATTTGAATTAATGTTTTTTTTTAACAGCTTTTATTACAACGTAGTCAATGTCCTTTTCAGAATCCATGAATTGAGGTCAGGCAAGTTGCTAAAGGAGTTAAACGGCCATTCATCGTTTGTAAATGATGCATCTTTCACTCAAGATGGATTTCACATCATCAGTGCCTCCTCTGATGGCACAGTTAAGGTACAGTGAGCAAACTATATGACTATAATTCATGTCCGTGCTGCATCGGTATTACTGACAGAGTGTATTGACTCAATACATTTTTTTCATATTTATGTGCACAATTTAGATTTGGAATACAAAATCCTGCGAGTGCATCCACACTTTCAAAAATCTGTCCCGGACACCAGAAGTCCCTGTCAACAACGTGATTCCTCTACCCCAAAATCCAGAGCACTTTGTGATTTGCAACCACTCCAGCACGGTGGTCATCATGAGCATGCACGGTCAGGTGAGAGCTCTCTGACTGTAATCTACACGCAATCAATATTCAAATCTAATGAACAACAGGGACTTTCATGTCAAGATTGACAGCATTCACAATGCTAGAAGTCTGCCATATACATGATATTTATACACATTATTCATATTTACTGTTAAAAGCAAAACAAAATTCTACAACAATGCTGCTTCTGACAATTTTTGAAGAAACTGGATGTCGTGTATCATTGTGCATTGCGTTTTTTCACTGGTTGTGGTTATAGGACACATCATTGTATCCTTTATTATAAAGCTAAATGGCCCTACTTGGATTAGCTCCTACTTATTTGACTGTCCTCTTAACAAGAAATCACGGCCATTATGGATTACGTTCAAATAATGACCTACACTTGTTGGTACCCCGTGTCAAAACAGAATCAGGCAAAAAAGCCTTTATGGTTGCAGCACCTTCTGCTTGGAACCTTCTTCAGAAATCGTTGAAACTGACTACTTTAATTTCTTATAGACAGTTTGCTTCAAATTTGAGGGATATGGAGCAGGTGAACATTGGTCAGTGTAACTGTTTATAAAGTTGTATTTAACCTTCTCAGCCCAAAAAAACACATTTGATGTGTTTTTTTCTATGTGTTGGAAACTATTCTTTTTTTTTTTATGTTTTTTTTTTTTTATGCTGCATCTTGGCCAGGTCTCTCTTGTAAAATAGATTTTAATCTCAATGAGACTCACCTGGTTAAATAAAGGATAAATAAAAATAAATAAAAAATGCTAACAGCTCTGTAAGGCTGTACTTTGGCGCAGCAATGCTTTTTAGCTAAATGCTAATGTCAACATGCTCACAATGAAAATGCTGACATGCAGATGTTTATGATGTTTAATTAGCACAAAGTACAGTTGCTGTAGATGGGAACGTTAATAATTTTGGAGGTAATTGGTCATAAACCAAAGTACTTTCATTGTTCATTTTACTATCTTTGTCCTTAACTTGTAGCATGAATAAAATATGAATACATTTTAGCTTTGCTAATGTTTGTAATTGCCTGTGCACATGCTAAGGAAGGCCGCTGCCCAAAACGTCCGTTGTGTGGCAATAAACTATCAAATTGGGGTGCTGTCCTATTAGCTTTATTTATGATTATTCACTTTTAGGATCCAGCATCCAGCCTTCAAAGCTTTCTAAGTATCTACGTGAGTTGAGCGCGTCTAGTAATATTATTTATTATTTATTAGTTATGCTAATACCAACACCTGAACATCTTTGTAGAAGCCAAATATCTTCTCCTCTCCCCTCAGACTGTGAAGACCTTCAGCTCAGATAGAAAGGAAAGGGCCGACTTTGTGTGCTGCACCCTGTCGCCCCACGGGGAGTGGATTTACTGTGTGGGAGAGGACTTGGTGCTGTACTGCTTCAACTATACGACAGGAAGGCTGCAGAAAACGCTGACAGTAAGCTCTGCTGATAATATTCACTCATTCTCAAAGTCTGTGAGAGGAGGCAGTTCACCCACAGTGGGCTGCCAATGTTTTATTTTTTTCTTGTTATTTTCTGTCCCACTTGATGCTCTGACTGTGTCACTGCTGTTGTGTAGCAGCCCTACAGGGCGCTAGCGAGGTAACAGTGAGGCTGATGGGAAACGGAGAATGTGTGGTGATCTGTGTTGCTCTGCACCAACAGGTACACGAGAAGGATGTAATTGGCATTGCTCACCACCCACATGAGAATCTGATTGCCACATACAGCGAGGATGGCCTCCTGAGGTTATGGAAACCTTGAAATGTCTCCTGCATCGGGAAATGGAGGAGCCATATAACCTTACAAGTGGTTAGAAAGCAATTTATTCATTTCTGTGTAATAAAAAAAAAGATGGATTAATAAAACAAATGGATACATTAATCCATCAGTAATTATTCACCGTAAGGTCCATTTAGTATCTTGTCTGGAGCTTTAGGTCATGATCTTTATCAGCAGATGATTTTTCCCAGTTGTCATGGGATTGTGTCAACAAGTTCAGGTTACAGCCAATGAGAGTGTTCGTTACGTCTGATGGTAGATTAGAAAGATTTTGCTACACAGTGGGGAAGTGGAAAATAAATAAAGTTGGCAAATGAAAAAAAAGTAAACAGGAGACAAGTGGGTAAATCAAAATGGAAATTGAGAAAATAATCTTTTCAATCTCTCTTTTAAAGATAAAAGGATAAGGAAGTCAATGTTCTGTAATTTCTAATAATAAGAATAATGTTATATAATGATATTGTTAGTGATTTCCATGAAAAGCCAACTTTCCAATTTCCACTCAGCCCAAAGTAGTTTCAGCTGCAGACAAATGCACATTCGGTGCTCTAGTTGTCTAGTGAGTATTTACAGCAGCAGGATGGTGTGTGTGTGATGTTGACTAAATAAAGTACAGTACACGTCGCCCAGTGCAACACTGTGGCTCATTGATGTGTTTTATATCTGTTTTTGGACCCACAGTACTTGTTAGTGGGATCAATTCAGTGTTGGTTTTGGGTCTTTGCATTTGACAATAAGAAACAATATAGAATATCAATAAGTATCCTTTAAACATATTGTTAAACTCATTTATAAACTCTAAGTGGGTCTTAATGAACACATTTCTTTTTATTTGTAACACATCGTCATTTTTTTTATACATGTTTTTTCATCGATTAATGAATTTGTAAGGTCTTTGCTTTATAAACGTTTTGCAGTACTGTCTACGCCCTCTGTACGCACGCACACACACACACGCACACACACACACACACACACACACACACACACACACACACACACACACACACACACACACACACACACACACACACACACACACACACACGCACGCACGCACGCACGCACACACACACACACACACACACACACACACACACACACACACCAGTGCAGTTTGAATCCCCATCTCTTCTGTCTCTATTAGACATGAAAATGCATGATGGTGAACTGTTGTGGAAATATATATATTTATATTTAAAAAGCGCTTCTTGTTTGGGCATAAACAAACAATATCAGGTATATTATTTGACAGCTTTGGTTTATAATGATACTTTTGTAACTTTGATTCAATAATTCAGGTGTAATGATTTGTTTTGTCTTCTGTGTTCCCCCGCATGCTACCTCAGTACACTGTCTAAATGTGGCTCTACAATAATTTTAGTACTCCTTAAAAATATGCATGACTACTGATAAACCTCAATGGAGCTCGGGTGACACATTCTGTAACCTGTGTGTATATAATAAATGTATTTAACGTGGTCACATCATTGTCAGTTTGTTAAGCCAACTGTAATCTGCCTGCAAGAAACAGAGCTACCTTGACCAGTATTTATTATTTGTACTATAGTATTTGGTACTTTCTATCATCTGTCTCTGCAATATTATCCATATATCATTGTTGCTAATTGTTTAGTCATTACACTCTATTTTATATATATTGTTGTATATAATACTGCAAGCCAAAAATGATTATAAACATTTAAAAACCCTTTACAGTTGCCAGTGTGCCATTTTTTTTTTTTTTTTACAAACTCCCACTGAAGTATCAGATTTGTTTCCTAAATGATGAAATACATTTTTTTTCAGTTGTTGTAGGTCTTCAGTTGTTGATTATAATTATTTTAATTGAAAGATATTTGGTTTTGCTGACCCTAAGAAAACCAGTAAATATTCACATTTAGAAGCTGGAACCAGGGACACATTTGGTAGTTTTGCTCACAAAATGACTGAAATGATTAACAAATCCTAAAGTAAAGCCCTAAAGAGAGAAGTGAGATCAGCTGAACGTACCACTAGGAGTGCACTACCCAACCTAGAGGAAATATACATCAGGAGAGTAAAGTCCAGAGTAAAGAAAATCACCAGAGATCCCAACAACTGCCAACACAGAAAGTTGGGCCAACACAGAAAGTTGTTATCCCCAAGCTATCCAGATACTGAATGAGGACTGTAGCAGGAACACAAGCATGTTGGAAACACCTCATGCACTTTAGACATTTCTTCTTCTTCTCTTCTTTTTCTATTTATTCCTTATTTACACAGTGCACAGCCATGGAGACAGTGGATAAAGTATTTCACTACATATACTCTGTATAATTGTATGTGACTAACACATAAATTTGATTTGAATTTGATATCAAAAAATGATTATCAAAATAGTCTGCAATTCCATTTTCTACTAATAGATTAAAGGTTTCAGCCCTAGTTTAGATTATCTAATGTCTTGTGGCATGGCTGACAGCTAACTTACTCCAGTGATGTGAAGATAGGTTTGGCCATTTTTGGGCCAATGTTTCAGAATTGTAGCAATATAAGAAAATCAATATTATCTTTGTACAAAATAAAATGCAGTTTAACTAAAATGCAGGCAAATGATTTTTGGAGCAACTTCACTCTCAAATGTTTTACATATCAGTGGATCTTTCTCCTAGCAACAAAAGTAAAATATCACTCACACAGTAATACCACAATTTAGAGACCATCAAACTGCATTTAATTAGAAAACATGAGCATAAACAAGTAGATCATTGGTCCTAACGCACATATTGTCTGTCAAATTACAAACTTGATACTTGAGTTGAGTTCCCCTGACATGAGTCCTCATTCATTTTGCTTCAACAAAGAATTTAAGGGATCTCACTTCTGGCGAGCAAAGTCGCACTTTAAAAACAAACAAAAAAAACCTGAACTATCAAGTAGCTTTAAATTAAGTTATGATAAGGCTTTCAAACAGGCGGACACTACAATGAGGTATCCGGTGTCTTTCTATAACCTCCCATCAACCCATTCGGCATTTACAATTAGGACTATGAATATGAAAAAGACTTCTAGGCCTACACCAGCAAAGACCCATCAATACGTTTCTTTGATTAAAAGTTGTAATTTAAAGTCCAGTTTTAGGTTTTAATTAACCAATTTTAAAATAACAAATAATCTTTTAAAACAACAACCTAGACATGAATCACTTTTGTGCAATGTGGCACTCAACACTTTAAGAGAGGGAGTACATTTGCTATGAAGGCTTTATGGGCCTGTTATAAGAAGCAGGGTTAAGGAGCTATCTGGTTAACTTTCTGCTAAGTAAAACCCCCAAACCACATAACATCCATTGAAATATGTTAAAATACCCCTTCTGAATTATGAGTTGTGTAATCCAGATAACCTGCTTCTTGGAAAAGTCCCTGATCTGTTCATTATTTTCAAATTGAAGTGACTTTTACTAATGTGTAATCTTTTGTTTCTGAACACCATTAGTATGCAGTCATATTTGGCTCATATCAAACTGTGTTGTTTAAACACATGAGATGTTCTACTTTCCAAAACAAAAGCAATTGTGCGGCTTCACCACAGATAACTGATTGCAGCTCTATAATATTAAACTAAACTTAGTTTGAATAAATCTACATTAGTGGCGTTACTCTAAATACTGCCGGGACTGAATCATCATCACCTTTACTCCCAACGCCTCCTTGCCACATTGTCAAGATTGTTATGAAATGTCTAGAAAATAGCCCTTGAAAGGGTCAAACAGCATGAATGTTTCAACACAAGTCTCAATGCACCACAAGATTTGTGTCTTTACACGCACAACAGATTGAACAAGTCATCAACAAGTGGTTCACAACAAATGATTTAGTAGCACTATAAAAAAAGAGGGTATTTTCATATTAATATTGGCATCCGTTTTAGTGTAAATGCATAAAAAGCAGGCAGTCTTTGTTCAGAGGAAGTTTTTCTGAAGGCTGTGCGATACCCCTCGTCTGTAATGAGTTAGAGAAATCCCATTCACCCACAGTTTATTCCTGGAACTATGGGATACTCATATCCATCAAAAAAAAAGTTTCATAATAATAAATGAAGATGGCGTTGGGAAACACCATATTCTGATTCAGTTGGAAGAAAACTGCAAAAAAAAAACTGTTACGACTTTGAGAGAAGTATTTAAATAAAAAGTGCACAAAATTCCAAAAAAAGGTGCTTTGCTTTAGAAATGAGGGTATGAGCTTCTGGAATATGAACAGGCCAGTTGTTATTTAAGACGTCTGGCACTGAACCCCGCCAGTGCTGGCATAGTCGTCTTCATCCATGTAGTAGTACTGATGGCTGTGTCTTTTTCTGTTCTCGAGGTCACAGTCCTCCAGGTCGGCGTAGATGTACAGGTCATCGTCCATACGCTCCGGCTGCTCTGCATCCAGCTTCTCAGGCAGGTAACGCTCCAGCTCCTTCAGCTTGTCCTCGGAGAGGAAGTTGGCTTGTGGGAACACCACCTAAAGAAGGAAACAAGCAATTTGATTATGACAACCATTTAACTGTTCAGCCTCGTCAGTTTAATAATGTTCATGTGTTTGGATATTTTATTGGTGAAGCAAGCCAAAGCATAACATAGATGTGATAGAACATTCATAAACCGAGACAAGCTTTACACTTCAGAGACTCAGACAGAATATAAGCATAAATGCAAGGTGGGGGATGATATGATGGTATGGGTGTGGCAAGTGTGTGGTTTGTTACTGTAGGAGAGGAGATGGGCATTTTGTGCATGTTTGTGTAGGAGGCTGTGTGTGTGTGTGTGTGTGTGTGTGTGTGTGTGTGTGTGTGAGAGAGATGTGTGTATGTATTTTCTTTCACAGCAAGGAAATCATGTGTTAAATAACATCATGTGTTAAATAATAACATAAGTAAAAGAGAAAACAAGAAAACGGATAATAGAAAGTGAATTACCGAGAAGTGAATAATAAGGCGTCCCTTCTCAAACGGTCTGCGATACATGGGCATCCCTTCATTCAAGATGCATTTTGTGTCTCCAGGCTTGATCAATTCCCCTGTGATTAAGAAAACATGGGACATTTTAGTCATGAAAAAAACTGAAAACATAAGAACATTTTACATTCTCTCGTCATTTGAAACAATCTTGCCAAAACCCGCTGGCAAACGCACATTTTCTAAAATAATCTAATTCATATAAATAATAATTTTGGGGGGAAAAGAAGAGGCATTGTTGGGTGTATTCTGTCATCGTAACACACCAGACCTCCACTCTAAAAATTGTTTCGTTTTCCAGCACATCAGTTTGACTGATTTAAATAGACCATAAACATAAAAGGGGCGTAATTCATACATTCAATCACCATCTCAGTGGAGCAACAATACAGTGAGTGTCTTGTGAAGTGCCGTGTGGAGTGCACACTAATGAGTACTTTTGAAACCAAACAACTCTCCACAAACGCACTCGGGGCTCAGCAGTTTTCATTCAGCTGCATTTTTTTGTGTGAAAGGTAATGGGTAGAGTAAATGACTGCAACTGAACTTATAAAACAAGTCTCATCCAGTCTCTGTCAGATGTTTTTTTTTTTTTTTTTTTATTAATGCTTTCTCCCTTTAAATACTGGTATATTCCAATTCAAGTTAACTTAGTGGCATTCAGTAAGGGGTAGCTGTGCATTTCATTATTTGGTTCACCTGGATGTGAGGTGATGAGGAGAGTCCTGTTGTCCAGTGTCTGAACAGGCTTCTTGAAACCACACAAAGCCTCAACCAGCTGTAACTCCATTGACATCATCAGGTCCTCTCCTTTCCTGTTGACAGCAGCAAGTTGTGAAAAAAGCAGAGTTGATTTTACTGGGTAAACTGTTTAAAAAAAAAAGTTAAGTGTGCTGCTATGTAGCAACAGGGTAGCATGCAAACGTGTAGATTTAATAATCTACAATTTAGGGCTGGGCGATAAAACGATAATGATATGTAGCGCGATAGACATGTAATCAATATCAATAAAAAATGCGCTCGATAAAAGTTCGATAATTTTTTTTCTTCGTCGGAAGAAACCAGAGGTTTCAAAGTTTGGTTGCATGAACAAAGGCACTCAATCTCTGGTAGCCTAGCAACGTAGGGAGTGACACGCTAACAGCCAATCATGTAACGGTATTGTGTTAGGTTGCGCCATATCGTTGTCTCGTGTTGGATTCTTCAATAACAGAACCGCCGTGGAGTGATAAGTGGAAAATGAGTGCTGCAGCGAGCGCGGAAGTTCTTGATGAAACGGGAAACGTCAGCTCGCCAATATGGCAGTTTTTTGGATTTTATAAGTCTGACCGTAGTCAGACCAATGTCGTGTGCAAATTATGCAAGACCACCGTCCCCACCGCAAACCTGTTTTACCACCTTAGCCGCGCTCACCCTTTGGAGCACAGCCGTATTCGCCAGCAACATCCAACAACATCTGCAGCTGGAACCCCGCACAAGCAGGAGCACCACGGAGAGGTACTCTGCATCAGTGCCTTATGACTGTAAAGCTAAACGGTACAAATAAATAACGGAGGCAGTGGCATATCAAAGACATGCTTCCGCTGAGCACTGTTGAGAAGCCAGGTTACCCCCCCCCCCCCCCCCCCCCCCCCACCATATACGGTTTAGGCTGTACCGTGACTGTTAGACGGAGAAAAATAATAACTGTTACTGTACTGTACCAGGTTTGTTTTTTATGTTACAGATGTAAAGTCTACCTCAGTTTTATTTCAATTTCTCCTATGTTTACAAAATACTGCACATATTTTAAAACACTTCATTCACCAGAAGTGTTCATTGTGATTTTAGACTTATGTTTCCATTTGAATTATTTGAGTGTTTTCCATGGTTGTGTTGACATTTTTGCTTTTATAACTGAGGGGATTATAATCGGAGGAAGGTTAATCTTAAAATAAAAACGTTTAAATAGAATACATTTTTTCTCCTGGTCCTTATTTTAAATCAAAAAGAATATCAATAATTATCGATATCGACTGATATGAAACACTTATATCGTGATACAGTTTTCAGCCATATCGCCCAGCCCTACTACAACTTTAAACAGGGTGCAAAGTCAAACAGGACTTTGAGTAATAATAATATTGAGTTTTTACTGACAACTGGTGACCTGAATTGGTGCTTCTACTTTGGCTCACGTACCACTTCAGTATTCGATAACAGGCTGTAGATTCCCCCATACATATTGTATATATATCGTCTATACAAGATTCATATAATCACTACATCTGTCGGAACAGATTACATCAGAAACAAAGACAATTGATAACAGAAATATTACCTGGTGAAACATGAATGTTCTCGCTGGTCCAAGACAATGATGATATCACCTGGCTCAATTCCTGGCTCCTGGTCTCCCTCTCCATGGAAAACGATCTTCTGGCCATCTCTCATTCCTGTGGCAGTTAAGTGACCAGGTGATGCATGTACAATATTTGTTTTTCTAGTTTGCTCTTCAGACAATCACAGATGCATTTAGAGAACTCTACTTTCACACTCACCTTTATCAATGTGGACCGCCAAAATCTTCTTCTGGCGCAAGATTTTTCGACCCCCACATGCTTTGCAGCGGTCCTTGTGGCTGATTCTCTGTCCTTGGCCCTGACAGCTGTGGCACACCGTGGACACTTGCTGGACCATACCCGGTACTAGTTGGTGCATGCGGACCTGCATGCCCGTGCCATGGCAAGACATGCACATCTGTGCAGCTCCTTTCCGACTCCCACGACCTGCCAAGAAAAACAAACTGTGAGCACACAGGATAACAAAGATGAAGGCTATTTTTGTTTTAGGTTTGGCATATTATATAAACTGTGGTGAACTGGTGAGCGAGGACTGGATTACATTTACAAGACTGATGCATTTTGTTACTGGGCAAGAGCCTTTTCATGGCCTGCGGCTGCTTGGGTCTGCTTGGGCTGAAAAGCCTGCTAGAATTACTATTATAAGTGACAGGCACTAGAGCAAGTAAAAAGTAATTCGCAAACGCATAGCAAAAGACGTACCTTCACATCTCTCACAAATAGTATTTTTTTGGAGAGCCAGTTTTCTTGTAGCTCCATTATAAAGATCTTCCAGCGTCACTGTAATCTGATGAACAATGTTCTTCCCTGGGGAGAGACGCATTACACACGTTAGCAATACTGTTTCTTGGAATAATGATTTTATCAACATTCCTTATTAGTTTCCTTTAATTTTACATGATATACATGCTTATATAAACAAGCCTATTTCTGCCACCAATCCTAAATTATAAGCAGTCTTCTGAATGGGAACAGGGGAAAACTGATGAAGACGACACTGGGCTATATAATAGTTTTCAGCCAAACTCCATAGTCACAAAGATAATGATAAGATCATTTTGTGGTTTGGACTGTTGAAAAAAAAAAAAAAAAGGCACACAAGACTGATTAATCAATAATGAAAATAATAATCAGTTTCAGCCAACAACTACCTAAGTGTTCAATACTGCAACTTTCTCCTCCTCAATACAACTGACTGAGAAGATGAATGGTATTGCTTCATAGAAGTCAGACATCAAAACATTCAAACCACAAATACAGACACTTTACAAACTCCACACATAATCTCAGTTTAGTGATTATTTCTTGAACATTTCCGTACCTTTTCGCTCTCTGTGCATCCGACTACCCCCACCAAAAAACAAGTCAAAGATGTCCATGGGCGATGCAAAGCTCCCACCACCACCACCACAACCAGTCCCTCCTTCCTTTATAGCCTTTTCACCTCCACGGTCGTATACCTCCCTCTTCTTGGCATCTGACAAAACCTCATATGCCTGTGAGATCTGCTTGAACTACAGAGCAAGGAAATAAAAACACATATTACTTTGAAGAGGGTTAGAGAACATTTCTGGCAATATACAGCTGTTTAAAAGGTATTCAACTCTTTGACACTGTGTGCACAATAACAATCAATGTGTGATATTGACTGAGCTCTTCAAATATTACATTTAATATGGCTTCCACATTTCTACGCAAGAAAGCACATCATTAAATTTTTTAATATCTAATACCCTGATAGATTTGAACTGTTTTCAGTTCATTTCTATTAAAAAAAAAATCTCTGCAAGGAAAAGTATATACACACAAATTAAATATGGCTGCAAATGCTTCTGAGCTTAATAAAAAGGTACTGACCTTCTCTCCTTCGGTGGGATTTTTGTCAGGGTGATATTTTAAGGCTAGTTTGCGATAGGCCCTTTTCAGTTCGTCAGGAGTAGCATTAGGCTTCACACCCAATGTGTCATAGAAGCCCGTTTCCTTGACCATGTTTGTCTTTGATGGATAACCTTGGAAAAGAAAGGTAAAACGCAAGCAGTAATTAAATATTCATTTCTAGGTTAGCCCGTAAACACCCTAACAAATGCCTACCAATATTGAGTCTATAAAAGTGAAACAACATGGTAAGGAAGTAAGAATCTGAACCATGTAATTGTGTAAAGAGAAAATGGAGTCCTTTAATAATCGCAAAAACCAAGCATATCATCATGTGGCCAAACTGTGAGAGAGACATGAATCATTGTACTCCGCAGGCAACATTTGGATTGGCTCTTTCTGTTATTAAACAAATAAAGGAGTTGACATTTCTAAATAGTCTGTCTCCCTCAATCATGTACGTAAACAGCAGTGGACAAAAACATTTGAAACATGTTTGCATGTAATGCAAATTGCCTTCAGCTGAATAAACATCTGACTGATTTCAAGCTTATAAGCTTGTACAAATGTATGATTTGTTGCAAGACTATAGTAGTAGATTGCATTACACTGTACATATGTAATTAAACTAGCAACTCAGTGTGTATCAACAATAAAAGTATGCTTACGGTATGCTTGTATGAACATTTCTAATGCACTAGCCTAAAAGTCTCACTGTTTAGGGTTTACAGTATGTGATCGGCTCACCAGTGGTATATGTATGAAAGCACACCATGAGAATGTTGCTGTGCTTGTCAAGACTTTAAAGTGCTACTCATTATTCATCAGCATAAATGTACCCAGGCCGATATCAGGCTGTGATGAGGGTCAAGTGTTACGTATACATACATGTGTAGATTTACACTCAGTTGTCATTTGGGTAAACTCAGCTAAAACTAATGCAGTTTAATCAGCCAGCCCTGTGATTAAATCCAACCTTCATGAAAGTTGTATGTAGTGTTTCGGTAAATAGGGTTTAGAGAGGTGCTTTTTCAACCCTGTGGTCATTGTCAAGGCTGTAATGTTAAGTTTGTCGTGCTGCTGAATTAATATACCCCAATTGATATAAAAGGGGAGGACAAAATTTCTCTCAGTATAACACAAAACAACTCCAAAAACTGCAGTCTCTAAAATGACCATTACATTGCAATTACAGTATGAGAGTGTAGGCTGTACACACCATGTATGAATGCATTGCCTGTTGTAAATTGAGATATATGTTCTGTTAATGTGACGTTTTTTATCTTGTGGGCCTGTTTTGTTTTTATATTTTCCTGGGTGAGAATAAAAACTATTTTCCTACCTCAGCTAGACAATAATGTTTTATATCCATTTTATTCTTATTGGTTAGATCGTATTAGTCAATCATACCAAAAGGTGCAGTAGTAAATGAACAATGTTGCTTTTTAAATTGTTATACTTGCTACATGTAAAGCATGATTCTTTCTGTGATGGGTGCTATATAAATAAAGTTTACTTACTTACTTAATGTTAGTTGTGATGTTAACTCTGCTAACCTGGGCTAGCTAGACTACAGGCCGGTCACGTTTTCAAATGTAAAATACAGAGTAAACGCCGAGGAAAAGGTAGAACAAAATTGTGCTCAAGCTAGGAAGATCCTATCTGCGTCCATCTCCATCTCTAGCTACATCAGAGGGGGCACCGAGGCAAGCGTGGAGGAATTGATCACCGCGACTTCTCTGCTGGCCATCTTGGCTGGATCCTAGAGAGCCGGTGCCATTCACCCGGGTGATGAATCGTGCACAAGTGGAATTAGCTGATGGATAATATTTCAGTGGAATTGTACCCCGTACGATTTCACGTCACACATAAATTGATTGGTTGAAATATAAGGCACTTTCTACACGTCATGCTGGTTTTGGTTAACGTGTATCTTAAATATTTCCTCAAAATCAGGAGGGTAGAGGCTAAACACCATGAACTAGCTAACGTTACCGTTATCTGACCACCACAGGTTTATTTTTGGTTGACACGAGTATTACTTGATGCTAAAATATAAGTAACTAGCTACCAGTTACCCTGTTTACGATAAATACAGTAACACTGTTTCATATCCATCAGGCCTACTTTAGAAAGCGTTAACGTTACTTAACCTAGCTAGCTAGCTAACGTTAGCCCAACCATGAGCCAAATGATAGCCTAGCTAGCTAATGCTAACATGCCCAGCTCTATGCTGTTTTTCTAACGATAAGCTACACAATTAAATGTGACACTGGTATAAACATAACCTGTGGTTACGGTTAATATTTTCCAACCTTGTATGAAGACAGTTTGAATCCTCACAAGTTCAAAGCACACCTCAGAGACTCTTCCAGAAGCTTTTTCTTCTTCTTTAGGTATTAACGGCAGCTTGCAACCTCCTCCTCTTTCTTCTTCTTCTTACCAATCGGCTATCCTAACCTTAACCACTCGAGGTCAAATGCCTAACCCCCCCCAACCAATCGAGCTGCTTCGTAGGGCGGGTCTTGGCGTGGCCATGGTGGGATCTTTAACTGTCTATGGTAATTTCGCCTACGGGTTAGGGTCCCTTATTAGACATTCTCTGCATCTACGATGCATCCATAGAGGTGCATCCCGCCACCTACTGTACCGGAGTGTGTCCATCATGACTTTACCACAAAAAATTATAACTTTATAAAGAAATTATCTTCTGATTATTAAAGTAGTTTTATTTAAATATTTCCTGAACTTGTCACTTACAGTCCTTTGAGGCTCCACTCCCTGTTCTATTCCTGGTCTTACAACACATCCATTCTGTTATACATCCATACTCCCTTTCTAATATCTGCCAAGCTTGCATCCTTAATGTTGTACTAGTGCCATCTTCTGGAGTTAATTTAACTCATACATGTCCAGCGCATGGGTCAGACCCTCTATACACCTGTCCTCATCAGTCCCAGGAAGTTGATCAAGCATCTTCTGCCTTGTCCACTTCCACCACCCTCCAGTATGTTTTTTACTCCTGCTCCTGTTAGCCCTTTTCATTTATTCCATCATGTGATTTCTCTCTCATTATGAGACATCACATAATAATCACATCACAGGCCTACATAATTCCTGCAAATATATGTTCTACAGTTTCTGGAGCCTGACAAAGAATGCGAAAAAAAAACAAAAAACGAACGAAAGCGCTACGAGCTATATGCATATAATTTCAGATGATTACATTCCCTGAGAGGCTTCTCTTAATACATCCATCACATCCATGGGATAACTTCTATTTTCTCCTCACCAGTCTGATAAATCTGACTCAGTGACGTCAGTTTCCTGCGACGAGGCTAGTCACCAAAACAAAGCGTGTGGTGGGCATACGCAACCGCTCTCTGAATGCATTCATGGCTGAATAGTGTAATTCTTGGTAAAATAGCTAGCTACATAAAATGATAAAATGCCAATTTGCTGGCTTATCAGCGAGGAGGGCAACCATAAACCCATTCGACTGCCTCACTTACAGACAGTTGTTCTGGGTCGAGGTCCAGAGACGACTATTAAAGACAAAAAATGCTCTCGGCAGCAAGGTAAAATAGTTTTATAGATTTAAGCCTCGCTTCTTTTTGTTATTAATAATTGTAACGTTGGGCTACTTTGAATCCTCAAAAAAAGAATGGCCAGATACCTTATGTCTGTCACAATTTTAATTGGTCTAAATGACTAATTCCCCTCGTAGTTTATTTTATTGTGTGCTGTGGTCTTTAACCCTGCTCGCGCTACTGCCCTCCTGCTTGTTTTATCTCCCTACACACCTGATTTAAATGATCTGCTCATTATTCGAATCAGGTGTGTTAGAGTAGCTCTTGAGGATCAGGGTTGGAGAATGTTGTTTGAATAATTAGCATGGACCTGTTCCTTTTTTATATTGTTTGTTTTACAGATGCTCATTTTTCATGTTTTTTTTATATTTAAGTTAAAATCTCTTAAAAGTATTAAAAACAAACTTTAACCTGTTCAAATGTTATCCCTTCTCAACCAGTTGAATTAAAAGCAGAATGCAACAAAGGTTATGTCAAAGTTAAACAGGTAAGAAACATAAGGAATATTGATTTTATCGGTTTATGTGCAGTTTAGTGTCCCAAAATGTCACTATGGCCACGCCAAGACCTGCCCTACGAAGCAGCTCGATTGGTTGGGGTTAGGCATTTGACCTTGAGTGGTTAAGGTTAGGATAGGCGATTGGTCAGGGGATAGGACCTGAACAAATGAGGTTACGTTACGGGGAATTTGGGACACTAAACTGCACATATACCGATTTTATCAGTGAAACTCATAAGACATTACACATGTTATGTTGAGTTTTGTTAAATACTTGTAATCTACCACTGTTTATTTACCACTCTGTGTCTCATCTACCATCTTTATTTTAAAGCTGGGCGTGAACCCGACCTCCATAGACTCTGTGGTGGTGGGTAAGGACAGTGAGGTGAAAATGAAACCTGGACAGCAGCTTCATATTGTCAATCAGCTCTACCCATACACTGTACAGTTCAAGGAGGATTCCACCGGGCACCACGGCGGCACCAAAAGACCCAGAGAGCTGGCTTCAGAGGACAAAGAGAGCTGCAGAGAGGCTTCAAGCATGAAAACAGCCAAACAGACAGACAAGGTCTCTGCGTCAGTCAGTCATGAAGAAGCCACAAAAAACAGCGTAAGATTAAACCACCAGCGAGAACTAGAAGTGTGCGTGTGTCCGTCTGTCCGTCAGTCCATTTACAATATTGCTTTCATGATGTCCATGTGTTTCTCTTGTATGGATTTTCTATAAAGCTGGTATGAGTATGTTATATTTTACAACAACAACAAAAAAAACACATTACCTTGAACTTGTTGCAGGAAGGTTTTGGACATTGGAGCCAAGGTCTGAAGACCTCAATGCAAGACCCAAAGATGCAGGTATGTCAAAATGTTTTACAGTTATTGTGATGCCAACTGATCTGGATCCCAGCTGGCTTTGTTGTGACTGCATGACTTTGTCATTGAGAATGTTAAAAAAAAAAAAAAAAGTGTCTTCTTTTCTCTAGGTGTACAAGGATGATAAAGTAGTGGTAATCAAAGATAAATACCCCAAAGCTCGCTACCACTGGCTGGTCCTCCCGTGGCAGACCATTTCCAGCCTAAAGGCCTTACGTGGGGAGCACTGTGACCTGGTGAAACACATGCAGAAGGTTGCTGACCAGATGGTTCAGCAGTGCCCAGATGCTAGCTTGCTACGTTTCCGCACAGGGTACCATGCCATCCCAAGTATGAGGTAAGTAATCACTGTTTGAATGGTGCTATTACATTGAAAGACCATATGAGGTTTTCAGCATTTAATGAAAGTACTGTATATTTTACACTACTGC
Organism: Gymnocephalus cernua; assembly: GCA_023631565.1. Taxonomy (NCBI): domain Eukaryota; kingdom Metazoa; phylum Chordata; class Actinopteri; order Perciformes; family Percidae; genus Gymnocephalus; species Gymnocephalus cernua. The sequence continues at coordinate 19,745,043 of CM042427.1, read as the reverse complement.
CGGCTATTTTTTGAAGCACACTAGGTTTTTGAATCGATTAACATATTTTACTTACTTATAGACACATAAAAAAACTTAAACGTATTCTCTTTATATTCTTTTTTACAGTCATGTACACCTCCATGTGATCAGCCAAGACTTCGACTCTCCTTGTTTAAAGAACAAAAAGCACTGGAACTCATTCACAACTGACTATTTCATGGAGTCTCACAGTGAGAGCAAATTACCTTTCTGCTTTTGTTATGATGTTGGTGTTTTGAGTTGTTAACTTGAAGTACTACATATGTATATGATATACATACTGTATATTCCATACTGCATATATGTCCATTCCAGTAAACTTTTTTTTTTAAAACCCTTTTTGTTATCTGCAGGTGTTATTCAGATGCTTGAAACAAATGGAAGGGTCACCGTCAAAGAAGGAACCAGCGAGTTGTTGAAACTACCTCTCTGCTGTCACATGTGTCACAAAGAGCTTTCTACTATACCAGCTCTAAAGGAACATCTGAAGTCTCACTTTCCCAGCTAAGAAAGTGACCTCAAAGGGAACACATGCTTCAGATGTGTATGGGTTCAATATAGGACTGTAGTGTGTTGGGCATTTCCCCCTGTTAATTCTGATTTATGGTTTCATAGAAAATGTCATTGTGTGACCGAAACACAATCTTGTAACTATAGTTATTTGTCAGTAGGTTTAAGAAGAGGGTCACTGTGAAGATGCATGCCACTTAGGTTGGATTTCATCAGTTTTTTTGCCAAATCTCCAGATTGGGAAATTGTAATATTGCATCTGTTGTTCCCACATTTTCAAACATGTTAAAATAGGTTGTATTAAATGTTTTCTAAGAACTTAATGCTGATTTTTTTCCCCCTCCATTACATTCTATTATTCTCTCTATTACAGGATGTTATCCGTGATAGTAGGCTTACAGCACCTGTGTTTGTTCAATTTTATTTACATAGTCCCAATGTTGGCCTTCCTTTAACCAACTCATAATTGTACATTTTAGAGCTTTTTGTGAAAAAACTCTTTGGGGACTCTGTCCTGTAGCTACATCACTGCAAATCAAAGATACACTATTTCTTTTCAATTGAACTTTTAAGACCACCGGTTTACATGTCTGAAGAGAAGATGATGAAAAAAACCTTCAAGTAGCACACACCAGACTAGTTATCTTGGTTACACAAACATAGCCTTTAAAAGCAGTAGGGAAAAATAGACGTTGATTGTTAGTTTTGTTATACCGGTTGCATGGGATAAGAACAAGAAAACAGAGGGTTTGCAGGGTTCATGCAGTGGGACTTTGACACTGCAGCATGAATTATTGACTTTGTCGCCCTCTAGTGCACGTTTTTTAAATAGGAAGTGCTGCATAAACAAGGCCCTGGGTTTGAGCCATGGTTTGAGCTTTAGCATCCTTCTCCTACGTAAAAAAAATATATATATGTTGAATAGAAGGGATAGGATACACTTGTTAACCGTAACTTCCCCAGGAAAAATGTCCGCATTAAAAGAAATTAGTGGCCCGTACGGGGATCGAACCCGCGACCTTGGCGTTATTAGCACCACGCTCTAACCAACTGAGCTAACCGGCCCATATTACTGAGTTGTAAATATTAAGTAATAATAGCTAGCATGATTGTTTTCTACCATATTTTTCTTTTGTTGTAGCATGACAACAATACATTACCTAATTCATCCTTGACATAAAACTAAACAACGACTAAAATATCTCAAGCTTCAATAACATAAGCTTGTTACCTGGATAAATAAAGCTTTATTAGCTAGCTGGGCTACTTGTAGGGTCCAAAATGTAACACCTTTCACATCGACACATTGTTTTAATTTTATGAAATGACAATGTGAAAATTTATTTTTATAATAAGGTTATATGACGCCAGGCAACCAAACAACACGGTCCGTGTCATTGCTTAAAATTGCAGATTTCTCTGGGTTTAAACATTGTCGGAAACATTTGGCATAATGTAAGTAGGCTACACAACTAAAAATAAATATATATAGTCATTTTTAGACATTTGAATGCAGAAATATTACATATTATATCTTTTAGTAAGATTTTAAAAGCAGGACTTTTACTAGTGACTAGTTTACACTGTTCTTGTGCTTATTAAGGGATCCGAGTACTTATTTCCCAAATTCAATTCAATTCAATTCAATTCAATTCAATTCAATTCAATTCAATTCAATTCAATTCAATTTATAGTAGCCTATCAAATCATAACAGGAGTTATCTCAAGACACTTTACAGATAGAGTAGGTCTAGACCACACTCTATAATTTACAAAAAAAACAACAAATTCCCCAAGAGCAAGCACTAGTGCAACAGTGGCGAGGAAAAACTCCCTTTTAGGAAGAAACCTTGGACAGACCCAGGCTCTTGGTAGGTGGTGTCTGACGTGCCGTTGGGGTGCATCACAGTATAGTTAATAAACAGTGGCTAGAAATAGTGGTTGTAGTAGCGCAGGGAGCAGCACGGCATAGCAGGGAATTTCAGCAGAACCACGACAACAGCTGGAACCATGATTTTGGTGCCATCCTAATCCCGGGATTTCATCCTGGGTGAAGAGAAACAGAAAGACTCCGGGGAGCAAGCTCCCAGGGCTAGGTTAGTAACAAGCATTTCTGGGACAGAGAAGCAGGTTGGCCGGGCTAGGCAGATGCTGCAACTCATCACTCCCTAACTATAAGCTTTATCAAAGAGGAGAGTCTTAAGTTTACTCTTGAATGTGGTGACAGTGTGTGTCTGCCTCCCGGACCCAGACTGGGAGCTGGTTCCATAGGAGAGGAGTCTGATAGCTGAAGGCTCTGGCTCCCATTCTACTTTCAGAGACTCTAGGAACCACAAGTAACTTGGCATTCTGGGAGCGCAGTGCTCTAGTGGGACAGTAAGGTACTATGAGCTCTTCAAGATACGATGGTGCTTGACCATTTAGAGCTTTGTAGGTCAGGAGGAGGATTTTAAATTCAATCCTGGATTTTACAGGAAGCCAATGCAGAGAAGCTAATACAGGAGAAATATGATCTCTTTTCTTAGTTCTTGTCAGAACACGCGCTGCAGCGTTCTGGATCAGCTGGAGAGTCTTAAGGGACTTATTTGAGCATCCTGATAGTAAGGAATTACAATAGTCCAGTCTGGAAGTAACGAATGCATGGACTAGTTTTTCAGCATTGTTCTGAGATAAGATGTCAGCCATTGATATAAAACTATTAAATCAAAAATAATATATTTAAGTTATAATAATAATAATAATAATAATAATAATATTTAATAATAATGATGTTGCCCAGCCCTGTGGTTGATTTACACTTGCTTTGACTAAAGGCCCATTTTGGTAGTTAACCAAGAGGTAAGCTACATTATTAAATTGATTTATGCTGACTGAAAGAGGGATTACTGTACTATTTTGTGCTCCTAATATAATAACAGGTATTATATATGCCTACTGCAGAAACAAAGCTCATTTGAACTAAGCTACTTATATTGGGCACTGTTTGTCTATGGCAAATCATATTTTAGAGACTGATTTGTATGTGCAATCTTAACCTGCAAAGCAGTGGTTGAAGCAGTAATGGACACAATGTACTACTGTGGTACTTCAAGTTAAAGTACAAAAAAGTAAAAGTAGTTATTATGCAGAATAGCCCATTTTAGAATAATATTATATTATTGGATTCTGGATTATGTCTTCATGTTTAATGTTGCCTGTGGTAAAGGTGGCGCTCATAAATATTATAATTGTAGTTGATTATATAAAAACATGCAAGCACCCAATACCATGGTTATATTATTTGTTTATTATTATTAAAAGAAAGGAAATGCTTAGGCTACATCATCATCACAATAATAATCACACACACATAATCAATCAGCTGCAGGTAACATTATAATGCCACAATCAACATTCAGAAGCGATGGGCAAGCGCAAAATGTATCATCCTGAAGTCTTCAGGCAGATGGTTTAATGGTGCTTTAGTTCATAGTGGGAAAACCTAGCTGCACCAAGTACATGTCATCATCTCCTTAGACTTAACTCTCTTTCATCCTCATCTGGCACCATCAGATTGTCCACTGAGTAATGAGCATCGTCTCCAATATCCTGGAAGAGGTGCTCTTCACTTTCACAGCTCTGAGTTCCATTCACACAGTCTTGGGTTTGGATTTGTTTCAGCTCGGCGCTGTCACTGGCATTACTGTCCTCTGCGCTCATGCTGGCATCACTGCTGTCACTGGTCTCACTGGTCTCGTTGCTTTCACTGCTGGTGCTCTCACTGCTGGTGCTGTCACTGCTGTCACTGGCGGTTACACCAGCAATTTCACTAGTGTCTGCGCTGTCTGTGGGATTCTCCACCAGCGGCAGGTTTGTGTTGGTCCCCTGTCTGAAAGTGGTGCTGGTGGAGGTATCAGTGGGTTGTTTCTCAGTCAGGTGGTCTGATTGACCCTTGACCTCTGTGCTGCTGTTGTCTTCGGCGCTCAGGACTTTGACGACACTTGCAAACACTCGAACCCAACTCTGATGCAGAGAATAAGCAGAGCATAGTGTTACTCAACTTAAATCTCTGCAGGACATAGTTCAAAACCAAACTGTTTATCCCACCTTTCGAACGTTCTCCTCGCTGCCCATGCTGTCATCTCTGGTTTCAGTCATGGTGTCTGTCTGTGGAAATACAGGGAATAATATGAGCTAAAAAGAGATCAGAAGGATGAAATGACATACTGTACATTAACAACTGGCATACAGAGCTGGTTTGACAACACTTGATTTAATTAGTCTTACCCCATCATCCTCATCTGATTGACTGTTACTCTCCTCTGAAGTCTGTTTGTGGAAAAGAAACAGAGCATTTTAGAAAGTAATAGTTTTTTTTCACAATGGAGAGTGCAGTACAGTATTTCTTTTGTTTTGTTAATGTAAATGCTTACTGGGCTTTTCTAGTGATACCAATAAAGAAAAAGAAGAGCGATGATACAACCCACCTTGTCCTCTGATGTGGATTCTAATGATTCTGATTCTGACTGTGAACTCTGACTCTGAAAAGTATTATATGAGGTGAATTTAGACACATTTACAGCAAATTGTTAGATTTATTTGAGCAGGAGATTGATGAATCAAAAGAACTTACTTGACTTGAGGTACTTTCTTCAGAGCTCTGAAACAGAAATAGAAATGCATACCCATTTAGACACAAATCAGCAATCAAAAGTGATGCAAAACGTCGGCTGAAAATAATAATTTCCTTTTTACTGAAATAAATGCATTACCTGAAGCTCTGAGGTGTCATTTTCTGATGATTGTGAAACAGACAAACTTTCAGTCTGGGAAAGAAAAACAAAGTAAGCACAAACCACAATATATTTAATTATAGCTTATAACTGCAACACCAATAATCATCACATTCAAGCTATTGCTGCATGTGGTACAGTATAATAAACAATAGTGTCTGAAATGGTAATTGTGTTGAGGTCTGGAGAATCTTTGAATAACTGCACCTATTGTTAGGTTTTCTGCTGACTTTGTCAGAGGAGCGCAAACTGCCTGCAAATGATTTATGTGTAAACAGTAGTCGACAATAGCTGAGTTCCTTTGCTGTAACACCAAAGTTAAAATGTGATATAGAGTTAAGGACTGATTTTAGATAGCACTTACCGAGTTTGAGTCAAGCTCATTTGATTCCAAAACGGCATTGTATGAAATCTGTCAGAGAGAAATCGCAGGTCATATGGTGGTTTCTTGATCAAAATCAACGTGGATCCATATTAAGTGATTACATTCCTCTAACATGCTTCTTTAACTTCTGAATCTTTCTGCTTTGCTGACATAAAGGCTAGCAGATATTCTAAATGTGGGAGGCACTGCTCATATTTACATTTATGCTATTACGGTTGCAACTGACAAACTGGCAAATTACATTAATAATTAAATGTATGAAAATGCACAACACAGAACCTGATGCCTTTTTGGGTTGGAGACTTTACTTTCTAATTCACGTTAAACAACAAGCATAATATGTAAATGCATCATCACAATCAGGCAGATATTTGCTAAATGTGAATTAAATTGCATAATATTTACATTGAAAAGCCTGTGATTGATTTTTCATACTTACGGGATTGGCAAAAACTGCTCCAATCAGGCACAACATCATTAAGGTAACCATCATTCTGTAACATACATACAATATGTCATTATTATTGTTACACATTTGATTCAATTAAATTTAAAATAGTGTATACATTTATCAGGTGAAATTTGGGGTAATCTGGTTTGCAAACATAAAAACACAAAATCACAAAAAAATGCAAAACATGTTAGTGTAAAGAGCATTTCTCTTTACAAAGTAGTTCTTGCACTTAAACTGCTACAAAGGAAAAGAAAACGTTAACAGCCTTTAAGTTGTGTTGTTTTGAACTAACAACACAACTTAAAGGCTCTTAACAGCAAAGAAAGTTTGGAATAATGTTAACCAACAGTAAAAATCCGCAACAGTTACCATGTAGCAAGATCACTTGCAAGAAAAATAAAAGTTATAAAGTCAATATATGATCAATTACCTTCTTGTCCTTTAGATTCAGAGCTGGTGTTAGAAATGTCGTCAGTGGTTCTTGTTCAGTGTATGTAGCAGCAAACAGGAGAACCCAGTGCTTACTCTGAGCCACTTATGGAAAGCTGGCGGTTGAGGGAGTAAAAGCACGATGTGTGGATATGCTGTAGGAAACTCCACAGACAACAGCATATAAGTAGCCTAACCTTAATTAAAATGATTGCATCACTTCCTTCCGGATGTCTCTCCACTGTCGACACGCGAAGGTGTATTTGTTCCGGAGAGCAAGCTCAAAACAAACATGCACACTGGCATGATAATGATTGCACATACACGCCACAAATACACGCACATACACTCACACACAGTTGTTTCATTCAGTCCCTACACGTCCTCCACCCCCTCTCAAGTCTTCAGTGAAATATAGTGTAGCATACTAAACCATAGGGTTTGTGGCCTGTTAAGAAAACAAACTCTCCCATTCGGATGAGACGGATGGAGGGCCAGACAAGGTCATGCTTGCTTCCGGTGAAGTGGATTCATTTTTTCTTTACTAGTGTACCAATAATTGTATTATTTTTTATATTATATACATATATATTTTGTATTGTTGTCTAATAATTAATTACAAGGGGTAGAAGACAGTTAGTGCTTTGCTCAAAATACATTAGAATTTACATTCTAATAAGGAAGCTGTAACTTGTGACAACTTCACACACACACACACACACACACACACACACACACACACACACACACACACACACACACACACACACACACACACACACACACACACACACACACACACACACACACACACACACACACACACACACATTAAGGCTAAATACAAAATGATACACTTTATCAATTAACACAAATATGTGTTTTGTAACTCCTTGACCTCAGTGTTACATGATGTTATTGGAAATAGGACTTGTTCTTGGAAATAGGGCATATACAGTAGAAAGCCTAAATAAAGACTTCTATATTTCCTCCCTAAGGCTTATAATTGTTTCCTGGATATCCATATATGGTCAGGCCTAAAATAAGATTACAGAATTCCTTGTTTAACCTCACTTTGGATTTCAACCGTTCAAAAGAAACATGTAATTAGGCTGGATGTTCACCAGTCTGGAGCTGTTTGCCAAAAACCACAGCTAGCAGTTGTTGTAAGGTCCTGCTTTAGAAAAGGGGAGGAGAGAGGATGATGAGTGATGCTTGTTGTGGCACACAGACCGACAGTCAACAGTGTCTGCCCTAACTTTTATTTGCTTTAGTTAACGAGTTGCTTTGTAGATATACATGATTGATACACAATAAAATCAACAGATACAGATGCATTCTTATAGATTAAGCTACCCAGCAGTATATGAAGTAGTTCAAATTCACCTCAGCTTTACCAGCTGTAAAATTAAAGTCATGCTTACACATTAATGTAAGAATAATAAAAACCATATAATGTCGTTGATACATGAATAATAATGCTTCAAAGTTCACAGTTGTTGACAAACAATCTCACCTCAACATTCATTTAGTAACTGTTATGGAGCTCTTGATCTTCATCAGCACAGTTTGCCCTGTTGTCACAGAACTGTGAGTGCTCAAAAGAAAAAGAAAATGTGAACATACACATTTTCATTACATTATTTGCATTGATGGGAAACTGCTTTGTCAAATGAAAATTAGTGTGTTATAATGAGAAAAAGTTAAAAAAAGGACAAATCTTGCAATAGTGAACTAATATAACTATTGCAGTGGATGAAAACACCTGAAGTCAATAGTGACAAATACTTGTCATATTATTAATCATCATGACACACACACACACACACACACACACACACACACACACACACACACACACACACACACACACACACACACACACACACACACACACACACACACACACACACACACACACATACATATATATCAAAATATTTTCATTTGTCATATCAGTGGCCTCAGGAACAAAAACCTGTGGCAGAGTGACATCTAGTGGCCAAAAGTATGTATTATTTCTGTCCTAAAGCTATGTTTCATGTGACAAGTTTCACACACAATTCACCCAAAAGATCAACATATGGGGTGATTCTTTTGCTGTTTTTAACCTCTGGAGTGTGGCATTTTCCTCTTGTTTTTAGACATTGTAGATTTTTTAAGGCAGAACCCAACTGAAGTTAAGTGCACAATCACTTTCTCTTCCTCTCTTTGTATCTCTGTTGCCCAAAGACCCTCCCAAAAAAGTGTTGGCACCATAGACCCATAGTGTGCTGCATGCCAGTTTGTGTGGACAGTGTGAGTGCTGTCTCGAATACAAAAGGACACCTTCACTGGTTCAACACAGACAAGGATTCTCTTTTCTCTTGCTACTGCCAACCTCAGGTAAAATCCTAATTTCTGAACCTTTTACATTGTTTTGAAGGGTAATTTGTTAATGATGAAATAGAGATGTGTGTGACATCGCGTTGACTAACTAGTTTGCAGTTCAAATTTGTTGTGTTGCATGCAGCGACAACTGACTTGGTCATATTGTGGCTTCTTTTGTGACGGCCAAAACTTTACTTTGATGTTGACATTGATGCCTTAATTATTTTTGTACATATCAAGAGATAGTGACTAGTAATATACTGTCTATACTATGATGTAGTAATATACTATACAAAATACAGACACAAATGTTGCTTCCTGTGCATCATACATATATAACATTATATAACATATATTTTATAGTTGTAAAAAAAAGATATCAATTTAATTTGTATTAAATAGTGTGAGAGATACATTCACGACAATCATGTATTATGGGTGTTATATTAAAGATGAAAAGTTAATATTTGTATTTTGTAATATTGCCTCAGTATTATAAAGATAAAATACAATTGTGTAATATATCACTTTGGGTGACTTTACACACACACACACACACACACACACACACACACACACACACACACACACACACACACACACACACACACACACACACACACACACACACACACACACACACACACACACCTCCTGTCTACACCTATTTGGGGTTTAGTGGGCCGAACCAGAGAGCTATTGTTCCTCTGCACAGGCCCAGTAGTGTCTGTTTTGTTTCTGTCCAGAGAGACAAAAAGTTTGTGGACTTAGTCAACTTTTTCCAGTCTGGTAGCTTCTGATGTTTACTTTAGCTCTGAATGTGACTTTTGAGAGAGAGGCGCATCTCAGAGGCCTGTAACCTTGACAACGGTGGAGGCCAATACTGCAGCTCCGCTTGTCATGAAAGTGTTGGCAGCATACAGATGAACTCATACGTTTTCACTTTGAAAGATGTCGTGACCAGTTAGAAGTCAGACAGTAATGTATTGATTGTTTAAATAAATTAGCACATGTAATTCAACTTTGTTTAGATTAATGTCCAGTGTTTAAAATATTTATTTCAATGTTTCAGGTATGAGGACCTGCTTGGTATTCATTTGCTTACAGGCAGCAACATTTTCCCTGTCTGTGAGTAATGTTTTTCTTAATTTGACACTAAACTTTGTAATGAGAGACAGACAAACAAGAGATGTGATGTGACATTTGTTTAGTGCAGTTTTGGCATTATCTGAATGGATGTTCATTATTAATCATCCCCATTAAATCTAGGTAAACAGTAAACCTCACCAAAAACATCATGGATTGCACAAGACTTCACATACAGCCAAAGAAAAGGTAGAGCAGGACTCTAAACTGACGTTTATATAATGTATGTGACACATAAGATGATTTCATGTTGTAAAATGAATATTTGTCTTTTCTCCTGAATAAGGACATTATCACAGTGGAGGCCAACGAGCCACAGCTCTTACCCACTTTAGTCACGTTTGAGGCCAGCAGCCAGGAGCAGGAAGATGAGGAACTGAGCTCCCAAGACAATGCTAATGCCAACAAGGAGGAGGGAGAGTTTGAGGTGACTGAAAGGAGTGACAAAACTACTGCAGTCCTGCTGAGTGAGGAAGAGTTGGTCGACCTCCTGAAGAAAGAAGCAGAAGAAGAGCAGGAAGCAGAAGAAAGAGTGCTAGAGGAAGAAGAAGCTGAGATGGACAAAGGCAGGCTGGAGTCTGGTGAGGCTGTGGAGACCATTGAGGATGAGGAGGAGGACAACTTGCACGACAAACAAGAAATGCGAGAAGACAATAAAGACGTGACAGATGAGGAAGAAGAAGAAGTAAAGGAAGAGAATGTGGGAAATGCTGAAATGCTGGAGAAAGAAGAGGTGGAGATAGAAAATATGTCACCCAAGGAAAAGGACAAAAAATCTGAGCAAGGGGAATTGCTGGAGGAAACAGATGGTAGCACAGAGTCAGAGATCCCAGTTGATCTGGACTATGCTGCTGATAGTGGCATCTTACAACCTCTACAGATTGTATCCCCTAAATTAAAACCCCACACTGAAGACACCCAGCTTTCTTCAAACATAGATGTTAAAGAGAAGGAAACCGGTGAGAAAGGACTGCCCACCATTGATGATGTCTATATACAAGACGTACAAAACACTGAGGCGGCGGACAGTGAGGAAGTGTCTGATCAGGACAAAGATCTCAGATCAAAAGACGTCGATGAGAAAGAACCTGTAGCAAATGTGGAGCCTGAAGAACCAAAGAGCAATACAGCTTTTGAATCGCGGCCCCAACTGGCTGGCAAGGAGGAAGAGAAAAATAAGAATGACAGCGGAGGTCACACCAAGGGAAAGACAAGGAAGCAAAAGAAGAACAAGAGGGCAAGGAAGCACTCTCCACAGAGTGAGGAAACACTGTCTGGACAGGAAGAAAGCCAACAGGATCCTCAGGCTTCTGACAGCAGCACTGACAATACAGCCCAAAAGGCAAAGAGGAGAAGGGCAGGGAAATGGGTAATGCATACATGAACTGTACATTTACTTTCTTTAAAGTTGTAATAATCAATATTTTTAAATTAACAATGGATCACATAACTACTGTGAAAGAGGTTGCTCATAGTGACCGATGTATCACTCAACGGTGCAGTTCCTCTCACCTCTACATTTAGGTCCTCTAATACCGCTCTCTGGCAATTTCCAGTGAAACAGCACTGTACACTACCCGCAGCACCAAATGGCAGACCAAGTCCAGCGTCTCGCTGGTGAACATAGTGGAGCATTTAGCTGATAAAGAGCCATATTAAATTACCTCAGGAGTTGGTGAAGACCAATTACAAAGCTAAAAGAACAATGAATATTGGACTTACAATTACCAGGTGGCCATGACCTTGATGTCCAATATCTGCTGGCTATGTTAATAGGCAATTATTGCTAACAAGCCACATCAACATTAGTCTCGATCAACGGAAATACATTTCACGTGCCGGATGTCCCTCACCTTCCGCTCTCTGTGTGTTGTTCTCAAACTCTGTTTGCTTTGGGAAACAACAACAAACTTCGAGCTAGCGTCGCTGCGTCACTGCACCCAAGACAATTGTGATTCGTTTAAAAAAGATGCAAACAATCCAGAGCGTTTTTTTCTCCTATCCTATAATGTATATGTGGTGGCAGCCAGACCTTAACTCCACAGCGCTGTGAAGATAGGTCTGACAATGCGAGACTATATTAACATCAAAAGTTACAATAGTCATTGTTGTGTCTACTGCGTGTTTCTGCTGCCACCCAGTGGCCAAAACGTATTATTGCAGGTTTTCATTGGGGAAACCTGACATTTACTTTTGCTGTGGTGCTGCAATCTGATCAGTATATTGTTCAAACTAATTAATTTTATTACCCCAAGAAATATCTCCTGACATTGCATTTTCATGTTTACTTTCCAGGGTCCTTTAGTGGGAATGAATCCAGTGCAGATAAGAGCCACAGTGGATCTCTACCCCAGTTCCAGGCCCTCTCTTAGTGGAGGCATGCATCGCCCAGAAGTCCCTGCTGGTTGGTTAATTTAGCATTCACCATACTGACTAATGCACTATCCCAACAGCCTCACATGGGAATCTGCTGACTGGATCATTTAGCTAAAACTTCCGCATGAATAGTGTCACTCTGCTTCACGGTCACTACCAAAACACAGCTCTGGAGAGAATAATAGAGATCAAGTATAATCGCTGTACAAACTCAAATGGCAGAGGAATGCAGGGGATGGTGTGTAGTGGTCATAGCTCATTGGTTTCCAGTCATCACACTGTAAAATAAAACAAAACTAGTCCTGAAAATGATTCTTGATACCATTTGTTTTAATAATTTGGAGAAAGTATAGGTCAAAGGTCATTTTGGTGCTTGTCTTTTCTTCTAGATCCATGTGACAACTTTCCTTGCAAACGTGGAAAGACGTGTAAACTTGATGTGGACAATAAGCCAGGCTGTGTGTGTCAAGAGCCGTCAGAATGTCCTCCTAGTGTGAATGAGTTTGATCATGTAAGTATGGATGATCTGCTGAAAGTTTAACTGGAGTGGTGTTCAACAGCTGCTGCATTGCATTTGATTGTTGCTTGTTGTTAATTCATTTCTGTAGGTTTGTGGGACAAACAACAAAACATATTATACGTCATGTGAACTCTTTGCTACGAAATGCAACCTGGAGGGAACTAAGAGAGGACACAGACTTCATCTGGACTACACTGGGCCATGCAAATGTGAGAGTTAACCACAGAGTATATGGTTTAAACAACAACAATTTAGTTGAAGTATGGTGCAGGAAACATTTTGACCCCGATCTTTCTCTCTGTTTCTCTCTCAGTAATACCTCCATGTGTGGACACTGAGCTGGTCCAATTCCCTCTACGAATGAGGGATTGGCTGAAAAATGTGCTGCTGCAGCTCTATGAACATGACTCCATGTCTCCTGGCTTCCTCACTCCTAAACAGCGTTTTAGAGTAAGATGTGCTGCTCAAATTAATACGTATTGATAAAACTGAGATTCTCAAGTTTCTTAAAAAAAATATCTATTTTTCTCTTAATCTTAAAAACTAGTACTAAGTACTATTATTTCTCTGCAATTTGTTGTGTTAGCTAATCAATCAGTCAGTTAGCGAGTCAGTCACTTAGTGAGCGAGTGAGTCAGTCAGCCAGTCAGAAAGTCACATAGCCTTAGAAATGTTTTGGCTTTTTCCCTTTCCTTTATTGTGTTATATATCTTTTTGTGCATGTTATAGGTTTACAAAGTGAAAAAGCCCAAAGTCCACCCAAAGGGAATTCCATCTCCAACAGAAAACACTGTTCACAAACTGCTCCAAACAGCTCTGTTGTAGTCCAGCCTTTATTTCCGTGAAGAACATGCATCACTTTGTAACACACGTTATAATGCTCGCCTAGCTGCTAGCATGGCACTCCCTCAGACTCTGCTTCTGACTGGCTAGTTGTCCTTACCTAGCTACTGCGCATGTGCGACTCCCAACAAAGATGGAATAGAAGTGAGATGCCTCACAAGCTCAACACACAGGGTGAAAAGAGGAGCTGCAGCAATGTGCAGTACAACAAAAATATGGTGTTTTTTTGAAAATTAAACCATGTAAGCCTATTCTGATATAACCTCTAAATACAACCGCGGGTTCAACTCCGACCTGCGGCCCTTTGCTGTGTATCATTCCCCATGTCTCCATCTGTCCTGTGGAAATAAACGCCTAAAAATGCCCCAAAAAATAATATATATATTAAAAAAATACTGCGGTGTTCTGTATTCTGTAGGTGAAGAAAATCTTTGAGAGTGAGCGGCGTCTTCATGCTGGTGATCATTCTGTTGAGCTGCTTGTGCAGGACTTTGAGAAGAACTACAACATGTACATCTACCCAGTGCACTGGCAGTTCGCGCAACTGGACCAACACCCTTCTGACAGGTACATTTCATTCGTCTGTGCTTACAGTAAACTTGGATTTTTCTCAACCTTTATATTACATTTAAAATGATCATACTCACTAGCATGTGTTTGGAGGCATATACTACATTAAAGTTACTGATGCCAATATGTTTTGCTTATAGTGTTCATCTCTCACCATTTTCATGCCAAAAATATAAAGTATCCAAAGGCAGGATTGGCAAATATCACATATTTAACAAAACCCCTGCCAGTACTGGGCAGGGTATATCATAAAACCCATTCACAGGTCTAATTGTATTGCAAACATATGAATAAGACGTGCACATTGATCAAAATTGGATGTTAATCTGTCCTGTGCAGAGTTTTGTCCCACTCAGAGCTGGCCCCACTTCGAGTCCCTCTGGTACCGATGGAGCACTGCACCTCCCGCTTCTTCCAAGAGTGCGATGCTGACAAGGACAAGCAGGTGTCCTTTAAAGAGTGGACTTCCTGTTTTGGTATCAACAATGGTAAGAGCAAAACTATGTCACGAACATACTGTGGTACACTTTTCTAATCAGTGATAATGGCTTTAACTTTTGCATTTTGGTTTCAAATCTGTGACACTACGGACTCTGTATATGTTCACATAAAATATCTGTGATGAATTTGAAGATTTTTCACAAGAAGTGAGATAACTATTGAGGCGCATTTTATATTTCTGTGTCTCATTATTTTAACCAAATTATATTAATTGATCATTTATTTGTCTTTTATATTATTTTTTACATTTTATTAAAATGACTAACAATAGCATATCCAATTCCAGTTATAATGTAACATAATATACTGTACATAGCAATTTGTTTCTGTAATAGGTGTTCAGTAAAAACGCTGCTAATTTATCCACGATTTCTTAATATTTGTCTGCTATAATTCTCATGCATTTCTAAAGCATATGGGAAACATTGTAATTTATGTTTCATCCTATTCATGCCTGCTATCTATTTTCTCCACAGATGATATGGATGTCAACCTACTATTCTGAGCTTCACTTTGTATTTTCTTCTAAGCTTGTGAAGCTGCTCCGATAGTGCAGCTTGAGATCGAAGCCTCCATGAACCTCTGTAACATACAGAACTCTGACACGTACAGATGAAAGAAACTTATTTTTACCTCCTGATAGAGGACAAGTGTTGGTGTTATTTTTTGTCAGGCTAAGCTTGGGCATTTGGATCTTTGTTCTGCAATTTAGACTGAGCTGCTAGAATAATTTTATTAGAAAATAAGAATGTGTCATTTAGCTGGGTTTGTTTTTATTCAGAAACTGTTTTCTAATGCATTCCAAACTGGGGAAAAGTTTACGTCAGCTCATTGGTATAAAAAGGTGTTGTATTGTACCAGACTTCAACAAAATTGTGGTTTGTATGTTAGAGTGATTTAGTGCATAATTATTCTTTAAATCAAGGTTAAGTATGCTTTTGTTACAGTAGGAAATGTAAAACAATAACTGTGCTTCTTATCTGTTTGTCTCTGCATGTTTCATTGTAGCTCTAATTAAATCTTTATGGACAGCAGTGGACTTTACAATATGTTACAATATTTACGTTAATGATGACTTTCTTTTTCAGTTCTGAAATAAAGTTATTGCATCATATCGGTGGAACCCAGAGGGGAAACATCAGTTTATGCTCTAATATCATGTTTTATTCGTTATTCACATTGCCTGATGCCACCATGAAATAATAACCTTTTGAGAATGCAAGTCACTGACACCTGGCTAAGGTTTGCCACATAATCCTGAATAATGGCCCTCTGTAAGGTAACAAAGCAGAAAATAGCCTGCAGCATGGTCATGATGATTACAGTGACTTGTTGTTTTGAGATAAAGCACTGGACTCTGATTGGACCTTTCTTGGTGATCATTGAATCTGACGCTCTCTATATAAGCAAAGAAAGAAGCAGCTCTTCACCTGTCGACTGTCTGCTGTGAGTGAGAGTAAACATGTTCTGCGCGCTGTGGGTTATCTTCCAGACCTTGGCTGTTGTGGTGGAGGGTGGTGTGTCTTCAGGGAGTGCTGAAGCACTTGCCAATGGGGGAGTGAATAATAATGGAGCAGCAGCTGGCAACAATGCAAACCCTGGGGCTCAAAACGGGGTCCCAATAAATGGTGAACCCCTTGTGGCACACTTGGTCCAACTTGGTGGCTCATTTTTTATCCAGCCAGTCGGGAACCAAGTAGGTCAGGCTCCCCTGCAGCAGCTAATTCCTATCGGAGCTCTCCAACAAGGTGGGGCATTTCTTGTGGGGCAGGCAGGCACAGCCAATGTGAATCCACAGGGGCAGATGAATCAGGGTGCCAGCGGTGGGCCTGTCACACTTTTTGCTGTGCTGCCACAGGGAAATGCTGGAGGAAACCCACAGGGTGCCCTGTTGACTCCCGGCCAAGTGCAGCTGATCTCGGTGGCCGGGCTGAACAACCAGCAACAACCCGGTGCTGCTGGTGGGAGGGCAGCTGGCAGAATGAGATTTCAGCGTTCAGTGGCAGCTCGCCTCAGAAGGACTCAGTCTCCAGTGATGAAGGTGATGGCAGCTGAAGATGAAGAAGAATGCTCTGGGATGGTGATGGAGGAGCAGCAAGCAAAATGAGACCACATAGCTCGCACAGATACTGTATCTCATGATTCATTCCCCACACTTTGATCCACTACTTGCTGTTCATGCTGAAATGTTATAAAGCATAACTTTTGACCAATAAATTGTGAAAGTCAATTGTTGAATCTTTGTTGAGTTTTTATTCCAATGTAGCAATACAAAACATGTTTGATTTCTCATCATCTGGAGTCCAAAATATGTCTGCAAAACTGAGCAAAACACTGTACAACATCAACCAGCTTCCTGGGTGTGGCTCTGATGTTATTTTTGTGTATGAGGTACAAATATGCACCAATTTCTATTAACAGTACACTGCTTACACTGCTTGCAACTCCTTACAACATGGTGATTTAGGTTTCTGAAAGACATCCTAAACACATTACTCACATCACGGTTACAGATTCTTGTTTATAATGCCAGTGATGTAATGAGAAATAAATCCTCTATAAATCCATGAATCATACATATAAAAACACATTTTACACAATCACATTAGGAAATACCATTTGTTGCCACATTCAACTGCAAACAGGAAGAACATGTTACTTAATTTGAATGGCATGACAGTGTATAATTAGTATAAAGCTCCAGACCAGACTTCTATAGCGGGTGTTTACCTGGTCTGCTGTAGGCTGCCCAGTCAGCAGCAAAAAAAAAAAAAAAAACACCTTTCCCAGACAGCCTCAGTATGTGACAGCATACCCAGCCAACCACACTGGGAAATGCTTGTAGTCGCTCTAAACATCTTGAGAAAATGAGCTGATGAAACATGACATGACAGATGACATGAAATATCTGCTCTTGCATATCAGCAACATTATAGGCTTTTACAAATTAAAAGTGGTCTGACATTTTGTGGTTATCACTGTTGAGTTGTGCAGTATGAGAAGTTATTTTAGGACTGACTGGTGTGAGTAAAGGTCCGCTTGAGACAAATATAAAACACAAACTACAGTGAGGCCTCCCTCTAGACATGCCTGGGGCACATACAACCCCAAATCAGAAAAAGTTGGGACAGTATGGAAAACACAAATAAAAAAAGAAAGTAGTGATTTCTAAATGTACTTTGACTTGTATTTCATTGCAGACAATACAACAGCACATAATTTAATGTGTTCTTCATGATTTGTATTGTTGTTTTTTTTTCCAAAAAAACAAAATTCCTATTTTGGTTCTTGCAACACGTTTTAAAAAAAAAGTTGGGACAGTAAAGCATTTACCACTTTAATGTTGCCATTCCTTTTCACAACACTTAAAAGACGTTTAGGGACTGAAGACACCAAGTGATGAAGTGCTTGTGTAATTTTGTCCCATTCTTGCTGCAAACAAGTCTTAAGGTGGGCAACAGTACGGGGTCTTTGTTGTCGCATTTTGCGCTTCAAAATGCGCCACACATTCTCTATTGGAGACAGGTCGGGACTGCAGGCAGGCCAGTCAAGTACCCGTATCCTCTTCCTCCACAGCCAGGACTTTGTAATGTGTGCAGAATGTGGTTTTGCATTATCTTGTTGAAATATGCATGGACGTCCCTGGAAAAGATGTCCTCTTGAAGGCAGCATATTGTGCTCCAAAATCTCTATGTACTTTTCAGAATTAATGGTGCCATCACAGAAGTGCAAGTTACCTTTGCCAAGGGCACTGACACAACCCCATACCATGACAGACCCTGACTTTTGGACTTGTTGCTGGTAACAGTCTGGATGATCCTTTTCTTCTTTGGTCCGGAGCACACCGCGTTCATTTCTCCCAAAAAACACCTGAAATACTGATTCATCTGACCACAGTACACGTTTCCACTGTGTGATGGTCCATCCCAGATGCCTCCGAGCCCAGAGAAGTCGACAGCGCTTCTGGACACTGTTAACATAGGGCTTCCTTTTGGCACAGTACAGTTTTAACTGGCATTTGTGGCTGTAACTACGTATTGTGGTACTTGACAAAGGTTTGCCAAAGTAGTCCTGAGCCCATGTGGTGATATCGCTTATAGATGAATGACAATTCTTGATGCAGTGCCGCCTGAGGGCTCGGAGATCACGGTTGTTCAGCTTAGGCTTGCGCCCTTGTCCTTTACGCACTGAAATTCCTCCACATTCCTTGAATCTTTTAATTATGTTATGCACTGTTGAAGGTGAAATAAGCAAATGTCTTCCTATCTTTCTTTGAGGAACATTGTTTTTAAACATTTCAATAATATTCTCACGTATTTGTTGGCAAACTGGTGATCCTCGGCCCATCTTTGCTCCTAAAGGACTAGACCTTTCTTGGATGCTGCTTTTGTACCAAATCATAATTACAATCACCTGTTGACATCACCTGTTTCAAATCACATCATTATTTAACCAATTTACCTGATTACTAGCCCTAAATTGCTCTTGTCCCAACCTTTTTTGGAATGTGTTGCAGGTCTGAATGACAGGAAAGGATGTATATTTACAAATGAAATTAGGTTAACCAGACAAAACATGAAATATTTTGTGTTCACATTGTCTGCAATGAAATACAAGTCAAAGTACATTTAGAAATCACTACTATCTTTTTTTAATTGTGTTTTTTATACTGTCCCAACTTTTTCTGATTTGGGGTTGTATTTCAACTTTGCATTATAACAGAGCAGCAGGAAACATGACATTTGCTGAGATGTCATTCTTGCATAGCTGTTTTCCTGAAGTCACAATTATCTTCTCATGGACAGTGTGCTGCTTGCTAGGTAGATTTTTAATTACATTTAAGTGTATGCTCGTGTTTTTCATGGTTTCTTTATAAAAGCACTTGATGATGATGTCAGTTGTTTGCCTCCTGTGACCACAACCCGCAACACTTAGATGGTTTATGCTGATTTTTAGTCAGTAGCTTCCAGAAACCTCCAGAAACCCTTCCCAAGACACTGAATCACTCTGTTATTGTTTGTGGTCGCTCAGCTGCTGTCGAGAACAATGTCAGATGGTTGAATAGGGTTAAGTGTCTTTGAAAATAGGCAGCTCACAGTTCCATCTCTTTAAATCTTGTACCTTAGAAAAAGAACATGTCATATAACACAGGTTCCCATGACACACAGGTGACAAATATAGTTTATGAACAAGTGTTCTCCACTCTAATTGGCTCCTAATAATCTATGGGACTGATAAAAGGTGCTCTAAATTCACAGAGCAACTGTAGTCCACTTTGGCACATGCCATTCGAAAGCAAAAATAACTGAGGTATGTATTGTGCAAATGTGATCAGAATTAATGTGTAATTCAGTATGAAAATACAGAAATCATGTTCTAAGTAATATCATGCATATATTACTAAAAACTATTTTGATTTTATGAGTTAAATGTATCTATTCTGGCTTTTTTTTACAGGTTTCAAGCTGCAAAATGAAGCTTCTTCTTCTCATAACATTTGTAGCAACCGTCTGCTATGTGAGTACAATCTATCTATCTATCTATCTATCTATCTATCTATCTATCTATCTATCTATCTATCTATCTATCTATCTATCTATCTATCTAGCTATCTATCTAGCTATCTATCTAGCTATCTATCTAGCTATCAATCTATCTAGCTTGCAGTGCATGTAACTACTGGTATCTTTACTTATTGCAGGTCAATGCAGGCAAGGTAAGAAACATTACATTTCTACTAATCTATGTGTGATCAGTGCAATAATCCAAAATTAGATCATGGTTAAAAATAAAAACAAACACTCTTTCTCACTCTTCACACAGAAACAGAGGATGATAGCAGCTATGAATGCTATGAACACCATGAATGCTATGAACGCTATGAACGCTATGAATGCTATGAATGCTATGAATGCTATGAACGGAGGAATGATGGCAGGTATGAACGGTATGAACGGAGGAATGATGGCAGGTATGAACGGTATGAACGGAGGGATGCTGGCAGGTATGAACGGTATGAACGGAGGGATGCTGGCAGGTATGACTGGTATGAACGGAGCATTGATGGCAGGTATGAACGGAGGGATGGCAAACGGAGTGAACCCTGGGAGAATGGCTGGAGGCCTGAACCCAGTCATGGCAGCTGGTGGCGGGGCAGGTGTCAACGGGCCGCAGTTTGCTCAGGTGAATTTATCAGGTTGTCATTTTGATTACATCAGTTTAACTGGAAAGACAAATTACAAGATAGAATTCAAGATTGATGAAGAAGAGTTGGGAGTCTTAGGTTTTATTTAAACGTATTACTGTAATATATCTTTGCACTCAACCCATTCAGCCTCTTTTTTTTATTAAGCAACAGTTACTTTGTATGTATGTATTTGTCTTTCTGTATTTATTGTTTATTTCACATTAATGTTTAATGTGTTTGTTTGTCTGTTTATGTATGCACCTTGCACCAAGGCAAATTCCACATAAGTGTACTTATTAAATCAGGAACTAGTCAAAAAGTCTGATGCACAAAGATTAAAAATGGGTGTAAAATCAATCCTGTAAACAAATAGAAAAATGTCATGTGGTGAAAAAAGTGAATTTATAATCAAAAACAATGTGCAGTACGTGCATGTTATAACAATGAATTTGGTTGTTTTCTTTGAACTTTAACCACATCACAAGATGGAGCTCTCCTGTTGTCTCGCTTGTTGGTCCCTGATGTCTTCATCATTAGCAGACAGAAATACTTCATCATTAGGCATCAATTTACGCATTATGAGCTGAATTCAGATTTCTGTTAAGCAAGATAATCCATGATATGATTTATGACATCATATGTTTGTACAACAATATGTGCAAAATATCAAATCTGATCTATTATGTAACACATTTGTTTTAATACTAAACCACAATAACCCTGATATGAACAATCACATCTCCCTTGCTCTCAGTTTGTTCCCAGAGTTCCTGCTTTTGCTGCACCGGCCCCCATTCCCAATATATACGCCATCCCTGCAGTCAATGGGGTTAGTGTTGCACATACTGTAATTGTGTTAACACACGTCATTTGACATTATTTAAGGCTTTAGAGAACCACACAAAAAGCATCAATGTATGTATTTTGTGTCTATTGGCAGTTTCCAGTCCCTCAAATGGCACAAATGAATCCTCCTCAGCAGCCTCTGGTGGTAATCACTCAATATCACTGATTCTTATTCCACAATACACTTTTATTACAGATTGCATGATGATTTGTAGAAATTTAACAAATTGCTTGAATCCCTAAATCTTGCTGCCTTTGTTTAGGGGATCACCGACGGTGCCGTGCAACAGCAGCTTCCTCTTCAGCCTGATCCATTGAGGAGATTTAGGGTATGAACCAAGCAAACTGTGTTACTGTATGGGAATACTAATGGAAGCTACAATGGCTAATTGTTGTTCTTTGACTCTCCAGCGTCAGGTTATGAAACAGGACACCTTAAAGACCACTGTGGATACTCAGGTAAGATTGTGTAAATCCCAAGCAAAGAAGCAGATCTATGTGGATAACATCATCACTGTCTGCTATGAGTGTGTTTTTTTTGTCTTGCTGCAACGTCTTTACTACTGTAATGTCTAATTCATTCACTCTCCGTTCTCTCTTCATTCCCTCAGATTCCAGCTCCCACTGAAACGACAACAACAACTCTCTGTGACGAAGAAGAACATCATGAAGATGTTTAAGACACATAATCAAATACACAAGAATTGTCGAAGTGATAACAAAACTTGAATTGTATGATTTTGTCTATCACCAATGACCATGGGAGCTTTGTGTGTTATGTGCTATTAAAAATCTAACTTTAGAATGAATCTTATTAAAATAGCAATAGATGTGACATGTTAACTGGCCAATAAAATAAATCATACTTTAAATGAAAGTTTGTTTTGTGGAACCCTCTGATTTTGAATTTTAAACCAATGTATCGAATCACACAATTCTCACCAATAAACTGTGATCATCATTGCAATTTATAGTGGCTCTCTGCTGCCATCTAAAGGGTTATACGTATATCAGAATCACAAATACTTAGTCACAGTCACAGTTGCTCCAATTCTAGCATAAACAAGTCTATACACTTTGAGAAAGATAGAAAAATTGTAAAAAATGTGTCCTACGACATATAATCACATTGTAAATAATAATAATAATAATAATAATAATAATAATAATAACAAATAAGTGTGTTATAATGCAAGGATAGTATAAATAAATAAGAATATTAGTTCTATGAAATGTGGCAACAGTATAAATGCAGTATTATTGCCAGAGTATCACAGAGGTCTTGCACCCAATTATTGTACTGTTAAGTCAGTGTTGTAGAAGATATAAATTATAAATAAATTGCTGTTATAGCTGCTGACAGGAGTGAAATAGGTCCACCAAGAGTCAGTCCAATGACTGAGTCTGACACTCTGAAGGAGGAGTTGAAAAATGTGATGGCCACGGCAGGAATGCCTTCCTGTGGCGCTCTGTGGTGCATCTCAGTGAAATGAATCTTGCACTGAATGTACTTCTGTCCTTACCAGAAGGTCATGGAGTGGGTGGGAGACATTGTCCAAGAGTCCAGCTCCACCCCCACTACATCACTGGCATCACTGCAAATCAGATTGTTGAGTCTCTTGGCGTCTGCTACCATTGATCGTCTTACCCAGCACACAACAGCAAACAGGATATCACTGGCCACCACTTCCTCATAAAACATCCTCAGCATTGACCAGCAGATGTTGAAGGAGCTCAGCCTCCTCAGAAAATAGAGATGCCTCTGGCCATTCCTGTAGAGGGCTTGAGTGTCCTTAGTCCGGTCCAGTTTAATTCAATTCAATTCAATTTTATTTATAGTATCAAATCATAACAGGAGTTATCTCAAGACACTTTACAGATAGAGTAGGTCTAGACCACACTCTATAATTTACAAAAAACCCAACAAATCCCCCAAGAGCAAGCATTCAGTGCAACAGTGGCGAGGAAAACCTCCCTTTTAGGAAGAAACCTCGGACAGACCCAGGCTCTTGGTAGGTGGTGTCTGACATGCCGGTTGGGGTGTTATGAACAGTGGCAAAAACAATCACAGTATAGATAATGAAACAGTGACTAAATAGTGGTTGTAGTAGCGCAGGGAGCAGCACGGCATAGCAGGAATTTCAGCAGAACCACGGCAACAGCTGGAACCATGATTTTGGTGCCATCCTAATCCCGGGATTTCATCCTGGGTGAAAAGAAACAGAAAGACTCCGGGGAGCAAGCTCCCAGGGCTAGGTTAGTAACAAGCATTTCTGGGACAGAGAAGCAGGTTGGCCGGGCTAGGCAGATGCTGCAACTCCTCACTCCCTAACTATAAGCTTTATCAAAGAGGAGAGTCTTAAGTTCACTCTTGAATGTGGTGACGGTATCTGCCTCCCGGACCCAGACTGGGAGCTGGTTCCATAGGAGAGGAGTCTGAGAGCAGAAGGCTCTGGCTCCCATTCTACTTTCAGAGACTCTAGGAACCACAAGTAACTCTGCATTCTGGGAGCGCAGTGCTCTAGTGGGACAGTAAGGTACTATGAGCTCTTCAAGATACGATGGTGCTTGACCATTTAGAGCTTTGTAGGTCAGGAGGAGGATTTTAAATTCAATCCTGGATTTTACAGGGAGCCAATGCAGAGAAGCTAATACAGGAGAAATATGATCTCTTTTCTTAGTTCTTGTCAGAACACGCGCTGCAGCGTTCTGGATCAGCTGGAGAGTCTTAAGTGACTTATTTGAGCATCCTGATAGTAAGGAATTACAATAGTCCAGTCTGGAAGTAACGAATGCATGGACTAGTTTTTCAGCATCGTTCTGAGACAGGATGTTCCTAATTTTGATAATGTTACGAAGATGAAAAAAGGCTGTTCTTGAGGTTTGTTTTAAGTGGTCGTTGAAGGATATATCCTGATCAAAAATAACTCCTAGATTTCTGACATTAGTGCTGGAGGCCAGGGCAATGCCATCCAAGGTAGCTATATCTTTTGATAGTAAGTTTTGAAGTTGTTTAGATCCAAGCACAGTAACTTCAGTTTTGCTTGAGTTTAGCATCAGAAAATTGTAGTACTTGAAGTTTAGCTAACTGACTGATTTCATCTGGTTTGATTTATAAGTATAATTGGGTGTCATCTGCATAACAGTGAAAATGATGTTTATTGTTAATGTACACTGTCCCCCTGGATGGTAACATGGGTCACTGGTGCCTTGGCCCTCTATAACAGGGGAAAACCACACATAATAAAACAAGATGAAACCACATTGTCTGGATAGCATAGAATCATTTATATGTGTGATGAATAAAATCTGACAAAATGCAGACTAAAACAAATTTAAAGTGATAAAAATGTATTACTTTTTAAAAATAAAAAAGGGTGTCAGTCAGCATCATTCCCCAACTAATAATAATAATCCATCAAAAACAATAATCCATGAAAAAACATCTAAAATGTGCTGATTATCCTTCAAAACAACTTTAACATTCTTCAAAACATTACTGATAACCAATCAAAACCCTTGTGTATTACATTTATCTATCCGTTAAATAACCTGAAACCTCCTTCACAGAAATGGGTTGTACTTTATTATTTTATATTATATATTGTAAAATCAACATTATTTTAAAGTTACTTTTTTTCGTGACGCTCAGCACAAATTTCAAACTAATATATTTTAATTACAAGTAACCTATATTTCATGCCTGCATCACATATTGTTTCTGTCAGAAAACTTACTCAACTTTACTAATGATGGATCCCTAACTTATTTAGATTTTTTCTCCAGAGGGGTAACTCAGCCAATAAGGGCAAACAGGCTGTTGCCCGGGCAACATTAGCCTGCACCTGTGCACGTCCCTTTTTTGACATGTCACAGTAGGTAACGCACAGGTGCAAATAAGGACAAGTTGAAGCTTGAGTTTACATAACCCTGTAACACCAAACATCACTGTTCTTCACTGTACCTGGAATTAATATAATGTTATAGTCTTTACACACTGTTTTTTAACATGTAGATATCACTGTCTGTGTTATGTTTGTCTGTACATAGTATACAATGTTCATGCTTGTTCAGCTTTGTTGTCCTTGTTTTTAGCTGTTATGTCTATTTATGTGCAAGTACAATGTCAAGTACAGTAACAAAAACTTTACTTAAGAGAACATATAAGGAATGCATTATGTAAACAGTTCCCCTAAACTGAAAAGCATTGGCCTGTAAAAGCAAATCAGTCAATAAAAGGCTGCTATGTAATGTATTTGGAAAGAGGATTGTTAACAATTTGACGCAGACCATGTCATGGTGTTTAGAGACATGACTTAGACCTAATGACATACTTACCTGTCTTGTGTTGTAAGTGTCTGAGTCTGATGCCATGAGAAATGTCTGTCACACTGACCACACATTGTCTGGATGGGTTGGCAGTGGACTATAACAGCTCACATGGACAGACGTTAAAAGGGATATTGACAAGGTGAGGAGACAGGCACACAGAGAGCGAAAGCAGAACCAGAGAAACGGTAAGATGATTTTGTAATGCACAATGTTTCAGTGAAAGCATGAAACATTTTGCATTCATGGAGTCTTTTTTTAAACATGCCTTTTGTTTTACAGACTACAGGACATCATGAATATGCAGACTGCCGTTTTATTGATCTGTTTATTCAAAACAAGCTTTGCACTTCCAGTGAGTTATATCTCTGTCTTGCTAAAGCATATATTTCTCACATCATCTAAAATAGCAGCGATAAAGTGTTGTTTTTGTGTGTTTTACAGTTGCAGATTGGTATTATTGCAAGCAACAGCAATGAGGTAAATATAGCTGTTAATACCTTTATGTTTGTTGGTTGCAAAGTCAAAATCCCTTGTCACAGGAATAATATTACCAAATTTAATACAACCCTTTTGTGTGTTCAGATCCTTAGACTGAATGGACTAACTCTTGCAACTCTTGGACAAACACAGGTACTGGGAACTTTTTTGCTATGCATTTACTACCTTGAGTTACAGCACTAATATTATGTACATTCTTTTGTCAGACTAAAAAAGGTTTACAAAAGAGAAAAGCAAACTAAACCAAATCCCTCTTCTCCAGGCGTCTTCAATGTTTCCTCAGTATGTACTGCAGCAGCAGCAGCCTGATGTGCTGTTCACTCCACCGTTGGTGAACTTGAACCCTCAAGTGGCCGGTCCCTTTGGTCCCCAGGGGCCCCAGATGTTTCTCCCCAACCAGGGCAACCCTTTTACGCCCATGTTCATCCCCAACGGCCAGCAAGAGCAACTTGGACCACAACAGGACCCCAACGCTCCTGATGTTCCTCAGCAGCCCCAAAACCCCTTTCAGGTACAACAAAGCATGGAGGTACAGTGATAGTTGGCTGCTGCTCCTCACAGTCATATGGATAAATAATAACGTTTTTTAAATTTCCTTTAGATGTTTCCACATTTCCAGTACCCGTCCTTTGCATTTCCTCAGCTTCCTAGACAGCAGGTATGAAGGAAACGATACCGACCTGTGTGCTAACCTCAATATCTTCATTTAGGTGCTCACTGCAGATTTAAATTGAGTCTATCATTCACAGGGCTTTCCTTACTTTGTGCCTGGTTATGGCTATCCCCAGCAGAGGAACACTGCGGTGGTGCAGCCCAACAATGGTCAGCAAAAGCTGGAGAGAACCACACAGAGACCACAGCTCCCTCTTCAGGTGAGACATGCAAGATGGTATGAAATAAAGAAAACGTAGTCCCGATTTCTCTGTGTTTATTGCTCAATAACAAATGTTATTAAACATGTTATTTCATTCTTTCTTTTTTTAAAACACTGGCTGAATGAAGATTGAGCATAGAAATATTCAGTGCATATTGGCTACATATTGACATGAAAAGGAAAAAAAACAGAGCTACTGCTAAAATTATTTCAAAATATCACAACGATTGTGTCTATCAACTTCCCTTTGCCACCTTGAATTAAGTGTAAGAACAGATGCAGCAGACTATTACGACAAAGACAAGACTTAATGATAATAACATAGCTGCAGATGAGTCATGTGCGGTGACTGTGAAGCAAAGACGACTGTCTACCATATTGACCGCACACTGTTGAAATCATGTCACCTCAGACACGTCTCAGTGTTGAATAAGTGTTAAGCAACTGCTATATTGGCACTGTTATATGGTAACATATGATAAGTGTGTTAGTTTTGTGCAGATGATGCTTGTAACAGAGATCTAACTTATTTTTTGTTATCTGTTAATGTCCATGGTTGTGTGTCTGAGGCCGCTTAAAAAACAAGAAAATGTCAAATTTAGAATTTAAAATAAAATATGTAGGTAAATACTTAATATATGTATATACTTTGTAATCTAATTTTCCTGCATATCTTCCCAATTTAGCAGGCTTCTCAGCCTAAGGTGCAAACAGAGAGAGTGAGTACACTACTGTGATCTCTTTATTTTTTTATAATTTCACCAATAAACCAAGGAAAGAGAAAAGAGTGCACCAGTTCAGTCTAATTGCTGTGTTTTCGTGTTCTTTCTACCTACATCAGACATGGCCACTGGGGACACAGAAAGAGTCTCCTACAATTCCTCCTGATCCTCGTGGCGATGCATCTGGCCCAGGGGTTGATGAGGTATGATTTTATACAATGACACTCAACTTTTAAAGTTTTTGCACATTAATGTGTATGCACATACACAAAATCCCCATTGTCATTTATTGTGCAGGGTTTGATTTTTTTTTTAAACATTTCTCCAGGGTCAGTCCAACTTCCCCTTCCTGTTTGAGCCTTAGATGTCACCTGGGAAATAACAAGGTGATCAGTGTTCGGCCACATCACTCATTCTTCTGCAAAATGTACTGGAATGTGCCATTCTTCCAAATGCAATTTATTTGTACTCAAACATTTTATATGAAACTGTCTTGCTTGTTTCAGGAATCTGCTCCTTGCTCTCATGTCAAATAAAGAACCTTGCCAAAGTAATTTGTTTAAGATTTTTATTGTGGTACACTGAAATGATGCTTTGACAGGAAAATGACAAATTACATGAGTGATTTCTCAGAATAAACCATAGAAGAGAAACCCATAATCGTCTCTAAAGTTGGTTGATTAAACTTGTAGTTGTACAGTGTAGTTGTTGGTTTCTTTCTGAGATAAGTGTGAGATAAGAACATTTGTTAGCAGCAGTTACTGCAGCAAAGTGATGATGAGGCAATTAAACGTAATCAGTGTTGCTCCATTAACCTCCCCTGTTGAAGTTGCTAGTAATCTTCTTCTGGATTGTCTTCCTCTTCAACAAATTCACCAAGGTTCATCTTGAAAACAGAAACGTTTTTCCAATTAGCCGAACAAGAAACTGTGCTAAAAGCCTATAAAAGATAATAGTAGGTTCTAGTAGTGTAGGAAGTGGACTGCTACATTTACTGGTGATTACATAGTTGCACATAGAACCAAAAAGGTTGCATGAGAGTCAAGAATTTTGCATTTTAATAATATTATATAGAAAATCATATATATGATATATCATAAATATATCACTATAGTATATAATGTATATATATATAATAGTAATAATAATCAATATATTGACTGTACTTACAGGTTTCAAAACCCCAAACTCAATGGAGACTTTGTTCTTCAAATGGAAAAAGAGAAATTATGATTATTATTGAAGACAAAATAAAAACATATAATGGACAGTAAACATCAAGTAGATTACCGGCTCTGTGGTGTTGTAGATGAGCTTCACATATTGCTGAAATTGAAATAAAGAACAACAATCACAATGTCAAACAGGCAAAATTCTGAAGTCAAAACAAACAAGCCAGAGTAGAAAGTAAGTGATTTGACTGAAATGAAAGTTTGACAAACAGCCAGTATACCCCATCCTTAGGAGGTCCGTGTCGTCCTCCCTGTAAAGCAAGTAACAGTCAAAATCAGACTCGCTGAGCTTGATATCATTGCTACAAAGAGTTAAAAAAAAAACTTTTTATACCTTATTGTGGTGAGGTCCTCCTCCACCGTGCTATGAATGGATTGTCAGTCATTAGTATTCATTTAAAGTTTATCATCTTTCCTTTGATTCTTTAACTGTGATAAAACTTCATATTGAAATTGATTCTTCAGTTACCTTCGGCATCAGAAATATGTTCTCCCCCTGTAAGATTTTAACAAAGAGGGTCAGTGGAATAAAAACATTTAATTAGATGTTGCATTTTACAACAAAAAGTAAATATTTTTTTAATTAAAGTTAATCAAGTCACTGAATCATATTGTTTACCTCCTTCAGGGATACAGCAGTAGTGTTCTATGGATGAAACACACGGTTAGTTGACATTTTTTATTATTCAGTAAAGTCTGTCATGTCAAACATACAGTATACTGTATAAAACTTTACCTGAAAGGTCACATTGTCAACCTGAAAAGGAATTATAAACACAAGAAACTCAGAATTATTGCCAAATGTTCAAGTAAATGTTAAGTGTGTTAATATCACATTGAGAGATGACAGTAAGCCTACCTTGAACATAGGGGAAAACGCCTAAAACAAGAAAGAAGTAGATTGTATATATCAGAATAATATATACAGAACAATAACGATGTTTAAGTTTAGTAGTAAGAATAGTCTTTAAAGCACCTTTTGAAAGCACAAATCAAACACTTGACGATAAAACATGAAAGCAACAGATGTCAAATATATAGACAAATAAACAGAAATAGGAAGGCACTTTTAGCAACCTCAACTCTGCTCACCTTCCAGCATCCCCGGTCAGGAGTGAACTTAAAACTTTTAAGAGACCCAATTAAATATACCTTTGTCTTGTTTTCATTTGAGTACAGTTAAAGGGTGATTCTGAGCTTACCATTTTACTGGGGTTCCTCCCCTTGCCCCCTGCAGGTTGTCTTTGTTTCCCAAATTGCCTGTCGGGCTCATCAGACATGAAACCAGGAGCCTGTGTGAAGCACAGATAAAGTGCTGTGTACAGATGACTGTCTAATAAACTGTCAGCTAAAAGTACATCATGGTATGTTGCAGGTTGTCCTGATAACCACTATTATACTGTATAAGGCAAATTATAAAGAAATAGGTTGACTTTTTGGAAGGTTTACTGGTTTTCTTTCTGAGATGAATTATGGGGAATTACCTAATAGTTTAGTGTAACCTGGTCAGATGTAAGTAACTTCTTGTTCATAGAATTTTACAAATTCAGACAAAATATTGGCTAGTTATTACCAGAAAGATTCCAGATTTACTGTATGTTCAAAGTATTTTGTTATAAGGCTGATTCCAAATTATGTGCACAATATTCCCAGTTTAATATAAAAAGTATAGGTACTAGGAATGTAGTAATACTACCAACAGAATGTCGACTGGCACATTTACTGGTGATTACAGTAAATAGCTGCACATACCAAAAAAAAAAAAAACTTTGGGTAAAGGTTGCAAGAGAGTAGGGATGGGAAACAAGACCTTTGCATTTTAATGACAAATATTGTATAGATATTATATATTAAATATATTTACATATATATAAATTGTGTGTACTCACAGGTTTCAAAACCCCAAACTCAATGGAGACTTTGTTCTTCAAATGGAAAAAGAGAAATTATGATTATTATTGAAGACATATCTAAATAAAACATGTAATGTACATTAAACATCAAGTAGATTACCGGCTCTGTGGTGTTGTAGATGAGCTTCACATATTGCTGAAATTGAGATGAAGATAAACAAAAATCACAATGACATTGTCTTAAAAATCAAACAAGCAAAAACAAACCAGCCAGGGTAAAAAATATATATTTGGAATAACTAAAATATTTGACTGAAATGAAAGTTTGACAAACAGCCAGTATACCCCATCCTTAGGAGGTCCGTGTCGTCCTCCCTGTAAAGCAAGTAACAGTCAAAATCAGACTCGCTGAGCTTGATATCATTGCTACAAAGAGTTAAAAAAAAAACGTTTTATACCTTATCGTGGTGAGGTCCTCCTCCACCGTGCTATGAATGGATTGTCAGTCATTAGTATTCATTTAAAATGTATGATCTTTCTTTTGATTCTTTAACTGCGATACAACTTTATATTGATATTGATTCTTCAGTTACCTTTGGCATCAGAAATATGTTCTCCCCCTGTAAGATTTTAACAAAGAGGGTCAGTGGAATCAAAACATTTAATGGTGTAATTTTACAAAAAGTGATTAGGTTCTTAATTAAAAGTTAATCATGTCACTGAATCATATTGTTTACCTCCTTCAGTGGTACAGCAGTAGTGTTCTATGGATGAAACGCCACACGGTTAGTTGAAACTCTTTACTATTCAATGAAATTTGTCATGTCAAACATACAGTATACTGTATACACCATTTAAAACTTTTTTTTTTATTCATGATCTTACCTGAAATGTCACGTTGTCAACCTGGAAAGGAATAATAAACACAAGAAACTCAGAATTATTGCCAAATGTTCTGGTAAATGTTAAATGTGTTAATATCACATTGAGAGATGACAGTAGGCCTACCTTGAACATAGGGGAAAACACCTAAAACAAGAAAGAAGTAGATTGTATATATTATATTTTATTATAATGCGGAACAATAATGATGTTTAACTTTAGTATTAAGTAAAGTTTTTAAAGTGCCTCTTGAAAGAAGAAATCAAATACTGCTTCACAATAAAAGAAAACAACTAAAAGACAGTCACTATATAAAAGTAACAGAAATAGGAGGGCACAGTTTTAGCACCCCCAACTCTACACACCTTCCAGCGCCCCTGGTCAGGAGTGAACTAAAGACTTTTATGAGATCCAATTAATTACACTTTTGTTTTGTTTTCATTTGAGTATACAGCTATGGTATCATTGTGAGCTTACCATTGCATGGGGGTTCTTGCCTTTTGAAGGTCCTTTGTGTCCAAGTGGCCTGCCTATTACACCTGACCCTCCGTCTCCATCTTCTGGGGCTGGTGTCAATGACTGCTCATCGTCACCATGCTAAACAAATAGGTAATTCACTGAGAATTACTTCCCATGCCGTGGGTAGAAGCACCTCTACACCTGTGTGTCTATGTATGTCTATACCCTGTTACCTTAGAGTGTGTATCCAGCTTGGGTCCATTCTGCCTCCAGGAGTCTGGCTTAGCAGCTACTGCTGACAAAAGTAAAGCTGCAATACACAAGAGCTGCATTTCTTCTGAATAACCTGCGAGAAAATATTAGATTAAATTGAATTCTTACAATGAACCACACCACTTTACCACTTACAGTATAGCAGCAGTATATCTATTGTAACGCAGTTGTGCTGGGTAAGTATGTTTGTGGCCCCTCATGCATTGATACTTATAGCAGACATCAGACATTGAGACACACCACACATTTCTCAAAACAACACACACATTTCTGAAAACAACACATCTTAGTCATCTTAGTCTTAGTTAAATGTGTGCAAACCAGCAATTACGTCACACATTGTTCATTGTTGTCATATTGCTAATTGTCTTGTCTTGTCTTGTCCCTGTTCTTCGCAACAGTACATGAGGACAACAGTGATAAATAATAATTAAATAAAATCTGAAAAGACAAAACCTCATTAGATCATTTTAAACGGGAGTACTGTACATACTTATTTGCATAGAAAAGGGAATAACAACAACTCATTTCCTAAAACAAAAGTAGGCAAGAAGAAATTCACGCTTCACTGGGTGTTTTCTGTTACCTGCCTAAGCCATTAAGTCACTTGATTTGTAATCACAAGACCAGGTATTACCATGTGTGACATCTGTTTTCTGATTTGCCAATACTGAAGGGTGGAGAATGAAGATAATGCACCTACATACAGTAAAAGTATTAATATAACATGTTCTCTGACTAAAACTGATTGTAAGATTTGAATTTTTGACAAATCCAATGCACTAAAGGATATCATTTATGACATGAGCTATAAAATGGATGTTAGATTAACTGGTGGGCTGAGCTGCATGTTGGTAAAGAGAACTGTGTGAATAGTTTTAAGAAGTGAACATAGTACATAGAGACATCTGGGTGAACAATTGCAAAACACTGTAAATGAATGCTACATTTCATGCAATCCAGGTGTGGTTTCCATTTATCCACACCTTGAAATGTGGAGGTAGAGGATTTCTTAATATTTGCTGTTTCCCAACATTGCTGTATGCTAATGAGATGACATCCACTCCCGTAACTGTATATAAGAAAAGCTCCACATTCAGAGCAACACTACAACAACCTCCTCGATCATCTGCGAGACAATCAGCTGAAGTTGTGAAGACTTGAAGGTAGTTATATGAATCTTTTGTGTCTGCATTTTCTGTGTGAGGTTGGTGGTGATTTTCCTGATATTTTGAAAAGCTGTCCATCTGAGCATGTCTTTAATATTTCCTTTTCAACAGGTGTGATCACGGTAACCATGCTGAAGGTAGTATTTGTGCTTGGATGCCTCCTGAGCTTGGCTTTGGCTCATCCTGTAAGTGTAACATTCTCATATTCAATATTAATACCAGTGTTCTTATGTGTTGAGACCATTACTATTATTGTAATTGTATAATGCAGGCAATATCAAACTTGCAACTTGTGGATTTTCTACAGATGGACATGGAGCACAAACGACTTGCTCGGTCATGGTCGGATTCCAATGAGGTGAGATATAGAAATCCCGCCTCCCAGCAGCCTACTCCTGACCAGTGGTTCCAGTTCTTGTATTACTACATCCAGCTACGACGAACTACTACTGCAGCGCCCGCTACAACTACTACTGCAGCTACTACTACTACTGCAGCCCCTACTACTACTACTGCAGCCACTACTACTACTGCAGCCACTACTACTACTACTAGAGCTACTACCGCTGTCCCAGGAGGATAAAACCATGACTTTATCCACAGATCAATAAGTGAATGAAAACCAGTATTGAATGATGTACATTTTTCAACTGTGTTTGGTTTCTCATGGCAACTGTGTCTTTCTATTTTTAAATTTAAATGATGTTGTCTTAACCAGGGTGTTTTCACACCCTTTATTCTAGTTATATCTGCTGAATAAACCTTATGGAAAACATGGATCAAAATGTTTGTCTTTCTTAAAATCCATATTTATGGGGAACATTAATGAAACTGTTGAATGGTGTGTATCAGAAATGATTAGATAGACAAACAGTTTAACGCCTTCACTATTTTCCAACACCTCTGAGTGTCTGTCTGAATCTTGAGAGGATTGTGGTCAGAATGAGCCACCACATGCATGGTTTTATCACATTTCACACCATTTTTAAAAACACAAAATCCACGACCACTTTGACAGCTGATTGGATAACTCATGGGTTAAAATGTCTTTGAAAAGTGGATCTGAAAAACTTTATAAATTAGACACCTTACATGGCTTACAGTACTAATTATTTGAATCAAGGTAATATTATTTCCTTTAACAAAAAGAAAAAGAAAACATTGACTACACTACAACAGTGCAACAGTGATGTGAACAAGGAAACGATGAGCAACGGGCTGTGCGCCTACCAGTAGCCGGGCAGTCGGAGGCACACGGTTGGTAGTTGTAAAGTTGTGTTCGTAAGTGTGAGCAGTCAAAAATAAATACAGTTTGCCTGTAAATTGTCCGTCTGCTGTGTTCTGTGCTGAGGGTAACCCACAGTGGCAGCGAATCTAGCTACATCCTACCAATGAAAATGCCTATCTCACCTATGAAACAACTCGTTTTGATTGTTTGCTTCCCAGTATTGTATTCCTCCTACCCTGTAAGTATCGCAAACAACAATCTTCAAATCTGTCTGTGAGTCACTTGTTCTTTTAACTGCCGTGGTGGTGTTGAGGTATTGTTTTCAATGCCTAATGCAGGTAATTGGGATCTGTCGAAAGACTTCTTTGTATCTTAAGGGCTCTGAGGAGAACAAACGAGTGAAGCACCCATGATAGCGATCAGGTCAGTATCTGGACACCTGCTGTAACCCACTTTCAAAATAATCATGCATACTACAGAATAATATATCGCTGTATGAAATCCGCTTTTCTTCTTAACTGTTTTCCAGATGAACCAGAACTATATGCAGCTTAGTTCCAACCATTTCCTGTCCCCATTCCTATGCGATTCTCATGGCCTTTTGATTCCCTTTTGTCTTCCCAACTGTCCCTCCACCTGTCGTACCTGTCATCCCTCCAATTGGAAACTTAAACGATTACTTGGCTGACTGGAAAAAAAAAAAAAAAAAAACTGTGCTTGTGATTGACTTTTGTGTTTATTTTTTGTTTTTACTTGAAAGTCAGTAGATTTCTTTTCATCCTTTTTAGGAGTGTAACTGTGAAGACAGCCTTTACACCCGTCCCGGCTGTATGGGACCAAAATGTTCAAGTCAGCATATACATGTATGACAAGTTGCTCACAAATAGAATAATAGATGGTTTGGGAATTGAAACCACAAACCATTTGTGGAAAGCAAAGCTAACTTTTTCAGTTACTATTCCATATAAATAAGTTTGTCTGAAGATACTCTTCCAAGGGTTTCTAAGGCTATTTTAATGTCCTCTGATGCAGGTGATTGTTTTGTGTTGGGACTTCTTGACCTCAGTTCTACGTTGGACACAGTAGACCATCATATGATTACGAGGTTACATGATTGAGTGGGCATATCAGGCATAGCCTTAGACTAACTGACAGAAGTTTTAACTGTCTCTATTGGAGTGTGTCCCAAATCGCGCACTTCTGTACTTATACTAGCTACTTGAGTGCACTCAGTGTCACTCGTCGAAGTGTGGTAAATGCAGTGCACTGCAAGTACCCGGATGGTGCTTTCACTCTTGTATTGTCACTGTAGTTAGCTAACTAATAGATGACTCATTAATCAAGCAAAAATAACCAAAATGCACTAGTTCCAGCTTATATAAAAAAATATACACAAAGTATAAGAAATAGAAAAAATGGAATTAGTTATAATAGTAATAAATCAAACATTTACACAATAAACACCCTTATATAAACATATAATATGACTATCTAGCTATGTTAATGTTAGCTATATGTCAGTTGGACAAAATTGTATTCCTCCACTTTTGCTAAAAGAACTCATAATGGTAATTTTTTGGTATTTTTTAAAATTAACAGAAAAAGTATGAATATCAACATACCGGTATGTTTTCCGCTAAAAGGAGTCGGACGATACGAAGGGGTCGTCGCGATCCTCTCATCCTCGCGTAAAACAGAGGGCAAATACAAGCAACAATAAAAACAATCACATTCATTTTGATGAACAAAGCAGAAATGTAATTTTCGCGGGTGACAATAGGTGGCGGAAACGCTCTGCCCTGGGTACAATTCACAATTTAACTGAAGAAGGAGGACCGAGATGTTGTGATTGTCATGTCCGGTAAGTACATGAGGCAGTGCGCGATTTGAGACAACACTCCCCCGTCAAATTTTACACACTATGCAAGTAAGTACATAGTGCACAAAGTGCACTTCTCTGAGTGCACTAAGGGAAGTGCGCGATTTGGGACACACCCATTTGTGTCAGATTCCTCTCCACTGTCCTGTGCTGACCTGCAGGGCTCGGTTCTGGGGCACCTAATATTCTATTTATTTATGCTGCCCTTTGGTCAGATCATAAACAGCTTTAATATTGCATAGCAGTTATGCCAATGATATCAACCTCCATTTTTCATTTACACATATTGAGGCTTTTAGGTTATCTAGTCTTCTTGACTGTTTAAAGGAACACGCCGACTTATTGGGACATTAGCTTATTCACCGTAACCCCCACAGTTAGACAAGTCGATACGTACCCTTCTCATCTCCGTGCGTGTCTGACGGCTCCACCATTACCTTAGCCTAGCACAGATCCTGGAGGTAACCGGCTCCAACTAGCCAACTGCTCCAAATAAGTGACAAAATAACAGCAACATGTTCCTATTTACATGTTGTGATTTGTATAGTCACAGCGTGTACAAATAACGTCACTTGAGACACAGCCATCTTCTAACTGTATATAAACTGGGAACTATATTCTCAGAAAGGAAAGCAGTGCTACTTGGGCGGAGTGATATGCTGCAGCTCTGAGCAGAGCTGCAGCATATCACTCCACCCAAGTAGCGCTCAGCAGAGCTGCAAGCATATTATAAGACAGTGGTTCTGGGTATTGCTCCATAAGCAGGTTGCCCCCATGATCATGCTATATATTGGGCCTGCATGATTTAGGGGTAATATTTGACACTTTTGACACCCATGTTTAGCAGCTGACCAGACCTAGTGTTTTCCAATCAAGAAACATTATTAAAGTGAGCTCTGCAGTTTCAACTGCTGAACTTGAGATGCTTACATGCCTCATGTCACATTTACTACTTTTCCTCACTTAGATGGTCTTACATTACCCCTGTACTTAAATCTCTTCACTGGTTTCCTGTTGGATTTAGTTTAAAATCCTCACTCTTACATACAGAGCATTGCACAGTCAGGCTCTTGCATATGTGGTTTAGCTACTTCACCCATATTTGTCAGCTCGCTCTCTTAGCTCTAATATGTTAAATGTACTGTTTGTCCCACGCACCCAGCTTAAGGCTAGTTGTGATCAAGGTTTTGAGTCTGTAGAAACTCAACTTTGGAACACTGTGCCTCCACCCATTGAGTCTGCAGTTTTTGTGGATTATTTTATAAAGCAGATAAAGACATACCTGTTCAGACAGGCATTTGATTAACCTGTCTGAATTTGGTCTGCACTACTTATTTTGTAATTTTAAATTTGTATCGTGTTCTCATTAGGTATATCAACGTTTTTTTGGTTATGTGCACACATGGTCATATTTTTTTTGTCTCGTATTTTGTGTTGTGTCTGTGAAAAGCACTTTAGAAATAACATTTTACTTCACCTACTATTGAAGCATATTTCTGATTAATTTGTGTGACATACACTGTAGTGTAGCACAATGCATTCAATAAAGAAGTGATGTTTACTGTAATGATGAAATCTTGGTTTATGGTAAATAAATAAAAAAATAAAGATACTTTTACAAAGACAACAGTGATACATATTGCAATATGTGTTGTTTGAGGTCATTGTGTAATGAGTAACACATGTTGACGGTATTGTGGTACAAGAGTGGATGCAAGTGTTTTGTTTTCATTAGTGCATTTTAGAGTTATATTTGCTGAGATGCATTTTGGAGATCTGCGTGAATAGTTTTGAACAAAGTATGTAGAAAAATTTGGGTGAACAATTGTAAAACACTTGTAAATGAATGCTACATTTCATAAAATCCAGGTGTGTTTTCCAACTACGATCATTAGCCACACCTTGAAATGTGGAGGTAGAGGATTTCCTAATATTCGCTATTTCCCAACAATACTGTATGCTAATGAGATGACATCCTCTCCTCTAACTGTATATAAGAAAAGCTCCACATTCAGAGCAACACTACGACAACCTCCTCGACCATTTACGAGACAATCTGCTGAAGTTGTGAAGACGTAGAGGTAATTATATCAATCTTTTGATGTATGTTTTTCTGTATAAGGTTGCTGGTGATTTTGCTGATATTTTGAAAAGCTGTTCATTTGAGCATGTATTTAATATTTTCTTTTCAACAGGTGTGATCACTGTAACCATGCTGAAGGTAGCATTTGTGCTTGGATGCCTCCTGAGCTTGGCTTTGGCTTATCCTGTAAGTGTAACATTCTCATATTCAATATCAATACCAGTGTTCTTATATGTTTGTCTTATAAGTTGTTACTATTATTGTAATAGTATACTGTAGGAAATATCAAACTTGCAACTTGTGGATTTTTGACAGACGGATATGGAGCACAAACGACTTGCTCGTTCAAGGTCTGGCTCAAATTCCAATGAGGTAAGTGCTTTCTCAAAGCTCTACAACTCAACATTCAACTCATTTGAATCTCAATTTGTATGATGCATATTTGATAGCAAATGTTTCTGATTTTCTTTAAGCGTATCGCCCGGCCACCTATGGTGTTTAACCCGTTTACGGTGTTTAACCCGTTTACGGTGACTCCCCCGTCTGCGACGACTATCCCACCGTGGGTCCAGGCCTTACTTACCCTCATCCAACAAACTACCAGATAGCAGCACCTGCTACTACTACAAAGAATTTCACCAGAGATCAATAAGTGAATGAAAACCTGTACCGGACGGCATAGCATTTTGACAACTGTTTCTTTCTCTTTTCAAATTTAAATGATGTTGTCTTACAGTAAGTTCAATTAAACATGTGGATCAAAATCACTTTATTCTCTGTAGTATCTGACAAATAAACTTCATAAATGAAAAACGTGGACCAAATATGTTTGTTTTTCTTACAATCCATACGTATGAGGAACATTGATGAAGCTGTGTAGAAAGGTGTGTCATAGAACATTTTTGACAGATAGATAGACAGATGGTCTAGAATGATGTGGTCAGAATGAGCCACCACATACATGGTTCACATTACATTATGTTTAGAGCACACACGTCAGGTTACGACTTACTGACCATTAACCATAACACAATTTGTGGGATCAATATGACACATTTACTGAAACAAACTTATA
The DNA here is from genome assembly GCA_023631565.1 of Gymnocephalus cernua. Lineage (NCBI taxonomy): Eukaryota > Metazoa > Chordata > Actinopteri > Perciformes > Percidae > Gymnocephalus > Gymnocephalus cernua. The sequence goes on along the minus strand of CM042427.1, from coordinate 19,704,554 downwards.
ATTGTTAAAACTTTAAGTACAATCCTCACACCATGTGGTACATCCTCACACCACTCTGTGACCTGTGAAAGGTGATTACTCAATCAAAAGAATGAACTTGTTTCAAATGTAAATTGTCATCAAAACAAAAGGTTCCTTTATCATTGCTTAGACCAAGACAGTCAGAATGCTGAAACATCTTGTCAAATGACAGTGTGCTCTGAAAGTGTGATAGTTACCCACTATGTAATATTGTTCAATTGCTAACATTGTACATTTAGGCAGCTGAATAATATTGATGTCAGCCACACACCATGCTTTCAACAAAACATTTTTTTCTCAATGTATGTACATACCAGCCAACCGCAAAGACATAGAAAAAAGCTTGTACAGAAAAGACTATATACAGCAGAATTATCAGGAACTTCTGCACAATATGTGCAAGAAAAAAGAAAATAGGCTGTAGTCTCCAAGCAGCCTCTGTCATACTTATGCCACAGTTGATTACATGTTCTATAATTGTTGGCCGTATCTCATTTGATATTTCTCTGTGCCTTCGCCTTTCTCTGGCTCTTCGTGGTCCTCTATGTCCCCCTCTCCCTCTCCCGCTTCCTCTCCCCCTCACCATATCACCCCTCTTATTCCCCCTACTTTTGCACAAGCAGGCTCTTGCGCCTGTCTGTCCCCTGCATGCTCCATATTCCACAGTTGTAAAATCCAATCTAACCCTTGCAATATAAATGTGTTTGAAAACTAATTGGTTATGAGTTTGACCTGTCAGCTAAATTGGAAAGCATTTGTGTTTGGTTGCTCTAACTTGTAAATAAATTGAATTGTTCCCAATCTAGCCTACTTCTATCCATCTGACCACTTTTACAAAAATACCACATAACTATTACGTATCTAATATATGTGTGACAGCTTGCTGCCATTGTTGGTTGCGCTATAACTGTAAGCATGTAGGGATTTACACAATGAATATGTGTATCTTTGCATTTGAGAATAATATGATACAATAGCAAACTGTTTTGATCTGCAAGGCTTACTCAGTGCATTTTATGCCGAAGCAATTATAAATTAACATAGTCACGTGAACAACTGACCCAATGTTCATATAAATAGTCATATCGTTTGAAAAAGTTTAATAGTCATTCGACAATTGTTCCAAAGCGAGTGAGCAAAACTGTAAAATCTGTAAATCAATGTTTATTTATTGTTTGCATCTCGCTTTAAATAATTCCATCAGCTACATTTTCTGCCTAGCATAAGGAGTAGTATAGTTTTTGGAGTTGTGTATTCTATTGTATTTTAATTACATTAGATGTTTGTTTAATACATCAAAACATTTATTGAGCAATTTAGGTTCACTATCTCACTATTCTATTCTCTTCTTTATAAAAGTCTGGCCTGGAGACATCTGAACTCTAAGGGCTACCTTGGTCCTTTGATTTGGTTCAGATAATAATCCTGCAGTGTAAATTGGATATACCATTTTACCTAAGTATATTTTAAATGTGATGTCAATTATTAAAAGAAGCATGCCCAAACAACATACAGCTGTACATGAATCATGTCCAGTGAACACCACTTCACTGTTTCCCAACAGCTACGAGATTAGTTGTAAATCTTTCATGAACAGTAGACAACACGTTTTAAGGATTATCTCTCAAATACATAATTTCATCACATTTCACACTTTTGAGACTATTATACAATCAAAACACCTTTGACAGCTGATTGGATGACTGAAGATATAATATGTTCTTTAAAAAGTGCACCTGCAGTTCCTCAGACCAAATTTCCTGGAATCTGTATTTTACCTTCATTGCTGACTTCACTCTTGACTTTGTAGTATACATTATTAAGCTATAAAATAAATGTTTTTTACTGTGTTCCCCAGATGTGCTAATTATTACTTCAGTACCTCTCACTTTACTCCAGCTATCAACCTAACCAAGCCTTGACAGCAATTTCTGTTGGCAAGTCTTAATACTCCTGCTCCTCCAGCAGGAAAATGAGGCAACAAACTAGCAAACAGAGAAAAGCTGAATTCAAGATATGCTAACTGTTTCTCACGTTCAGCATTTATTTCTCGAGTGACTCAAAATAAAAAAACAAAAATCATTACTGAAAAATAAATAAATGATCAAGATATAGACCTATTTTATTCTTTTGTTTTAATTTAAATTTTCAAAGGCATTTGATCATTATGTACCACCTATTTAACACCACAATACTTTATTCTGACAAAACAACAATATTACTTAATGTTACTACATTAGTTAAAAAAAAGAATATGTTTGATGTTGTCTAAAGTAATGTCAAACGCAATATTCTTATTTATTTTTATTTAACCTTTATTTATACAGGTAATCTCATTGAGACACTTGGTCTCATTTGCAAGAGAGACCTGGTGGAGGATTAGCCACGCCTTGACATGTGGAAATGGAAGATTTCCTAATATATGCTGTTTCCCAACATTGCTGTATGTTAATGAGCTGACATCCTCTCCCATAACTGTATATAAGAAAAGCTCCACGTTCAGAGCAACACTACAACAACCTCCTCGACCATCTGCGAGACAATCTGCTGAAGTTGTGAAGACTTGAAGGTAATTATATGAATCTTTCATTTCTGTATTTTCTGTGTGAGGTTGCTAGTGATTTTCCTGATATTCTGAAAAGCTGTCCACCTGAGAATGTCTTTAATATTTCCTTTTCAACAGGTGTGATCACGGTAACCATGCTGAAGGTAGTATTTTTGCTTGGATGCCTCCTGAGCTTCGCTCTGGCTCAGCCTGTAAGTGTAACATTCCCATGTTCAATATCAATACCAGTGTTTATTTTATGTTGTACTATGTAGACAATATCAAACTTGCAACTTGTGGATTTTCTACAGACGGACATGGAGCACAAAAGAATTGCTCGGTCACACTCTGGCTCTCATCACGGCTCACATTCCAATGAGGTGAGAGCTTTCTCAAACATCTACAACTCAACATTCAACTCATCTGAATCTCAATTTGTATGATGTAAATTTCACAACAAATGTTTCTGATTTTCTTTAAGCGTATGAACTGGCGACCTGCGGTGAATATCCCATCTACGGTGACTATCCACCAGTGGGCCAAGGACTTACTTTCCCTCCTCCAACAAACTACTACTGCAGCACCTGCTACTACTACTACTGCAGCACCTACTACTACTACACGTTAAAATCTGGAACATAACCAGAGATGAATAAGTGAATCAAAACCTGTATTCAACGGCATAGAATTCTGACATCAGCTTTGTTTTGTGTCAGCTTTTCATGACAACTGTTTCTTTCTCTTTTCAAATTTAAATGATGTTGTCTTACAGTAAGTTCAATTAAACATGTGGATCAAAATCACTTTATTCTCTGTAGTATCTGACAAATAAACTTCATAAATGAAAAACGTGGACCAAATATGTTTGTTTTTCTTACAATCCATATGTATGAGGAACATTAATGAAGCTGTGTAAATAGTTGTGTATCATAGAACATTTTTGATAGATAGATAGATAGATAGATAGATAGATAGATAGATAGATAGATAGATAGATAGATAGATAGATAGATAGATAGATAGATAGACAGAAAGACAGACAGACAGACAGACAGACAGACAGACAGACAGATATACATACTGTAGTTTCAACACCATCACTGTTTCCCAACACATTTGAGTGTCTGTCTGACTCTTGTGAGGACTGTGGTCAGAATGAGCCACAACATACATGGTTCACATTACATTATGTTCACAGCACATACAGTATGTCAGGTTGAGACTTACTGACCATTAAACATTATAACATCATTTGTGGGAGGCAAAGACTGTTTTCAGTTTTTGGTCCATATCACTGTAAAATCTGCATATTGCATCTCACTTTAAATAACTGCATCAGTCAAATGTTCTGCCCAATATAAACAGTAGTGTAGTTTTTAGAGTTGTGTATTCTATTGTATTTTAATTACATTAGATGTTTGTTTTAATGCATCAAAACATTTATTGAGCAATTTAGGTTCACTATCCTCTGTTCTCTTCTTTATAAAAGTCATCTCTGGCCTGGAGATATCTGAACTCTAAGGGCTACCTTGGTCCTTTGATTTGGTTTCTCAAGATAATAATCCTGCAGCGTAAATTGGATATACCATCTTTACCTAAGTATATTTTAAATGTGTTGTCTATTTCTTTTAGGAAGCATGCCCAAACAACATACAGCTGTACATGAATCACGTCCAGTGAACACCACTTCACTGTTTCCAAACAGCTACGAGATTAGTTGTAAATCTTGCATGAACAGTAGACAACACGTTTTAAGGATTATCTCTCAAATACATAATTTCATCACATTTCACACTATTGAGAAAAATATAAAAACACCTTTAACAGCTGATTGGATGACTAAAGGCATAATCTTATCTTTAAAAAGTGCACCTGCAGTTCCTCAGACCAAATTTCCTGGAATCTGTATTTTACCTTCATTGCTGACTTCACTCTTGACTTTGAAGTATACATTATTAAGCTATAAAATAATTTTTTTCACTGTGTTCCCCAGATGTGCTAATTATTACTTCAGTACCTCTCACTTTACTCCAGCTATCAACCTAACCAAGCCTTGACAGCAATTTCTGTTGGCAAGTCTTAATACTCCTGCTCCTCCAGCAGGAAAATGAGGCAACAAACTAGCAAACAGAGAAAAGCTGAATTCAAGATATGCTAACTGTTTCTCACGTTCAGCATTTATTTCTCGAGTGACTCAAAATAAAAAATAAAAATCATTACTAAAAAATAAATGATCAAGTATAGACCTATTTTATTCTTTTGTTTTAATTTAAATTTTTCAAAGACATTTGATCATTATGCACCACCTATTTAACACCACAATACTTTATTCTGACAGAACAACAATATTACATGATGTTACTACATTAGTTAAAAAAAAGAATATGTTTGGTGTTGTCTAAAGTAATGTCAAACGCAATATTCTTATTTATTTTTATTTAACCTTTATTTATACAGGTAATCTCATTGAGACACTTGGTCTCATTCTCAAGAGAGACCTGGTGGAGGATTAGCTACACCTAGAAATGTGGAAATGGAAGATTTCCTAATATATGCTGTTTCCCAACATTGCTGTATGTTAATGAGCTGACATCCTCTCCCATAACTGTATATAAGAAAAGCTCCACGTTCAGAGCAACACTACAACAACCTCCTCGACCATCTGCGAGACAATCTGCTGAAGTTGTGAAGACTTGAAGGTAATTATATGAATCTTTCATTTCTGTATTTTCTGTGTGAGGTTGCTAGTGATTTTCCTGATATTCTGAAAAGCTGTCCACCTGAGAATGTCTTTAATATTTCCTTTTCAACAGGTGTGATCACGGTAACCATGCTGAAGGTAGTATTTTTGCTTGGATGCCTCCTGAGCTTCGCTCTGGCTCAGCCTGTAAGTGTAACATTCCCATGTTCAATATCAATACCAGTGTTTATTTTATGTTGTACTATGTAGACAATATCAAACTTGCAACTTGTGGATTTTCTACAGACGGACATGGAGCACAAAAGAATTGCTCGGTCACACTCTGGCTCTCATCACGGCTCACATTCCAATGAGGTGAGAGCTTTCTCAAACATCTACAACTCAACATTCAACTCATCTGAATCTCAATTTGTATGATGTAAATTTCACAACAAATGTTTCTGATTTTCTTTAAGCGTATGAACTGGCGACCTGCGGTGAATATCCCACCTACGGTGACTATCCCACAGTGGGCCAAGGACTTACTTTCCCTCCTCCAACAAACTACTACTGCAGCACCTGCTACTACTACTACTGCAGCACCTACTACTACTACACGTTAAAATCTGGAACATAACCAGAGATGAATAAGTGAATCAAAACCTGTATTCAACGGCATAGAATTCTGACATCAGCTTTGTTTTGTGTCAGCTTTTCATGACAACTGTTTCTTTCTCTTTTCAAATTTAAATGATGTTGTCTTACAGTAAGTTCAATTAAACATGTGGATCAAAATCACTTTATTCTCTGTAGCATCTGACAAATAAACTTCATAAATGAAAAACGTGGACCAAATATGTTTGTTTTTCTTACAATCCATATGTATGAGGAACATTAATGAAGCTGTGTAAATAGTTGTGTATCATAGAACATTTTTGATAGATAGATAGATAGATAGATAGATAGATAGATAGATAGATAGATAGATAGATAGATAGATAGATAGATAGATAGATAGATAGATAGATAGATAGACAGAAAGACAGACAGACAGACAGACAGACAGACAGACAGACAGATATACATACTGTAGTTTCAACACCATCACTGTTTCCCAACACATTTGAGTGTCTGTCTGACTCTTGTGAGGACTGTGGTCAGAATGAGCCACAACATACATGGTTCACATTACATTATGTTCACAGCACATACAGTATGTCAGGTTGAGACTTACTAACCATTAAACATTATAACATCATTTGTGGGAGGCAAAGACTGTTTTCAGTTTTTGGTCCATATCACTGTAAAATCTGCATATTGCATCTCACTTTAAATAACTGCATCAGTCAAATGTTCTGCCTAACATAAACAGTAGTGTAGTTTTTAGAGTTGTGTATTCTATTGTATTTTAATTACATTAGATGTTCGTTTTAATGCATCAAAACATTTATTGAGCAATTTAGGTTCACTATCCTCTGTTCTCTTCTTTATAAAAGTCATCTCTGGCCTGGAGATATCTGAACTCTAAGGGCTACCTTGGTCCTTTGATTTGGTTTCTCAAGATAATAATCCTGCAGCGTAAATTGGATATACCATCTTTACCTAAGTATATTTTAAATGTGTTGTCTATTTCTTTTAGGAAGCATGCACAAACAACATACAGCTGTACATGAATCACGTCCAGTGAACACCACTTCACTGTTTCCAAACAGCTACGAGATTAGTTGTAAATCTTGCATGAACAGTAGACAACACGTTTTAAGGATTATCTCTCAAATACATAATTTCATCACATTTCACACTATTGAGAAAAATATAAAAACACCTTTAACAGCTGATTGGATGACTAAAGGCATAATCTTATCTTTAAAAAGTGCACCTGCAGTTCCTCAGACCAACTTTCCTGGAATCTGTATTTTACCTTCATTGCTGACTTCACTCTTGACTTTGAAGTATACATTATTAAGCTATAAAATAAATGTTTTTTACTGTGTTCCCCAGATGTGCTAATTATTACTTCAGTACCTCTCACTTTACTCCAGCTATCAACCTAACCAAGCCTTGACAGCAATTTCTGTTGGCAAGTCTTAATACTCCTGCTCCTCCAGCAGGAAAATGAGGCAACAAACTAGCAAACAGAGAAAAGCTGAATTCAAGATATGCTAACTGTTTCTCACGTTCAGCATTTATTTCTCGAGTGACTCAAAATAAAAAATAAAAATCATTACTAAAAAATAAATGATCAAGATATAGACCTATTTTATTCTTTTGTTTTAATTTAATTTTTTCAAAGACATTTGATCATTATGCACCACCTATTTAACACCACAATACTTTATTCTGACAGAACAACAATATTACATGATGTTACTACATTAGTTAAAAAAAAGAATATGTTTGGTGTTGTCTAAAGTAATGTCAAACGCAATATTCTTATTTATTTTTATTTAACCTTTATTTATACAGGTAATCTCATTGAGACACTTGGTCTCATTTGCAAGAGAGACCTGGTGGAGGATTAGCCACGCCTTGACATGTGGAAATGGAAGATTTCCTAATATATGCTGTTTCCCAACATTGCTGTATGTTAATGAGCTGACATCCTCTCCCGTAACTGTATATAAGAAAAGCTCCACGTTCAGAGCAACACTACAACAACCTCCTCGACCATCTGCGAGACAATCAGCTGAAGTTGTGAAGACTTGAAGGTAATTATATGAATCTTTCATTTCTGTATTTTCTGTGTGAGGTTGCTAGTGATTTTCCTGATATTCTGAAAAGCTGTCCACCTGAGAATGTCTTTAATATTTCCTTTTCAACAGGTGTGATCACGGTAACCATGCTGAAGGTAGTATTTTTGCTTGGATGCCTCCTGAGCTTCGCTCTGGCTCAGCCTGTAAGTGTAACATTCCCATGTTCAATATCAATACCAGTGTTTATTTTATGTTGTACTATGTAGACAATATCAAACTTGCAACTTGTGGATTTTCTACAGACGGACATGGAGCACAAAAGAATTGCTCGGTCACACTCTGGCTCTCATCACGGCTCACATTCCAATGAGGTGAGAGCTTTCTCAAACATCTACAACTCAACATTCAACTCATCTGAATCTCAATTTGTATGATGTAAATTTCACAACAAATGTTTCTGATTTTCTTTAAGCGTATGAACCGGCGACCTGCGGTGACTATCCCACCTACGGTGACTATCCCACCGTGGTTCCAGGCCTTACTTACCCTCCTCCAACAAACTACTACTGCAGCACCTGCTACTACTACTACTGCAGCACCTACTACTACTACACGTTAAAATCTGGAACATAACCAGAGATGAATAAGTGAATCAAAACCTGTATTCGATGTCATAGAATTCTGACATCAGCTTTGTTTTGTGTCAGCTTGTCATGACAACTGTTTCTTTCTCTTTTCAAATTTAAATGATGTTGTCTTACAGTAAGTTCAATTAAACATGTGAATCAAAATCACTTTATTCTCTGTAGTATCTGACAAATAAACTTCATAAATGAAAAACGTGGACGAAATATGTTGGTTTTTCTTACAATCCATATGTATGAGGAATATTAATGAAGCTGTGTAAATCGTTGTGTATCATAGAACATTTTTGATAGATAGAGATAGATAGATCGATCGATAGATAGATAGACAGACAGACAGACAGACAGACAGACAGACAGACAGACAGACAGACAGACAGACAGACAGACAGACAGATATACATACTGTAGTTTCAACACCATCACTGTTTCCCAACACATTTGAGTGTCTGTCTGACTCTTGTGAGGACTGTGGTCAGAATGAGCCACAACATACATGGTTCACATTACATTATGTTCACAGCACATACAGTATGTCAGGTTGAGACTTACTAACCATTAAACATTATAACATCATTTGTCGGAGGCAAAGACTGTCTTCAGTTTTTGGTCCATATCACTGTAAAATCTGCATCTTGCATCTCACTTTAAATAATTGCATCAGTCAAATGTTCTGCCTAACATAAACAGTAGTGTAGTTTTTAGAGTTGTGTATTCTATTGTATTTTAATTACATTAGATGGTTGTTTTAATGCATCAAAACATTTATTGAGCAATTTAGGTTCACTATCCTCTGTTCTCTTCTTTATAAAAGTCATCTCTGGCCTGGAGATATCCGAACTCTGATATCTGTTTTGCTAAACTGCTTGCTTTTAATTACTATGGACACCATGTAATCTACAGCCTTGTTAAATATCTTTTTAAAATTGTTACTTTTAAAATTGTCATACCTGCCCAGGGACTACAGGTGGAAATTAGCAATGATTGCTATAACCTGGCCCAAGACATATTTTCTTGTATTACAAGTTTAATGTTAATTTGTGCATTGTCCCTGTTTTAAATCAAATCAAATCAAACTCTAAGGGCTACCTTGGTCCATTGATTTGGTTTCTCCAGATAATAATCCTGGAGTGTAAATTGGATATACCATTTTTACCTAAGTATATTTTAAATGTGATGTCAATTTCTTTTAGGAAGCATGCACAAACAACATGCAGCTGTACATGAATCACGTCCAGTGAACACCACTTCACTGTTTCCAAACAGCTACGAGATTAGTTGTAAATCTTGCATGAACAGTAGACAACACGTTTTAAGGATTTTCTCTCAAATACATAATTTCATCACATTTCACACTATTGAGAAAAATATGAAAACACCTTTAACAGCTGATTGGATGACTAAAGGCATAATCTTATCTTTAAAAAGTGCACCTGCAGTTCCTCAGACCAAATTTCCTGGAATCTGTATTTTACCTTCATTGCTGACTTCACTCTTGACTTTGTAGTATACATTATTAAGCTATAAAATAAATGTTTTTTTACTGTGTTCCCCAGATGTGCTAATTATTACTTCAGTACCTCTCACTTTACTCCAGCTATCAACCTAACCAAGCCTTGACAGCAATTTCTGTTGGCAAGTCTTAATACTCCTGCTCCTCCAGCAGGAAAATGAGGCAACAAACTAGCAAACAGAGAAAAGCTGAATTCAAGATATGCTAACTGTTTCTCACGTTCAGCATTTATTTCTCGAGTGACTCAAAACAACAACAAAATCATTACTCAAAAATAAATAAATGATCGACATAGACCTCCAATTTTATCATTTTGTTGTTTTTAATTTTATTTTTGAAAAGCATTTTAACATTGTGCTTTACTTTTTTAACACCACACTACTTTATTCTGACAGAACAAAACCATTACATTAGTTATCAAAAGAAAAACACAGAATAGCCTAAAATGTGTGATTTGGTTCAAGAGATAGCTCTGCGATACAGTAGTTTGTGGGATTTTTTCAATTTGTCCCACTTTCCAAGAGTCAGAAACTAATAAATGCCTTCAGACAGACCTTTTAAAAAAGAATATGTTTGGTGTTGTCTAAAGTTATGTCAAACAGCAATAATCTTATTCATTTTTATTTAACCTTTATTTATACAGGTAATCTCATTGAGACACTTGGTCTCATTCTCAAGAGAGACCTGGTGGAGGATTAGCTACACCTAGAAATGTGGAAATGGAAGATTTCCTAATATATGCTGTTTCCCAACACTGCTGTATGCTAATGAGCTGACATCCTCTCCCATAACTGTATATAAGAAAAGCTCCACGTTCAGAGCAACACTACAACAACCTCCTCGACCATCTGCGAGACAATCTGCTGAAGTTGTGAAGACTTGAAGGTAATTATATGAATCTTTCATTTCTGTATTTTCTGTGTGAGGTTGCTAGTGATTTTCCTGATATTCTGAAAAGCTGTCCACCTGAGCATGTATTTAATATTTCCTTTTCAACAGGTGTGATCACGGTAACCATGCTGAAGGTAGTATTTGTGCTTGGATGCCTCCTGAGCTTCGCTCTGGCTCAGCCTGTAAGTGTAACATTCTCATATTCGGTATCAATACCAGTGTTCTTATATGGTGATATCATTATTATTCAACGCAGTCTCACGTCAGTTCGTGATGGAATCACGAAAATAAATCTATTAGATCGTGATACCATCACGTAATTGTGAAGATTTACGTAATGCCATTAGGCTGTATTTCTAACACTCATCTCTAGGTTGTTTATATAGTATATACAAGGCAAATCAACGTGCTTAGCATAAAACACTATTTTTTCATTATTAGTATTTTTATTGTATAAATTCTCACGTACAACGTGCAGCAATCTTTCACAGACTCGGAGCAGTAATTATTACATCAATTCCGGAGTCTTCATCTAATTTTTAAAAATGCTATTACGATGCATAACTTACTGGAAGAAAACTGAGCAACGTGTTGTTGCTGGTTACAAAACCACAGATTATATATATGTAGCCTACATTGAAGCGATACTGGTGTTAAAGACCCGCTGATCGCTGTCTGATTCTCTGAATGAATGGCCGCGTAGCATTGTGGGATACCTGCTTTGAATGCGCTCCAGCTCGGCTCATATCGTAGCGTACTCTTCTGTCTTATTTACTGTAATATTTCACCGGTAATAAGACCAAAATAATATGATTAAAATAAAGAAATGAATAACATGATAACATCTAAATAAATGTTGATAGATGTAGCGTTATAGTTAAAAAAAAATATCAATAAACATAAAGCCATCCAGCTTCCCTGGCCGAAATAGACCGAAGTAATAACAGTAAAAGGAATACATAAAAAACATGATACGATCTGGTGAATAAATGTTGATAAAAACAGTGATTATTGGGCTAAAAATACCAATAATAACGCAGCTGTATCCAGCTTCTCTGCTGCAGCCGATTGGCAGAAAGAAACGTGCTGTAATCACGAAAGATGCTTCCCATTTAAAAAACGTGACCCCATCACGTAAATCTTCACAATTACGTGATGGTATCACAATCTAATAGATTTATTTTCGTGATTCCATCACAAACTGACGTGAGACTGGGGGGTTGTATTATTATTGTAATAGTATAATGTAGACAATATCAAACTTGCAACTTGTGGATTTTCTACAGACGGACATGGAGCACAAACGACTTGCTCGGTCAAACTCTGGCTCTAACTCCGGCTCAAATTCCAATGAGGTAAGTGCTTTCTCAAAGCTCTACAATTCAACATTCAACTCATCTGAATCTCAATTACTGTAAAATGTCTTAGAAATTCCTCTGATGTATATTTGATAACTGTTTCTGATTTTCTTTAAGCGTACCACCCAGCCACCCAGGGTGACTATCCCATCTACGGTGACTATCCCACCGTGGTTCCAGGCCTTACTTACCCTCCTCCAACAAACTACTACTGCAGCACCTGCTACTACTACTACTGCAGCACCTACTACTACTACACGTTAAAATCTGGAACATAACCAGAGATGAATAAGTGAATCAAAACCTGTATTCAACGGCATAGAATTCTGACATCAGCTTTGTTTTGTGTCAGCTTTTCATGACAACTGTTTCTTTCTCTTTTCAAATTTAAATGATGTTGTCTTACAGTAAGTTCAATTAAACATGTGGATCAAAATCACTTTATTCTCTGTAGCATCTGACAAATAAACTTCATAAATGAAAAACGTGGACCAAATATGTTTGTTTTTCTTACAATCCATATGCATGAGGAATATTAATGAAGCTGTGTAAATCGTTGTGTATCATAGACCATTTTTGATAGATAGAGATAGATAGATCGATCGATAGACAGACAGACAGACAGACAGACAGACAGACAGACAGACAGATATACATACTGTAGTTTCAACACCATCACTGTTTCCCAACACATTTGAGTGTCTGTCTGACTCTTGTGAGGACTGTGGTCAGAATCAGCCACAACATACATGGTTCACATTACATTATGTTCACAGCACATACAGTATGTCAGGTTGAGACTTACTAACCATTAAACATTATAACATCATTTGTCGGAGGCAAAGACTGTCTTCAGTTTTTGGTCCATATCACTGTAAAATCTGCATCTTGCATTTCACTTTAAATAACTGCATCAGTCAAATGTTCTGCCTAACATAAACAGTAGTGTAGTTTTTAGAGTTGTGTATTCTATTGTATTTTAATTACATTAGATGGTTGTTTTAATGCATCAAAACATTTATTGAGCAATTTAGGTTCACTATCCTCTGTTCTCTTCTTTATAAAAGTCATCTCTGGCCTGGAGATATCTGAACTCTGATATCTGTTTTGCTAAACTGCTTGCTTTTAATTACTATGGACACCATGTAATCTACAGCCTTGTTAAATATCTTTTTAAAATTGTTATTTTTAAAATTGTCATACCTGCCCAGGGACTACAGGTGGAAATTAGCAATTATTGCTATAACCTGGCCCAAGACATATTTTCTTGTATTACAAGTTTAATGTTAATTTGTGCATTGTCCCTGTTTTAAATCAAATCAAATCAAACTCTAAGGGCTACCTTGGTCCATTGATTTGGTTTCTCCAGATAATAATCCTGGAGTGTAAATTGGATATACCATTTTACCTAAGTATATTTTAAATGTGATGTCAATTTCTTTTAGGAAGCATGCACAAACAACATGCAGCTGTACATGAATCACGTCCAGTGAACACCACTTCACTGTTTCCAAACAGCTACGAGATTAGTTGTAAATCTTGCATGAACAGTAGACAACACGTTTTAAGGATTATCTCTCAAATACATAATTTCATCACATTTCACACTATTGAGAAAAATATAAAAACACCTTTAACAGCTGATTGGATGACTAAAGGCATAATCTTATCTTTAAAAAGTGCACCTGCAGTTCTTCAGACCAAATTTCCTGGAATCTGTATTTTACCTTCATTGCTGACTTCACTCTTGACTTTGAAGTATACATTATTAAGCTATAAAATAATTTTTTTACTGTTTTCCCCAGATGTGCTAATTATTACTTCAGTACCTCTCACTTTACTCCAGCTATCAACCTAACCAAGCCTTGACAGCAATTTCTGTTGGCAAGTCTTAATACTCCTGCTCCTCCAGCAGGAAAATGAGGCAACAAACTAGCAAACAGAGAAAAGCTGAATTCAAGATATGCTAACTGTTTCTCACGTTCAGCATTTATTTCTCGAGTGACTCAAAACAACAACAAAATCATTACTCAAAAATAAATAAATGATCGACATAGACCTCCAATTTTATTATTTTGTTGTTTTTATTTTTATTTTTGAAAAGCATTTTAACATTGTGCTTTACTTTTTTAACACCACACTACTTTATTCTGACAGAACAAAACCATTACATTAGTTATCAAAAGAAAAACACAGAATAGTCTAAAATGTGTGATTTGGTTCAAGAGATAGCTCTGCGATACAGTAGTTTGTGGGATTTTTTCAATTTGTCCCACTTTCCAAGAGTCAGAAACTAATAAATGCCTTCAGACAGACCTTTTAAAAAAGAATATGTTTGGTGTTGTCTAAAGTTATGTCAAACAGCAATAATCTTATTCATTTTTATTTAACCTTTATTTATACAGGTAATCTCATTGAGACACTTGGTCTCATTCTCAAGAGAGACCTGGTGGAGGATTAGCTACACCTAGAAATGTGGAAATGGAAGATTTCCTAATATATGCTGTTTCCCAACACTGCTGTATGCTAATGAGCTGACATCCTCTCCCATAACTGTATATAAGAAAAGCTCCACGTTCAGAGCAACACTACAACAACCTCCTCGACCATCTGCGAGACAATCTGCTGAAGTTGTGAAGACTTGAAGGTAATTATATGAATCTTTCATTTCTGTATTTTCTGTGTGAGGTTGCTAGTGATTTTCCTGATATTCTGAAAAGCTGTCCACCTGAGCATGTATTTAATATTTCCTTTTCAACAGGTGTGATCACGGTAACCATGCTGAAGGTAGTATTTGTGCTTGGATGCCTCCTGAGCTTCGCTCTGGCTCAGCCTGTAAGTGTAACATTCTCATATTCGGTATCAATACCAGTGTTCTTATATGGTGATATCATTATTATTCAACCCAGTCTCACGTCAGTTCGTGATGGAATCACGAAAATAAATCTATTAGATCGTGATACCATCACGTAATTGTGAAGATTTACGTAATGCCATTAGGCTGTATTTCTAACACTCATCTCTAGGTTGTTTATATAGTATATACAAGGCAAATCAACGTGCTTAGCATAAAACACTATTTTTTCATTATTAGTATTTTTATTGTATAAATTCTCACGTACAACGTGCAGCAATCTTTCACAGACTCGGAGCAGTAATTATTACATCAATTCCGGAGTCTTCATCTAATTTTTAAAAATGCTATTACGATGCATAACTTACTGGAAGAAAACTGAGCAACGTGTTGTTGCTGGTTACAAAACCACAGATTATATATATGTAGCCTACATTGAAGCGATACTGGTGTTAAAGACCCGCTGATCGCTGTCTGATTCTCTGAATGAATGGCCGCGTAGCATTGTGGGATACCTGCTTTGAATGCGCTCCAGCTCGGCTCATATCGTAGCGTACTCTTCTGTCTTATTTACTGTAATATTTCACCGGTAATAAGACCAAAATAATATGATTAAAATAAAGAAATGAATAACATGATAACATCTAAATAAATGTTGATAGATGTAGCGTTATAGTTAAAAAAAAATATCAATAAACATAAAGCCATCCAGCTTCCCTGGCCGAAATAGACCGAAGTAATAACAGTAAAAGAAATACATAAAAAACATGATACGATCTGGTGAATAAATGTTGATAAAAACAGTGATTATTGGGCTAAAAATACCAATAATAACGCAGCTGTATCCAGCTTCTCTGCTGCAGCCGATTGGCAGAAAGAAACGTGCTGTAATCACGAAAGATGCTTCCCATTTAAAAAACGTGACCCCATCACGTAAATCTTCACAATTACGTGATGGTATCACAATCTAATAGATTTATTTTCGTGATTCCATCACAAACTGACGTGAGACTGGGGGGTTGTATTATTATTGTAATAGTATAATGTAGACAATATCAAACTTGCAACTTGTGGATTTTCTACAGACGGACATGGAGCACAAACGACTTGCTCGGTCAAACTCTGGCTCTAACTCCGGCTCAAATTCCAATGAGGTAAGTGCTTTCTCAAAGCTCTACAATTCAACATTCAACTCATCTGAATCTCAATTACTGTAAAATGTCTTAGAAATTCCTCTGATGTATATTTGATAACTGTTTCTGATTTTCTTTAAGCGTACCACCCAGCCACCCAGGGTGACTATCCCATCTACGGTGACTATCCCACCGTGGTTCCAGGCCTTACTTACCCTCCTCCAACAAACTACTACTGCAGCACCTGCTACTACTACTACTGCAGCACCTACTACTACTACACGTTAAAATCTGGAACATAACCAGAGATGAATAAGTGAATCAAAACCTGTATTCAACGGCATAGAATTCTGACATCAGCTTTGTTTTGTCAGCTTTTCATGACAACTGTTTCTTTCTCTTTTTAAATTTAAATGATGTTGTCTTACAGTAAGTTCAATTAAACATGTGAATCAAAATCACTTTATTCTCTGTAGTATCTGACAAATAAACTTCATAAATGAAAAACGTGGACCAAATATGTTTGTTTTTCTTACAATCCATATGTATGAGGAACATTAATGAAACTGTGTAAATAGTTGTGTATCATAGAACATTTTTGATAGATAGATAAATATATATATATATATATATATATATATATATATATATATATATATATATATATATATATATATATATATATATATAGATAGATAGATAGTTAGATAGATAGATAGATAGACAGACAGACAGACAGATAGATACACTCACCTAAAGGATTATTAGGAACACGTGTTAAATTTCTCGTTAATGCAATTATCTAATCAATCACATGGCGGTGACCTGAACTCCTAACTGAATGTCAGAATGGGAAAGAAAGGTGATCTAAGCAACTTTGAGCGTGGCATGGTTGTTGGTGCCAGATGGGCTGGTCTGAGTAGTTCACAATCTCCTCAATTACTGTGATTTTCACAACCATTTCTAGGGTTTACAAAGAATGGCCTGAAAAGGGCAAACATCCAGTATGCTGCAGTCCTGGGGGCTGTTTCACAAAAGTAGAATATATAAATCCAGGATAAGCGATGAAGCAAGACTTGACCTAGTCTAATCTGTGCAACCTGGCTTGGTGCGTTTCAGGAAGGCCAAGCCAGGCTGAGGAGGAGAGACTAGGTCGAGCCGGGCTGATGTAATTCAGATAGATGCGCGTTCACGGATTTCCTTAACAGACCGCGAGGTCGATCACAGATTTACTGATGCTACAATGGAGAATATGCATTGTTCATACTTTATACAGAGTGAGCAGCAGCTTCTTGTAGAAGTATGATAACGTGAAACACATTATTTGTAAAAAAGAAACACGGCTGCTGTAATGAAACAGCGAGAGACAGCCTGGCAGACAATCGCGGACCGATTGAATGCGTAAGCAGCCTAAATATATACATTAACTGACCACTGCTCTGAGTTAAGACCGTCATAATCATACCACTCAAGGATTAGGCTACTAATAATTTGCACAAATTAACTCTTTGTCTTAAAAGTAAGCAGAAGCTAATGTTACTCAGGAAATTTACCATGAAAATCCATTTTCTACAATGCTAGAATATGATGCATAAATATCTCTTTCACTCTGTTTCTCCCTCTCTCTTATGGGCTAAAATATAAATTTGATAAGTCATATTAACTTCCACTGCTCGCTTTTAATGCAAAGTGTACAACAGTTCGTTTTTGCAAATGACAAGTAACTCATTGAATGGTTAAGAGCAGTAGTTCATAAATGTATATGTTCAGACTATCGGTCCGCTATTATCTGACACGCTATTTTTTAGGTTTACTTTTTTATTTTTTATAGAGGCCGAGTTTCCTTCTTTACATATTATATGTTTTGCTCCCTCATATATATATGGAGATAGAAAAGAAAGACGCTGAAGAAATTGGACTCTAAAATCTAGAAACTACAACCCCAAATCAGAAAAAGTTGGGACAGTATGGAAAACACAAATAAAAAAAGAAAGTAGTGATTTCTAAATGTACTTTGACTTGTATTTCATTGCAGCTAATGTGAACACAAAATATTTCATGTTTTGTCTGGTCAACTTAATTTCATTTGTAAATATACATCCTTTCCTGTCATTCAGACCTGCAACACATTCCAAAAAAGGTTGGGACAGGAGCAATTTAGGGCTAGTAATCAGGTAAATTGGTTAAATAATGATGTGATTTGAAACAGGTGACGTCAACAGGTGATTGTAATTATGATTTGGTACAAAAGCAGCATCCAAGAAAGGTCTAGTCCTTTAAGAGCAAAGATGGGCCGAGGATCGCCAGTTTGCCAACAAATACGTGAGAAAATTATTGAAATGTTTAAAAACAATGTTCCTCAAAGAAAGATAGGAAGACATGCTTATTTCACATGCAACAGTGCATAACATAATTAAAAGAATCAAGGAATGAGGAGGAATTTCAGTGCGTAAAGGACAAGGGCGCAAGCCTAAGCTGAACAACCGTGATCTCCGATCCCTCAGGCAGCACTGCATCAAGAATCGTCATTCATCTATAAGCGATATCACCACATGGGCTCAGGACTACTTTGGCAAACCTTTGTCAGGTACCACAATACGTAGTTACATCCACAAATGCCAGTTAAAACTGTACTGTGCCAAAAGGAAGCCCTATGTTAACAGTGTCCAGAAGCGCCGTCGACTTCTCTGGGCTCGGAGGCATCTGGGATGGACCATCACACAGTGGAAACGTGTACTGTGGTCAGATGAATCAGTATTTCAGGTTTTTTTTGGGAGAAATGGACGCCGAAGACGCCGTACTCTTGCCCACCTTAAGACTTGTTAGCAGCAACAATGGGACAAAATTACACTTGAAACACTTCATCACTTGGTGTCTTCAGTCCCTAAATGTCTTTTAAGTGTTATGAGAAGGAATGGCAACATTACAAAGTGGTAAATGCTTTACTGTTCCAACTTTTTTTGAAATGTCTTGCAAGAACCAAAATAGGAATTTAGTTTTTTTGAGAAACAAAAAATAAAAATCATGAGGAACACATTAAATGATGTGCTGTTGTATTGTCTGCAATGAAATACAAGTCAAAGTACATTTAGAAATCACTAATTTCTTTTTTTATTTGTGTTTTCCATACTGTCCCAACTTCTTCTGATTTGGGGTTGTATAAAGATAATGAAGTGATAAATATAATGGACACTGTAAACATGAATGTAACAGAGTATATTCATCAGTTATTGCCCCCCAGCAAAATATGAGGTCAAAAACCATTGGGGTGTCCTCTCCCTGTTGTTACATGAATGTACAGTAGCCTACAACACTATATAGCTACTGGTCCAATGAACTAAGACTATAATTAAGGAGGATTGTACAATTAGGATAGGTTTTTATAATTGTACAATTCTCCCAAATTATAGTCCCAGTTTACTGGACAACACAAATTGTGTGCTAATAATGCCATTTTATTGAATCCTTTATTGTTAAAGAATACAAAAAAATGAATCAACTAAAATAATTGAAGGTGCATTGGTCCACTATAGAAACACATATGTACAGCACTTTATATATTGCCCTTAGTAACTGACTTAATTTAAAACACATTTGGCAACTGTATCAGCCTTTTCTAATTATCTCAATAACTGCTGTAATATATTCATCAAACTTCTAACAACAATATAAACAGCAGTCTTCCTACAGCAATATAACAGTAACAATGACACATGAATAATTATATAAAAAAAATGCAGGCTGATAACAATAAGGTAAAACCACTGCTGAGTGAACAGAAAAGGCCCCAGGATTAATACATCCTGGCTGTTAGCCTGGTCAGGAGCAGGTTAGCTGTACAGAATAAATCTCCATGGTAACTTAGGTTCCTCTGCTTTTGTGAAACCGAGTCAAGGTTAAATTGAACCAGGATAACTGGGAAATCCCGACTTAATCCCTTATCTTGGTTTTGTGAAATAGCCCTCTGGTGGGCAAAAATGCCTTGTTGATGCTAGAGGTCAGAGGAGAATGGGCCGAGTGATTCAAGCTGATAGAAAATCAACTTTGACTCAAATAACCACTCGTTACAACTGAGGTATGCATTAAAGCATTTGTGAAGCCACAACACGCACAACCTTGAGGCGGATGGGCTACACCAGCAGAAGACCCCACCGGGTACCACTCATCTCCACTAAAAATAGGAAAATGAGGCTACAATTTGCACGAGCTCACGAGTGGTCATGGTTCGCATTACATTATGTTTAGAGCAAGTTGCAACTTACTGACCATTTACCAGAATAGCATCATGTGAGAGGCAAAGTTGACTTTCTTCAGTTATTAGTCTGCGTAAAAGTATAGATCAATATCTATTTGTTGATTGCAACTCACTTTAAATAATTGCATCAGTGAAATAGATGATTGTTATCATTAACCTTTAATGCATCAAACATTTATTGAGCAATTTAGGTTCACTATCCTCTGTTTAATTTCTTTATAAAAGTAATATCTGGCCTGGAGATATCTGAACTCTAAGGGCTACCTTTGTCCTTTTATTTAGTTTCTCCAGATATTAATCCTGGTGTAAATTGGATATACCATTTTTACCTAAGTTTATTTTGTCAATGTCAATTATTAAAGGAAGCATGCACAAACAACATACAGCTGTACATGAATCATGTCCAGTGAACACCACTTCACTGTTTCCCAACAGCTACGGGATTAGTTGTAAGTCTTGCATGAACAGTAGATAACTCACTCTTAGCATTATCCCCTAGGGCATCATTTCATCACATCTCACACTTTTGAGACAAATATAACATCAAAACACATCTAACAGCTGATTGGATGGCTGAAGGAATAATCTTTTCTTCAAAAAGTGCACCTTCAGACCAAATTTCCTGGACTCTGGATTTTACCTTTATTGTTGACTTCACTCTTGATTTTGAAGCATCAGTTAATAAGCTATATAGTATAATAAAAAAAAACATTCTTGTGTTTTCCAGATGAGCCAATTAATTCTTCAGCATCCGTAGCTTTACTATAGTTGTCAACTTAACCAAACCTTGACAGTGTTGGGGGTTTAAAGTGGGAGGGCCAATGGCCCCTTCTTTACTTTCTACCCCTCTGCTCTTGGTCGGACCACACCCATTTTCGAACTCTGCCTTCATGTTGATCTCAACTACACACCTCTGAAGTTTCGTGACTGCATCTTAATCAGTCCACAGACAAACAGAAATGTAAACACCCAAGTACTCATATCCGCCTCGGTGGTAGTTGTTGCTACAGCAGTAGGTTTCTCCAGGACCACATTTTGTCATGATGACATACATGCAGACTCACAAGGTGAAAACAATGGCCCAATCCCAAAGTGAGCCCTGAGGACTAAGGACTAAAGATTCACAGACTTAATTGATCTCAGGTGCTAAGTGAGTGAGTCTGTGAGGCCACATGGGCTCAGATAGGTATAAACGGGATTGGGACAGCACTTCACGAGATCACATGTTACCTTGGCAACGTTTAATAACAAAGATGTTGCTGACACTTGCCGGGGAATTTTCATTTTAAGTTTGTTGCTTTCCACACGGCCATGACACAGGAGACGGCTGGCTGATTCCAAATTTTTTCTCTTGTTTTACATCTGGACAACAGGTCCGTTCCGTTCCCGTGCTGTTGTTTACCTTTGTAATTTCCGGATTTCCCTATGGTCTCCGCGGTAAACATCACAACGCTTTGAACTGTGGGTAATTCCATTTGGTGAAGTCTGCATTGATGCAGACTCACGGAAAGGGCTTGGTAAGTGTGTACTCAAACCCTCACGCCCTTTGAAATTCGACATTTGGACAACCCTAAGCCCTTACAAATTTCGCGAGAACGCGCACCAAAGTCCGTGAGTCTGTGAGTCCGGACTTTGGGATTGGGCCAATAGGCTCGTTCAAGATGAACTGCTCCTCGCCTGTAAAGTGGACGAGAGCAGGCGGCAGCAGCGGGGGCGGTGACAAAAGTCCGCTGTGAAGTCGGACAGTTTCCAGCCGTATCCAGCAGCCTTCAGGCTGAACAGGAAGTCACAGAAACACTGTGGTCCGATTCTGATTTAATATAATGTTATCAGACCCATATATCAGCCTGTACACAGTCTCCAGTTGTTCTTATTATGACAGAGTAGCTGTCAACATGCTCTACATGTGATCTGTTGCTGATTTTAATAACAACAGACTGTAGATGATCTGTAATCTGAACAGATTTAGTCTCTCTGACTTCCAAACATAACTATCAGCCACACAGCATGTGATTTGTACAGAATACGCCTTTAAATCAGACACACAGCAGTTAAAATCCCTCTGATTCAAAATCAATAAAAAGTTTATATAAAACGTCATCATGTTGTCGATTCTGAACCAATCAGCTGTTAGATCAGCTGAGAGGCCGGCGTTTCCCAGCATGCCTTGTGTCCGCCTGGGTCTTGCAGTCGGTGAAAAGCAACTGCACTACCTGCGTCTCCGAACTGCGGCCGCCTTGCTCTCGTGAGATTATCGTTGCTACGTATGCATGACGTCAGAGCAAGTCGGGATCAAGTCGGACACAAATCTAACCGGCATGCGACGGGCGGCGATCGCCGGTGATCGATTCTGCGCAGATCTGCGCAGATCTGGCTCATCTTGAACGAGCCTAATGTGTTCCTGTCGCAGCTAGTAACAAAGTACAGCAAACTTTTCTATGGACGTCAGTGGAGTCTTGACCTGGTAAAACTAGGCTATTTGTGTGTGGTACAGAATGATACATTAATATACACTGAAGTTAAACAAAAACAACAAAAATAGAAATACGCATTTTCTAAGATCCCCACCAAATCCCAAAATGTGCAACGGTGAGCTGGCCGAAATAAAACCCCTCCCTCTGACTTCAAAACTGAATGCTACAACGATGACTCAGACAGAAACAAATTATGAATACATCCATGTTAAGTATAGTAAACATTAAAGCCCTAACCATCAATTGCACAATTATAATTACTAGGGCTGTCAATCGATTAAAAAATGTAATCAAAATAATTACAGACTCTGTGCAGGGTTTCCCGCGGCACTTTGCAGTTAAGGTGGCCGCCTAAGCAACACACACTTGCCGCCTTAACTCCGTCGTCAACAACAACAAAAATGGCATACGGCAGGCAGAGAGCATTTACCGGTATATATGTATCTCTGTCCTGTTCTTCACATCAGTGAGGCTTTCTTCTCTTGTTTCAACGAAGTGAATACATGACGAAGTGATTGGAACTATCCATCACGTCTCGTGCGTGCATGGATCAACGTCCCGGCTGTTGCTCGGTCTTTGAGACACAGCCGTTGTCTGTTTTTTCATCATTCAGTCCCTCCAGAAAAACGCGATTATACGATCGCAGAATTCAATGCATAATCAGCCAATGCGGCCAATATGCGGGGCTTGCATGATTTCATAATCCCCGCATTTTCGTTGCAAAAAAGTCAGATATATCTAGGGTTGGGTACTGAAACTCGGTGCCAATAGGCCCCCGGATCCGACATAAACGGTGGTAACGAGACCGAATAAGAACGAAGATTTCGGTGCCTTGTTTTGGTGCCTGACTACTTAGCCTACCTTTAGCTAGCAGCGTGATTAAACATGGTTAAAATGCTGACAGGTAACGTTAAACAGTGTAAAGTGTGACTGTATATCAACAGTCTGCTCTACAGCGCAGCAGCTGCCGACGTCGGAAAAACACAGACGGTGCATTCACTGACACTGGTAACATACAGCCTCGCGGTGCATTCATAGTTATTGTAAAATACCCTTTTCCCATCTGGTTGCTGTTTTTTGTTGTTGTCCAACAGCAATTGACAGCAAACAACAATTTACTGGTGAAATAAGTTATTGTTTATTATAAGTTATAGTTATTACATTACTATTAAATCATTTAATTTTGTCCATATGGCCTTAGTAATAAACAATGTGTTAATCTTAAATGTCACTGACTGTTGTTGAGTAGGCCTATCCTTCTTGTTTCTTCTTCTTTTTTAAAAACTTTCTTAAAAAGTATCGGTTCAGGCACCGGCACCGTTTTAAAAGTACCGATTTAGCACTAGTATCAGAAAAAACCCAAACAATACCCAACCCTACATATATCTCAGCAGAAAGTTGAACAATGTTGCGTTTACTTCACACAAGAGCAGCCATTTTCCCCTGTTGCCATGGGAACGTTATGAAGTGACGTAATTTCACCTACTGAGAACACGATGTTGGGGGAATCACTTTTTTTCTTTTTTTCATCAAACCGCAGTTTTTGCAAGTTCCCGCAAGTTCCCGCAACTTTTGCAAGTTCCCGCAATTTCATCGCATAAAATTGCAGAAATATCCCGCATATTCCATCGCATTTTTTAAGAAAACGTGCCGCATAATCAAGGATTTTTGCCCGCAACAATCACAAAAAAACTGCGTTTTTCTGGAGGGACTGATCATTACACGCTATTACGGTTAGTTAGCGTAGTTAAACACTACACACAGTGAAACTATGTGTCCTGTTTTTATTTCACGCATACTATCTGCTTTGAGTGAGTGAAGCTATGGGCTGGGCTCTGTTATCTTCGAGAAGAGTTGTCAGGCGAAGTGGAAGAGAGCGTGTCACGGTGGATAATGGGAGCCATGCGAGTAACACTGTTAAAACACATTGTTGTAAATAGTTTTACAAGCCCCCTCCCCCTCGGTCAGGTGGCAACCCCAAACACCCCCCAAAAGGGTATTTTACAATAACTACAAATGCACCGCGAGGCTGCAGGTTACCAGTTTCATTGAACACACCGTTTCCGTCTGTGTTTTTCCAACAACTGCAGAAACACAGTCAAACTTTACACCGTTTAGTGTTAGCTGTCAGCATTTTAACCGTGTTTAATCCAACTACTAGCTAGCGGACGGCTAACGTTACCTGCTGTTGAGTGTAGTGTTAACTAGCGTCACGTGCAGCGATGTTTCTTTTGCCTGTCCCTCCTTCATTTCATAGTTGAATGGTGGCTAGAACGGCTCCGGGTGAAAGGTCAATATGGAATGGCTTAATTTGCGTTATTTTTTTTAATTCGTTATTTGTTCTCAGATTAATTAATCGAAATGAACACATTATTTTGACAGCCCTAATAATTACAGTTATCATTATTATTATTGTTATTATATGTATAATTAGCATTATTAGCATTATTAGCATTATTATTATTATTATTATTATTATTATTATTATTATTATTATTATTATTATTATTATTATTATTATATGTAATGATAATTTAATATCACAGTTATTTTTATAATAATTATTAAGTATTTGTTATCATGATAATTGCTGATACCAACAGGTTAATAATACTATTAAATTAATAATACTTTATATTTACATTTTATTTCATACTGTTGCTGGGTGATTTTGACTGAATTTTAATACATTTTGACAAATTGTTATTTAGATTTGAATTCAAACGTTTAATACATTTTTCAACAATTAAACAACAATTTAACTGGATCACTGACTTAAAGTGCAGGTTTTCTCTCCAGGAAAAGTTTCCTAATGTAGTGTCACATCATACAATATTAATACTACATCTCCCTTCTCTACTCTGCACTGTATCTTTTGTAGTCTGTAAAAGTGAATATGTACTTAAATATTAGTTGCATGCCGGTTGACGTGTTCATAATTTAATCAATCTGGGGTGGCAGAAGCTCAGTCTGTAGGGACTTGGCTTGGGAACCAGGGGGGGTCACTGGTTCAAATACTTGTATGGACTGTGGACTGGTAGCTGGAGCCATGTTTCCCATGAGCAAGACACCGAACCCCCAACTGTGCATTTAATGGGCTTTAATCTGACATCTTTCCATTTGTGCATGTACAAGGTCCTGTTTTTACCTTTATTGTTGACTTCACTCTTGGCCTGTGTGTAATGTGTAACACCAACAGAGTGTAAAAATGTAATTTCTTCGTGCAGGTTTAACAAAGTATGTCTTCTTCTACTTAGATTAACTTTTGGGAACTACCATTCACCTTCTTTCTCTGGAATGCATTTGATGGGTGTGTGGCTGTCTAGATGATTTATTGCTTTTAATTAGTTGAAATGAAGGCATGCTGGTAACAAAAAAAAAGTTTGTTTTCATGAGGTGCTCTCATAACATCTGTGATTGGCTGAAAGAAACTGTATATGCCAACACTGAAGACTGGTCCTGCACTTACTTTCATGAATCAAAGAGCGAAACATTCAGAAAGGTAAGGACAGATTCTACATGAAGTAACACTAAAAACATGGCCAAGATGGGATCTTTGCATCCATCAGTCATTTTCATGTGACAATTGGATTGTTTTTCTTTCTTTTTTTTTAGATGAAGGCATTTGGAATAAAGGCCGTTGCTCTTGTTGTGGTGATTGCGCTTGTTTCCAGCTCTTTGGTAAGTCAGTCTGTATACTCTACCAAAATTTACAACAAGGACGAACTCTGGTCGTCTCAGTGTTTATTCTAAAACGTTTAGAGTCTAATTGTTGTGCTTCATTTTAAAGGCTAAACCTACCCATGTCATTGAGAAGCGCTCGAATGAGGAGGTCAGTATTTAGTTTGGATATAATTATGTAAATCATATCAATAGTATTTTCTTAATTTAATTTTATGCCATTCTCTAATCAACTATGGAAAGAAAAATAGAGATAAAATTAAAATGTATATAATTCTTGTACACCTTTTTGATTTCTTCCCGTACAGACCAACAACAACGCCCCACCCTTGGCCCGTGTTACTGAGGTGCTCATGATCCTGAAGTACCTCAAGGACTTGACTCAACAAAATACTGCAACTGCAAAACCATGATGTGATCATGCTCTGATTAAATAACTTGCTGGTTTAATACAAAGGAAAGCAATAAAGAACCAAAGCTGTTCATTTCCTCTTTATTTCTAAAAATATCTAGTTGTACAAAAAGTGGGAGAAAGATAAAATACACTTTGTTGGAGTCTGACAAAACATTTTTAGTAACAACAGTTATCTTACCAGAATAAAAACACATTTTAATTTACAAACCATGTTTTGGTATTCTGTAACTGTGTGCATGTTGGTCTGATCCCCATAGCTTCATGAAGGAAACAATACTGCCACCAAGCAACTGTTAAAGGTACTGCTACCACATAGTGTTCAAAAATAGACAAGAATTGCCATAGCAACCCCACTACAGGGAATACTTTTCACAAAAGTGCAATACAGTAACGACTCCGGCTTGTGTCTGACCATGTGAGATTCTACCTGGAAATTTAATGAGAAGAAAAACATAAAAATGCCCTAAAATGACCTTTTTAGTTTTGTTTGATTTCATGGATTACACGTGCACTGCTTATTCACACATTCACATATTTGTTTATAGTTGAACGTGATGCATTGACACTCTCTGTCGCAGTTTAACACAGTAACACAGTATTAACCAAATCTGTCCCCTGCTTTATGATGCTTTTCTAAACTGAGTCAGCAGCTGTTTATGGTGTTGTACTGCAATTTGTTGGGTTTTCTTCATCTCCATATCACACCAGGGATGAAAATGCGATCATTTGAATTTGTATGAGTTGCTAGCAAAAGAACACAAAG
The DNA here is from genome assembly GCA_023631565.1 of Gymnocephalus cernua. Lineage (NCBI taxonomy): Eukaryota > Metazoa > Chordata > Actinopteri > Perciformes > Percidae > Gymnocephalus > Gymnocephalus cernua. Next base: position 19,676,634 of record CM042427.1, on the reverse strand, counting down.
TGGCACTTTAACAGATCCCTTTTTCTCTGTGATCTTATTTCAAAGCAACCTCATAGGCAGTGTGAAGCTGCACATTGTCACCTGTTCGTCATATGAGTTACGTAATAAGCAATTTTCTCGTAGAGACACACATTTATTAACACCAGGAGCAACAGTGATTGAAATAAAGGACTAAAGACATGGGTAGTGGCACGAACAGGTGTGCCCACAATAGGTGAACAGAAAAGGGAAACTTAGAGAAAGTCAAATTGTGCACATTGTGTTTTATGTGGAAGAGACCTCTGGAAAATACTGTACAAAAACAACACGTTTAAAAACAAATTACCAACTCCTTCTAATAGAAACTTTTTAACCAGATTTCAGTGTTACCCAGTCTTATTTAATTACACCAAATGGGAAATTGTAGATGTCTTTTTTTCAATTTTATACAAATTGCCCTGTAATTTCATGTGGCATATCATTTGTAATCTTTGGGATTTCAACAATAATTAAATTTGTAGTTCAGTTATTTTGTGCAAAGCTTGGCTATGCATAATGACTGAAAAGGCAATCATTTTCCTAAATGTATCACTGTGGGACTCCTGCATGCAGCCTACCAGGAAACGACACATCATTAAACCTGTTGCCAAGATGATCATTTTATGAGCTGCTTGTCAATGATGTGTTACTCAGATTTTTACCTGATTCCTTTTCCTTTCTCCCCTTAGGGCTAAAATCTCTGTTTCTTGATGTATGTTCTGAAGTCTCCCTTAGTATAAGTTAGAGTCTCTGTTTTTGTGATTTTTTTTTCATTAAACTAAAACTTTGCTATATGGTGTTTTCTCACCCTTTTCTATAGACCTCTTTTGATGCTTTAATGTAATATTCACATTATCAGGGAAAAAAACAGCTTTTGTATGTTGACCATTGACTTGAGGCTAGTGCTTGTCAATACGATTAAAGGAACAAAGGACAAATAATTTTTTTCTAAATCTAGCTATACAATAAAAAAAAAATGTTGATCATGGGCGCCTAGTTAGCTCACCCGGTAGAGCAGGCACCCATATATAGAGGTTTACTCTAGCGGCCGCAGGTGCGACTCCGACCTGCGGCCCTTTGCAGCATGTCATTTCCCCCTCTCCCCTTTCATGTCTAAACTGTCCTATACAAATAAAGGCCTAAAATTCCCAAAAAATAAAAATCATGATCATATTGAGACTAAACTGGCAAATGGCAAAATATCAGCCTTCAGATTAAGTTACAAGGTTTGTTACAAAGCACTGTTTAAGTCCTTATAATGACCTTTTTTATTGTTTTATCTTGTCAGTGTGAAATAGTACAAACAGGAGGAGGGGAAGGAGAGGGGAATAAATAAATAGAGAAATAAATTATACTAATAAAATAATAATGTTGATGAGTAAATTTAATAAAAAAAAATAGTTTTCATGTTGTTTGAGGGGACCCAGCCCTCATCCATATTCGTCCGTATAATAATCTAACTATTGTTAAAAATGTTTAGCCTGTAGCCAGGTCTTATTTCCCTTGGTAGCCTAATCAGAGCAGATAGAAGAGATTATAAAACTTAATTGAATTAATTTGTAAGAAAACACAGAGCATGATGATGGAACCTGGAGCATGAATCGTTTACTATACGGAGTTGGTCTTCACACTTTTGCCCATCATTGGGAAATAAAACCTTTATAAATCTTTAGATAGTCACGGATACAATCTCTGGATAACACTTGCAACAGATTGTACAATTTAATGACTGCTATATAGGAAATAAAGAGGTCCACCATGAGTAAACAAGATGATTACAGCATTTGGAAAAGGATTGAGCAAGTATTGTTTTGCAAGTGGGAATATACCTCTAGACAACATGTAATATATCTTATTAGTGTTTCACAAGTGCGGAGTGCTTCAACAGCATATCAATCTACCCCACTTTGACAGCAAATATTTGAAATTATTTTCTAAATATAACTGTGTTAGAGCTTGTAACTGTAATATTATGCATTTCTCTCAGAATTCAAATGTTTTCTTCAAACAAAAGAAGGGGAGGTGTGTGTGTGTGTGTGTGTGTGTGTGTGTGTGTGTGTGTGTGTGTGTGTGTGTGTGTGTGTGTGTGTGTGTGTGTGTGTGTGTGTGTGTGTGTGTGTGTGTGTGCATGTGCGTGTGTGTGTGTGTGTGATCAGCTGTACAAATTGGTCTTACTGGTTAATTCATCTCAGCATGTGTCAGAAAATACTTTAAGTCTATGAGGATTATAAACAGGATGTGGACCTTTAATGTTACAAATCTGTCTAGTCTGGTAATTGTGTAATTGTGTTCACGCCTATTTTGGTTTTGTCTCTGGAGGCTGCCATGAGACTGACCACATCTGACATGAAGTAACACACCTTTAAAGTGCGAGAGCATTGTGGACACACCGAGGCTGTTTAAAAGCTAATGGAGTTTCCTGGAGGGACCAGCTTGAAGGTAGCGAACACAGGCTTAATATTTCATTTATTATTTAACTGCTTACACTCGCACTCTACTGTGGCACAGAGACAGCTCTAACTGTCAAGATGAAGTTATTTCTTCTGATGATTTTCTGCTTGAACAATTACCCTGTAGCTGTAAGTACCAACACATTTGTCTTGTTACAGTCTTTATGATGTTTTTTTAGCTAATATGAAAAACAAACTAGTATTTAATTGAATGTTTTTTGCAGAATTGTCATCATCATAAAAGCAGTGATTCAGACAGTGGTGAGGTAAGAAAGAATTCTCATCACTATAGCAGTGAGTCTGACAGTGATGAGGTAAGCATTCAACTATAGTGACTTTATTGCAAAATAACTATATACTGAAATATTTGATTGTGTTTATTTTGTCTTGCTACAGAGAGGCAATCGTTACCCGTTGTTTGTTCCCAAGCCGTTTCCTCCTTCCATCCCTTTCTGGCCATTTCCTGGTCTGTGGCCGCAACCACCACCAGCTCCTGTCCCACCTCCACCGCCACCTCCACCTCCGCCTCCACCTCCACCTCCGCCTCCACCTCCGCCTCCGCCTCCACCTCCACCTCCAGCACCAAACCCAACCACAACCCGCAGCCCAAGCCCAACCCCCGGCCCACAGCCTCCCCAGACCACAGTTGTTGTCGTTACCACCGAGAGCCCACGAGGAGACAACAGATGACCTGTACTGATCTAACAGATTGAGTTACTCAGAGATATTGAAATGCATGAGTGTGTTTGTGTGTGTGTATTTGCATTTGTGTGTGTGTGTGTGTGTGTGTGTGTGTGTGTATATATATTACCATGATGAAGCCATGTGTGAACCAGATTTTTCTGACTTTTGTTTTGTCAGCATGTTTTCACATTTCAGTATTGGTTCAGCAACCTTTCCACAGTCTCATGTATTTTTCTGCTGACTCCTTTCCTGAACTTTTCATATAGTTTCACATGTTACTCTCTTTTTTATGCCATAGTCTATATAAAATCCTAGTGAAATGTAGTGTTATATTGTGATTTTGAACATGTACATTTTGAGACAGGCAGTTTGTCGGGGTGTCATTATGACTTTTGTTAGAGGTTGGTCTCATGACGTCGGTGGAGAGTAGTGTGGGTGGATGCTGATGACACGCTGCTGTAATATCCACTCAGTGGGCACACACATCACCATCCCTGGATCAACACAGCTTAAGAAAGGGATGAGTGCTGAGCCTATAATATGTGACTCTGCTTTATCAGTGAAGTCTGTCACACTGTACTTTTATCATGACTCAGCCTATTTATCACAATGCACTGCACTGCACTGTCAACTCTTTGCTGGATGTATTCACAGAAACCTTACTGTACAACTGCATTAACATTCTCACAAATATGTACCTGTTTATCCATAACCCTTCATCAATTTATTCTCATTTATTTTTCAAACAGTGGGTTTTGCACAGCTTCTCATTATGAATGTAATCTTTTGTCCCAGTTTATTTTGATCAATGTCAATTTAATTTTGTTAAATAAGGTAAACCAGCCAAACAACAGACAAGGGGTGGTCAATGCAATACGAAATCATGCACTGAATAATGACTTTTGAATATTTTATGATTTGTATTCGGGGTTTAGAAACATAAAATAAAACGTGTTAATTTTATTTTTATTTTTTTATTTTTTTATTTTCACATTTATGTGGTAAAACTCATCTTAATAGTGTCTGTCTGTCTGACATACTGTATTCCTAGAACCCAATATGACTAAATCATGGAAATCAGAAGAAATGTCATGTGTTGAGCACCTCACTATAATAAAAACAAATTATGATCTGGAGTTAATGTTGATGCTGTGTGGATGTTACACTCAATAACAGATTACTTCTGTTATCTCCCTAAAATAAACCTTTTGCTGTTTCAGTTGAGAGGGGAATTTTGTCACATCTTTTTAACCAAATCTGGCAAGTATAGCTTACCCTAAGCAAGTTTTAATGTGGTACCGCTTGATAATCTGGTAACCATACATGCTGCAACCAAGACTCATTTAAAATGTAAAGCTTTTTTTGTAAATTTAGGTAAAATTCTGTCAGAAGTAGATCCAGATTCATATTTGTGTTTAATAATTTAATGCAGAAGTATTATATAAGACTTTAATGATCCCTAAAGGTGAAATCACTTCACAACAGTACAAGAAACAGTCTGAAGAGGTAGGAAACCGATGAAGAGCTCTAAGGTAAATTACATTCAAAAGCTACATACACAATGTACAATATATCCCAGGCCATGTATGAAACATGACTTGAGCATTGTATAGGACGCAAATATACAAGTGCAGAAGTAAAGAGTATTCATAATATTATATTCTAATTCAATACTGTACAATATCAAATAACAGTGATTCTGATTTCTGGCATTTGGCAAAGACATAATAGTCAGGTGGTTTTTATACTAAGTCAAGCATCATAGCTATGAATAAGAGGGAGTGTGTGTCTATCTATTACTGTTGACCATGTAATAGTTACCTGTTCAGGGTGTCACTTTGCTTCACCGTGCAAGCTGGGATGGACTCCCGAAAACACCTGTATCAGCTAGAAGGCCCTTCCTGCCTACAACACTAAATCCTCTAGCTGTTACAGTATGCACAGCTACTCTGGGATGAAATGTAGATCCTTGACTGACATTAAAAAGCCTCTAGCTTTATTCTGCCCCCTTGTGCACTTGTGTATTCTTGCAACACCTAACTGTGTCCATCTGAAAAGACATTGCCTACAGTAAAAGTTCGCTATAGGTTCGCCCAGTCTTCTGTGTCTTGGTTTCAGGAGTGACGTCATATATACCAGTGTATACCAGCATAAGTATTCAGAACAAAATTCTATAATGATAATATGTAAAATCCTTTTAAAGTGCTGCCACTTGTGGATTCAGCAGCTTTAGTTATACGTCATACTTTTCTACCATTTCCTTATTAATCTTTTTTTCTTGCTTTCGTTGCACATATTTAGTTTGACCATAATTACATAAGTTAGACACTGACGCATCAGCCGCACTTACAGCTGCTCTGAGTAACAGGAAAACCGCAAGTCCTGGGTTCTTATGTGTTTGATTATTAATTTCTGTAGACATTACAGCACCATAATTGAAGGAAAACAGGCAGTTTGGGGCATTTAATGGATTTTCGTTGGCTTCCACCTCATTGCTTCATTCACACAGAAGATTAGGTTGAATGTGTCTGTTTTTTTCTGTCTTGTGATTGGTTGTTTCACTCTGTGAGCAGTGCATAAGTCAATGCCCCCTCTCGTAGTGTTTCACTGAATTTGCTCTAAGTTCTCTAAGTGGACACTCCCTCAAAACGTTCATTGACCTTGTGGGAACCATTGTGTTTTTGGAAATGATTATTTTAATACTATTATCATGTTTTACCATAATAGTGTCTGCAGTACCAGTAAGTAGGCTCATTTATGGACCATATTTAAAAAAAACAACATCTGAAATGTTGTTTCCTGAGTTTGAACATGTGTGAGTCAAATGCAAATATGTTGTGACAATGGTAATTTTGGGATTTTTCTTTTATATTTTCAGGTCCGTCCGAATTTTCTTCCTCCCCTGCTTTCACAAGGAGGAGCCACTCAAGCTCAAAGAGTTGTTGAAGCCACAAACCAGCAACCTGACACTCCGACACCGGCCCCACTTTGCCCTAATGTGGAGCAACCACAGTCTGGGGTCCAGCAGCAGCCAGGGCCCCAGGCTGGCCCCCAGTTCCTGCCACCCACACAGCACCACACCTGGCCTCCACTAGGGGGCAGTCCAATGGTCATCCCTCAGCAGCCGAGCGTCTACGGATCTCAGCCTGCTAACCAGCCAACACTCCCACAGCAACCTCTGGTAGGGCATGAAGAGAAAAAACATCTAAATATGATTAACAATACATGTGTTGTCTGTTATTTTCTTAATTACAGCAATACAATAAATCCCAGAGTTTCTGTTCAGTGAATTAGAATGCAACTAATTTAAACCTTTTTTTTCTTCAGATTTTCCCGCCTTATAGATACTTTCCTGTTTTCTCATCTCCCCATATGAATCAACTGGTAAGATATATATTTTTTATTATAGAAAAAGGCGGTCTTTGTTTTCTGAGACTGGTCTTCTCATGTACTGCAAACAGTACTGCTCTATACTGTAGATACAAGAATATTTTCCAACCACAACCCAGCTTAAATGATTTCACCTGGGGGGGTCTTCAACATATTTCTACAGTGCAAGTTTTGTGCTGTCAACATGTATAGGAAACCTGAAACCACCATAACAGACAGTGTTGTGGGAAAAAAAAGACATCTGTACTTTGTCGCAATCTCTCACTTGATTTATGGCTCAGAGATGGAAACTTTAGATGCTGTTTTGCTTTGAACATGTTTTTCTGCCACAAGTGATATTGTAATTGTGAAGTGCAGTTTTGTCTTGTCTCAGTGCAGAAACTGTTGAAATAAATGTGATTTTCTGTCCTCCAGTTCCCCCAATATAGATTCCCGATGATTCTTGAATCACCTTTTCCACAAACTCCAGCAAATCAACCTCCGAACAGTCCGGTGCTACCTGCAGAAACACCTTCTGGAGCTGCTCCAGGAGATGCAGCTCAGACAGGGCAGCAGCAACAACAGGTGTCTACTCTTATACACTTGGGCAGAGTTGGACAGCAGTGCTCATATAATAAAATAGATAACATATTCTACTTCAAAATGTGGCAAAACGTAAGGCAAAATAAATCCTGCATTATACTCAGACTGTCTGATTTTCATCCACAGAATCCTCAAATTGTTTACATGCTCCAGCAACCCAAGGTAAATGCAAAATACACTCTGTAAACTTAGATATAAGCATAATTTTTGCCCAGTCTGGTTTTATAATATTCTTTCTGAATGTTTTTAATTTGACATTTGCTGACATTGTTTACTAGAGCTCTGTACTTGGCAGTCTAAGCTCTGAGGAATTTCAGGTAAGACAGCCAAGATTTGTATCCATCTCTCAGCTTGTTTAAACAGTCTACTCAGTGAACCCAGCGATCCCAGTGATGAGCCAATTGTTCCCCCTCCCGGGCCTCTTACAGTATCTTTCCTCTCTTCTGTGTTTCAGATGGCAGCTAAATTAGGCCAGCTAGGTGTTTACCTGAACACTGTGCTCACAAACCCACCTGCAGGAGCCGTTCAGCACGTGATCAGGGCCGCGGGGCTTGCAAACCCTGAGCAGAAAGGCATCGTCCCAGATGTTGGGACCTCTTTATCTGGAGTCCTGCAGACACAAGGGCCGGCCAGCTCTGGACCACAGCCGGACACTAATGGCCTCCCTGCAGGTTCGAAGAGACCAGTGCAAGAGGCAGCCACTGTCCAAACATCTGTTCAACCCAAACTGCTACCCACTCAAGGAAACCTAGTCTGAGACTGCAGCCACCGGCAGAGATAACTTGAAAACAATGTTTTTCTTTTTCTTTTTAATAGTTAAAATAATAAAGAGTGAACCTGAATTGTTTCAACCTGCATCTCTATTGCTGTTTTTGTTTTAGGATTTTAGTCTTAAACCTGCATTCACTGATTCTTTTGGCCAGTTTGGAGCACTAAAAACAAGCTGTCAACAAAATATTATCTTTTATATCACCTTTTAAGTTTATATGGTACACGTGTTTAAACTCAAGGAGAGACAGGGTAACAATTCATTTGGAGTCTTGTTTGTGTCCACCTGATCAATAAAATTGATTGATTTTCTTAGCAACACCCTGATTGTGTTCGTAAAGTGTCACACATTTAAAACTACAGGGTTTTTGCTATAAACACAAGAAAACACATATTTTCCATTTGTGCATAGCATGTAATTTTTTGGTCTTTACATTTAAATTGTGTTTCATAAAGTTGAGTAGTTCTCACACATATTGTATGTTTGAAACTGTAGTAACCAGTCCTGTTTAAGAATTATAATTAAACTCAACATGTCTAGAATGGTTCTTACTCAGTTTTTCTCACAGTTTCTGGATTTTGGCCAAAGTGCAGCAGGCTCACATACATGTCACATACATTCAAGCTCTCACCAATTGATTGAAGCCACCAAATCAGTCTATATTTCACAAAAGGTGAATGAGTGGAGTCAAAATGAGGAAGTTCTTAATAGGCCTCAAACATGTTGTGAAAAATGGTACAACTGTAAAATAATCATAACATTCATCATCAAATTATAATCAGCATTAATAAAGTACATTATGTATTATAGCAGCAGGTAGAGGTCTGTGATGTTTTAGAATCACCAACTAAATTAAATAAATCTATTACAGCTACAGTATATAATGTTAGTTTCAAAAGCTTTACTTTACATCATCTGGATACATTTGACTCCTAATCACATGCAACCCTGATGCCCCTTTGGGCTGATGCTGCAAGGGTTCACCTGATGAAACAGACCAGTGAGGAATTGAATGTGATTGATGAGCATCTCGAGCCAAAAATGTTTCACAAGAATTCTCACGGAGATATGGCCGCCAATTTTGTCATTGTAAAAATGGAAAATCCTTGGCCTGCCGCCATCACCTGTCCTAGATTTGCTCGTCCTTTATTCTGTCAGCAAATAAATAGGAGTAAATCTCTCTGCAGTGATCACACCCTTCCTCAGCAATCCTTCAGTGCTCGTCTGTTGCCGGATAGGAAAGGTAATGTAGACTAATATCATATGACGGTATATCATAAAATAATAATTTATTTAAATGCTCTTTCTGACTGACTATTGTCAAATATAATAACTAAAAAAATCTCTTTGACAGCTTCATTCAAAATGAAATTCATCCTGCTTGCTGCCTGCATCCTTGGGGTGGCTGTCTGTGCCCCAGTAAGGAAGACAACCTCTATTCCTAAAATATTTATCCTTCTTATTTCTCTCTCATTTATGTTTTAGCACTTCAAAATGTAAATATTTGACAGAACTATCTTACCCCAAGGTCCATGTAGCTTTTTTGGAGCCTCCACCTATTTGTTATCAGCAGATGGAGTTTTACCAATTGTCCTGGAATTGCAGATGTTCAAACTTCCAAACTTTTTCTGAGCACTTCAAGGACTTCTTCTGCATGATAGCTGTTGACAATGCTGTCATTGAATAATACTGCATTTACCAATAAGTCTAAATAATTGATTTTACACTGACCTGCAATCCATTGATTGTGCAGTATGTGCGTCTATTTCACAGTCGGAGATATTCATGGAGTTTGACATCCATCACGCTCCAGCTCAGGTACAGTAAGACGCAGCTCAGATCAACTGGTGTAAACTATGACATACACACAAAAACCACAGTAAAAGACACATTTTCAAACATCACTGAATAAGCTCTGCACATAGGTCTGCTATTATGTGTTCACCACTGATGGTAATGTCTATAGCTGAGCCTGTTGATGGCTCTTTTACTTGTAGTTTGTTTTTTATAACAATCTACACTCATCTAAAGGTTAACATGATCTTCTTCTACACATGATCTTCTTCACAGGCAGCCCAGGCTATTCCTGCTGGAGTCCCACTTAAAAGTCTTGATGTCGTAAGAGCTAATTTATATTGTTTACACCATTTTGTATGAATTGTATTTAATAGTCACTCTTTTATTTGATAATCTGGACAATTTTAATTTCCAGCTGCTCCCGGTTGATGCCCAGAGGCAGCCTGTTGGAGGACCTGTGAGTGACACAGTATAGCTTGATATATATAGTATCTACTTTGCAGACAATATTTAAGATGCAATAAAACCCTACACTGCCATCTGAATGAAAGATAATTAATAGAATATACAGTACAAACATATTTAAGTGCACGTGTGTGCCTTCATGTGTTTTCATTGAAAGGTCCATGGCTTCATCAAGCAGGAGATCCTCGAGCCAAACGGTAGAGACACCAAGGATGTGGTAAGTGCCTGCAGATTTTCATTTCTCTGACAGAAGTTGTGTGAGATTTAATTGAACTAATGATGTCTTGTCTTTGTTATCTGCTACAGTTCATCCCTTTTGGTTTTGATACTGCTGTAGCACCCCCTGTTGCTGCTGCCGACCCTGTTGCTCCTGCAGCTCCTGTTGCTCCTGCAGCTCCGGTTGCTCCTGCAGCTCCGGTTGCTCCTGCTGCTCCAGCTGCCCCTATTTTACCCATCCTTGCTGCGAGTGCCCCTGTAAGAATCCATTCAGATTTCTATTTTGAGCCATTTAAGTTTATTGAAGAATCATTAAGAATTGGTGACTGTCAGCTGTGTACCATATACTTCGTTTGAGTGATTTTAATGTACGATAATAGCTTTAAATGACTGCAGCAGTTAGGAAACTGAATTGAATTAAAGTGGTGATGAGCGCAACGGGTTCATTCTCATAAATCAGTATTGCGTCAGAGAAACTATTTCTGCTGAGGTGTTGAGTAACCTCCACTCATCAGCAGACGATCCTCTCTCCTGATTGGCTCATCAAAAGCCTCTGTCATTTCAGGCTGCCAGACCCAGCGGAGATGATGATGATGAAGATGATGATGACTAAACAAACATCTGAGTCAGCAGGATAGGAATAGGTAAGAGCAGGACAGGTACACATGCACACAAAATACACATTACATATTTACGAGGCACGAGTGTGCTGTATTAATGCATATTTCAGAATGTTAGGTTTTAACAATATCATTTACTAAACAAATCAAAAAACAAAAAAGTGTCTTTGAATACAAGTTTGTTTTCATCACAAGAACAGTTCAAATGTATTCGCTTCGCTTCCCACTTTAGGTGCAATGCAGTAAAACCAGCAGCCTACCCCGGTGAAAGATGACCATCCAACACTTTCTGTTTATGAAAATATAGTGCAATGCTTTTGAAAAGAAAATGGTGGTATGTGTTCTTATGAAATAAATGGTGCTCTGCAGATGGTGCAATGCTTTTCTGTTGGGAAAAAAGTGGCAAAAGAGTTATGTCTTATAATAAAAAAAATTGGTGTTGCTCTGCAATGAAATATGGGTGTGTTTTTAATCCCAGTTTTGAGTCACTGCATGCTGTTGTTTCCTCGAATAAATTTGCTATGCCTCTATGCTTCGTAATAAATAAAAGTGGTTATTTGCTTCAAATAATGCATATGAAAGATTACATTTTGTAATAAGATTATTATACAGTCATGTGATGTTACTCTGTGAATCAGCTTTTTGACTCATTTCTACAAGTTGCAAGTTACAACTACAAACACAGGCAGACATTAGCATATGAAGTTCATGCAAGCTAACACAATAGGGAAGTTTTACTTTTTTTCAGATTGTTTAAAAACAATTAACATGCGAGCAACTGGAAAACAAGCAATATTAAATTTAATATTACAATCACACAGGGGCGGATTGGCCATCTGGCATTTCTACACAGTTCATTACCGGTTAAAAACGGCTCGTTGTCGCGTTAAATAGTAGCCTAGTCTAATTCGGTGTTTTGGTACAGTCGGTTTTAACACCTGATGTGAAGTGTAGGCCTACAGGAGTACACATGACAACCTGAACAAGCAGCATCGTTCTGCTCCGTCTTTCTGCTGCGCCCCATTCACGTCGTGTTTAGTTTTACACTATGAAGGTTAAACTCCGCAATTAATCCGCGGTGCACATGTATGCATGAACTGTGGTGGTCCATTACATTGTAGGCTATATTCAATATCACTGATAATTTCTGATCAATAGAACATAGAAAACATTACACTTCATAACGTTTTGTATCCATAACATGGTTGTATTATTGTTCAATTTAGCAGTAAAAGCAATAGCCTATGTAAGTCAATCCTACATTTTTCACAGTGGGAGCAAAACGTGCTCCTTGGGGAAAAAGGTTACCATAAAGCCCTGTTCATGCTGTGTGTTGTCATATCCGGCCCATGTCCCGGATGTGAAAGCCCCCTTACTGGACTACTGAATATAATAATATTCCATTATATTTTGTATTTTGAATTGTTACCTGCCACCAGAATTGTGATTTCCTTGCCATAAATATAGACGTTTTTTTTACCATAAATTGGTGGCTAAAAATTTATCAGAATGCAGGAATTGAAGTCTTTTACCCTCAAAATGTGCAGTGTCAACAGAAAGAAACACGGACAAATGAACAGGCAGACAGTGACAACAAAGAACAAAATACTGTAGAGAATGACAGTAACAGCATACAAACGGCATAAAGAGGCAGTATGTGTAGGCCTACATTTGTTATAAATGTGTGCTCTTTAAAAAGTAGTAAGCATTGTTTGCCAGTTACTTACATTAAATATTAAAAAAATCTGTTACATAAGGTACTGCTTATATTATTTCACCATCTGTACACAAATGTAACCAGTGAATGCACGGTGGGGCTGCATGGTCGTGGTAATGTGGGCTGGTGTGGCTACAGTTCCAGGGCTGAATTTTTGTCCCAGTCTGCCCCTGCAATCACATAAGTAATAGACATAATATTGCAGATTCAGATGTTTATGCCACAATGCTGCACATAACTAATAAAACTGTTGTGATAGCAGAATGAGGAGCAGTCAGTGTGAAGGTGCACACTGCTCTAGACAGTGTAATCAAGCAGTCTGCTATTATACAGAAAGTGGATTTGACCACTGGTCATTTAGTAAAGCTGAAGACTAGACACCTGTTCTGCACCTAGTCATTTGGTCACATCACTCCCATCGGCTGTGATTGGCTCTCAGGTGAGCTGGGGCCCTATAAAAGACAAAGTAACTCTGTAGAAGACACGATCAACTGGCATCATCTTCCACATCTACATTCATCATCCTCTCTAGACTGTGAGTATTGAAGAACTTCAACATATTATCATACATCTTTTTCTAATAGGTGGCCAACCATCCAGTATGACTCTGATTTTTGTAAATGTAATGATGAATTGTGTTTGTAGGACTTGGATAATCAGCAAAAATGAAATTGGCAATCCTGTGCCTCAGTCTGGCTAGCATGGCCTCCGCTGCACCTGTAAGTTTTAAAAAAACAGACAAAGGTTGCCTGACTTCATTTTCTAAATGCATGTAAAGATCACATTTCTCCTTGTATCTCACTATTTCTGTTTTTGCCTTCATTTTCAGTCCATCTTTCATTACCTGCCTCATTATGCGGGTTCCAGACAGCAGGTGCCATCCTCACAGGTAATCATGCATAGTGTGTGTGCTCTTTAACTTCTGTGTCAAAGATTGCTAATATGCAAAAGAAAACAATAATATATAGTACACTATTGAGCAAAGGTTCCTTGTGATATGAAGCACAGCAGAAATATTGATATGTGGAGATGACTGTCTACTGACAATTTTCCATCTATTCAGATGAGGAATCCCTTCACAGCTGGTCAGTCTCTTCCAAACCCTGGAATAGCTGGTGCTTACAGTGTGGAACTTGTATGTCAAACTCTTTCTTATTTCATAGGCTTTAATTTCACTGAGATTTGTTTTTTATGCTCTCGCTGTGATTGTGACAAATACTTACAGTACACTTATGTTTAATTCTGTTTTACTTTCCTAAGATTTATCCCCACACATTTGGTGCAGCTGGATCAAACCCTGCACAGGTAAACACATGCACATTTTATGGTAAAAACATCACCTAACTGCTCACTACTTTTCATTAATTTTTCTTTTTTTTCTGCTACAGCCCTTTTCCTCCCAGGGTTTCATCAAATACTCCATTCCTCAGCCACCAGGCAGACAGAGTGTGGAAGTCGTAAGTGACGTTTTTTTTTCTCCCTTTTCAGATTAACAGACGCTATTGGGACTGAAAACACTTCAATTATGCTTGTAGAAGCATGTTTGATACAATAAACAACTTGTTGGAACCAAATGTATTGATATTTTTATGCTCTTGTATTTTTAAACTTGCAGTACTACCCCTATGACTTCTCCCAGCAAAGGGTAAACATTTTAAACTTTGATATATTATACGTGCATAATGTAAATATGAAATTACTTTTACAAGATATTGTTTTACATGGTACAGTACTAAATGAGGGTTTGTGCTTTTGTTCCAGATAATGACAAACATCCCTCCTATGACAAACGTCCCTCACATGACAAATGTGAGAGCTATTTATTTGAAATTATGCCTTTTACTGTTTCTTTTCATATTTTTCATATATCATATTTTACTTACCCCTTTAATTCTTTTTTTACAGGTGCTCCCATTTGAATATCCCCCACAAAATAATCCCCAAATCCCAAATGTGAGGGAAAAGAAAGTATATATATATATACAAAGTCTCAATATACTTTGAATATGTTACTTTGATTCATTCTAAGCATTTCTTCACTTCTGAAGTTTCACTTTTCTATTTTCAGTTCCCCTCATTTGATGTCAATCCTCTTCCATCCCAGGATCCTCTGCAGTCTCTGCATCAGGACCAGCCCACTCAGACAAGCCAGGTATACTTTGACTTTAATATATTTCTATATTAGTTTAATAACAGCTGTACTGCAAATCAACACACATATTCATTCATTCATATTGAGTGACTATCAATATGAATATATAGCAAATGTCATCTCTGGACCGAGTGTGTGAAATAAACAATATTTGCTTTAAATTGCTTATTTGTTTTTGCAGATGCCGGCGAAGGTGTGAAGTGGAGAAGCATGAAAAGGAAGCAAAACTATTCCTTCCTCCTGAACATTCAGACATCTGCAATAGAACAAATTATGTTAAATGACTGAATCTGTTTCTGCAACATGTGGAGGTGCTTACTTAAGTTAAGATAACAATAGCCACTTTTTTATTAGGAATATTGTTCCAATAGTAACTAAATCAATACAAGGTCATCTGCATATAGAATGAAACATATTTCTGAAGAAGTTTCTGCTTTACTTTATAGTCTTCATAGATTTTCACAATTTTTCTGTTAACCAAGTACTTTGTAATGCTGTATATCCACAGTATATAACAGATGTGCTGCATATGTTTAATAACTCATTTAAACCTTTCCATAAATGTAATTTCCCTTAAGAATTAAACGTTTTCAAGCAATTTTTGAGTTTCTGTGTTTGATCAAAAAGTCTCAGAAGTCAATTGGTATTGTTAGTATGTGGTAACATGTGATACATACACAGCTGTAGGGCTGCAAGTAAAGATTATTTTAATTATTGGTCAG
The DNA here is from genome assembly GCA_023631565.1 of Gymnocephalus cernua. NCBI lineage: Eukaryota > Metazoa > Chordata > Actinopteri > Perciformes > Percidae > Gymnocephalus > Gymnocephalus cernua. The sequence goes on along the minus strand of CM042427.1, from coordinate 19,661,052 downwards.
CCTGCTGATTGTTTTATTAGTTATCATTATTAATTTATTGTTTGGTCTAAAAAATTCAAAAAACTGTGAAAATCACAATTTCCCAGAGCCCAAGGTGGTGTCTTCAAACAATGTTTGTTTTTTGTCCTATCAACAGTCCAAAACCCAAAGACTTTTTAAAATGATATAAAACAGAGAAAAGCAGCAAAAACCTCACAGTTGAATAGATGAAATGATGAATATGTTTGCTTGAAAAATAACTAATTAATTTTCTGTTGATCAACCAATTGCTGTATGGACTAATTGTGTCAGCTCTACACATCTGAAGTCTGCCATCTTCTGCTTTTTTTCCCGAAGAATATCTGTTGTGTATTTCTGTGAGCTTTCCAGACCTCCCAGGCAGCCATTGGTTTCCATTCAGTTAACTATGTGATACAAGACTCAACATGCAGAAACATGTAAGAGATAATTCATCGTGGATATATCTTGTCAATGTTAATAAGCTTTAAAATATAGGGCATGGGCACTGGCTGCCAAACACCATCAAATTATTGACGTATGTTTTCTGAAAAATCAAGCTCAGAAGGTAATCAGTAGGCAAACATGGGCATCATGAAAAGAGGATAATGTGAATTTGACTTCTTACATTAAAAGTTGTGCATTTTAGCAGCCAAGTGTTTCAATGCTGCTATTTTACTGAAAGGTTCCCTGTGGAGTTTATGACTTCCAGTACAGCTGCAGAGCTGTTTTTAAGAGTGGGTCTTCATTTTGTTTATCTTGTGCACTCACACAAGGACACACGAGGACAAGCATGCACACACTTTCTAATCGGGGTCAGGATGAACAGTTTAACCCATGGTTTTTCCACTGATCAACAGTGTCATTGTGTTGCCACCATAATATGCTGCAATGCATTCAAGCAAAGGCAAGGAATAAGAAGACTGCTAGCTAATAAAAATGGACGTAACAATGCTGGATATAAAATACTTAAAAAATGTGGCTTTGCAAATGTTTTAGGACTAAGGAAATGCATTCAACACATTTATTAGACCTCAAGGATGAACACAATGCGTTTTGGTGAGTAACACTGAAAGTAAACATAACTTTTATTTGTTCACAAGAAAACTCTGCATGGCACCTTTAATTGTTATTATAGGTGATTGCACAAGTATGGTTTTAGAAATGGAATCAGAATCAGGTTTATTGCAAAGTAAGTTTTCACAGACAACGATTTTGCCTTTTTTGTGCATAACAATAAACATAGTAAGAGAAAAATAAAAGATAAAGCAAGTACTGCACTGGTCAAGAAACAAATCAAATAGAATATTTGACAATAAACAAATATTATCAAAAATGTTTTAAAAATGAAAGTGCTTTTAATGCAAAGACTCACAAATGTAATATGATCACAGCTCTAGATTTGGTTGGCTTTGAATAAGCTAGCGGTGAGAGATATAGTCAGTATTTATAAATTGTGTTTATGGATAATGTACAAACAATGGAAATTGTAAACAGTGAAAGGCCTGCTTGTCAACTGTGAAACACATTAGGACAAAGGGCAAGTGAACAAAGGCATCATCCTAAAACAAAGACAGAGAAACTTTTGTTTGTGTTGGAAAGGAAAGAGACATACACTATAAGTGTCATGTCTATTAAAACCTCTGTTCTGTGGTATAAGACTAAAGTAATCCCTGAACCCAACATAGTCAGTACAGGTGCAGTATATGTATCTGACATACTACATAGGTTACGGTAAATCAAAATTACAACACGCAGTGCACATAATTTGCCACAGTGGTTGAGCAAATTCCCCCACAGTGAAATGTAACTGTCTTAGAAAAATAAATACCATGAAGGGAAGGATCTTCCTGATCCTCGCTCCCCTGGGGACAAGCCTGTCAAAACATGACTTAACATTTATCTCTTTAAAGACACTTAAAATACACAGGCGCCATCCTCTCACGCTATAACTGTCTCTTCCCCACAAGTTCTCTTTCCTGGCACATTCATCACATAAATTCATAACTTCTATCACCCACAACAGAGGAGATGTTGACAGCAGGTTTAATAGGCTTAATTTGACTTGCCACAACTAAAGTATGATGGCTTTTGTACTGCACAGTAATTCTGTGAAGTTATAATAAAGCCACTTAAAAATGCACAAACAGAATAAGAGTGGTTGTAAAGAAACGCTGTTATCGGATAATGAGAGGATAACACCTGTGAGTCTGGTTAAAGAAAGAACTGGCAACATGATTTAGGCAACAGAACATATGGAACTTTTATAAAGATATATAAAACACACACCTATTCTGTGTTTGTCACAGGCAATTTTCTACATTTTTCGATACTTCTCGATTGTGAACACATTACATGATCAAAACCTGCTTGGAATTAGTATGTAGCTAGTATAGATTTGGGACACATTGCGTCTACAGCCATGCTAGCAGCTCTGTTAGCATAGCCTATATGTAGACACAGTGGTGCTCTGAGTTATACTAAGATCAGCATGTTAACATGCTAACAGTGATTATGCTGACATGCTGATGTTCCGAAGGTGTCCTGTTTCGTGTTCACCATTTTAGTTTACTGTGTTAGCATGCATTAACATAACATTTACTAATTATCACTAAATACAAAATAGAGATTAGGCCGATGTCATTAGTTTTAAATCAAAGTATCGGACAAATTACAATGTTGGCCTGATGGTCACCAAACTTATTATAATTAATCCTGAAGGGGGCATGAATGTCTGTACCAAATCAGGCTGTTCTCATTCAATGTTCATATTTATACTTACAAGAAGTAATAGACTACTTAATTCGTATATGTAGGGACCTACAAAAATACAGGTAAATAAATACAAAAGTGTTTATGTTATACAGCTAAATACATGAATAAATTGTATTTCATTTTATATCTGGATAAATTAAATAACAACTACATTTCCCATCCTTTGTTTTAATGTGAATTGTAATGCATTTTCTGACTAATTAGTAATCTAAGCCAATCAGAGATCATTATGTTGGGAAGTAGAAAAAGACGAGGAAGTCAGAAACGACATGTAGTGGTGAGAGAAACATGTGGTGAGCGAAGTAGAGAAAAACTCTATCAAGGTGACTAATGTTTGTAGACTAAAGTACTTTTAAAGTATTGGCACAAGTATCATTTTGCAGCTAACAGTCTTGTTATCTGTAGTTTTAAGTGAAGTGCAGCCAGGTTAGCCGCATTTGTTATTTTCACTATGTTTAAGCTAGCGCCATCGGGATGGACAGTCAGTTCGGTTGTAATCGCCAGCCGCAGCTTTCACCGAGGACCGGGAGACAAGGACCACGCTGGAGGACCGTGTTAATTAGCCGCTGTGGCTATTAGGAGTGAAAAAAAAAGTTGAACTGGTTAAGACCATAATAATAATTTAATTGACTGGTAATTGTGTTGAAATATAATTCATGTTAAAGTAAACTGTTTAATATTTGATAAGCTGAAACCATCTTAGGCATTGGTTAACTCTGGTGTGCTCTTGGTAGAGAAAGAAAAGAGTTTTTATTTTAAAGGGTACCTATGTATGATTTAAGTCTACTAGAGTTTCATATTTAAGTGAAATAGGGTTAAGGGCGCTTGAAATCTATTTGCAGATATTTTCTTCTTCGTTATGAAACAGTCTGAGGTCAAATGGTAGTTCAAGACCAGGAGGTTAAAGTCCAAAGTTCCTCTAAGGCCAAGAGGAACCTTGTTCTTTAACCTGTAGCTCCTACATATAGCTACGAAAAGTAATGCACTGTAATTCGAATGTATTCCACATATTTATTGCTGAATGCACTACATTGACTGATGGTGTATAAAGGGCATTTCACACAGGGAGGGACACTTCGCCTGTTATATAAAACTGTTTTAGTGAACTCACAAACAGCAAGAATCAGTCTTTTGTTCATTGATTTGCACTGCGAGTTGCTCGCATAGGGAAAAGTTCAAGAACTTGTTCATGAGAATGCGTTGCTCCAGGTGGTGTCTCGCCTCAACAGTAGGGAATCCAATTTACTGATTTTTATCTGGTTTCTCTGCTTAAACGGAGCACAATTTATTTAAGTTGGCAAAAGTTAGGCATTCCTGTTGGTACAGGAAATATTCAGTTTATGACCTCATTACCCTTCTCGCTGCACAGTTTTTCAAAGTAGCAGACAATGGAACAATATCACTATGTGCCAAGTTAACAACAGTAAACGTTTTGAAGAACTAATAAAGTTGTGTAGTGAAACTCATTAGCTCAGCAATTTGGATGGAAGAATGTCTAGAATACAGTTTTGCAGATTACAGAGTAAGTCCTTAATTATCTGATTTGGAACCTGAAAAAATAAACATAAGAAACCTGCAATGTTCAAAATTACTGTCATATACGACTACACCAGCTAAAACAAACACAGGGATCAGTAGAAAAGTAGACACCACAAAAGTACTTCCCATTGGAAAACACAAACCTCCTACTGTAAATCTCAGTGATTAATAAAAATGCCTGAAAAACCTGTGTTAAATGTGCTAAAACAAAATACTCAAATGCAGTGGTGGATTATTCAAATCTTTTACTGAAGTAAAGGCCCCCGTTAAATCATGTAGAAGTGTATTCAAAATGTACTTATGTAAAAGCACAGATGTAGTATCAAAAGTAAAAGTACTCAATTTGCAGAAAACTGTCCTCGGGAGTGATTATTATATATGGCGTTATTACATTGTTAACATGATGCAACCATGTGTAAGCAGTATTTTAATGTTTAAGGTGGAGCTAATTCTGTACTTACTTTACTGTTAGATATACCTATGGTGTAGTGCAGTGGTTCCCTCCCAAATGGCCACAAGATACATTTCGGGGGTTGTGAGATGATTAATGGAGCATGAAAGAAGACAAAACAAAGTTCTGCTAGACAAATCTGTATTCATTCATTTCTCAGCCTTTTCTCTGATCTTGTCTTATTTTGTGAAATAATGGATAATTTTAATTCTTTAGGCCTCAACATTTTCTATAAATGAAACCATCTAAGAAGTGGACCTGCTTTCAACTCATGGACATCAGAATGTGACAAGGGGCACCAACTACACACTGCTCTTTTAAAGGGATCACAAGCAAATGAAATTAGAAACCATTGGTTTGTTCTATAACAGGACAGTCTTCTATCACTATCAGTATTATCAATATATTTACATTTTTATATTTAGAACACTAAATACTATTTATTACAGTTATTTTCAAGTCAAACCAAGTGGTGTCTCCATCATTATTATTACATGCTTATGTCATGTCTTGTCTATTTTTTTGTTTGGTTTAGGGCAATAAAGACAGGCCAATGTGCTAAGCATACTTGCGAAGCATGTAATTACCTAACTATAAGAGGGGCCTAAACCCTACATGCCTTTTTAAAGAGTAAGGAAATTTCTTCAAACGCATAGCTCTGTGACTTTTACTGGATGTGATTGGCTGTCTCAGGATCTTCCAGTATATAAATGGCATCCATGTTAGAGATGAAGTAGATTTCTTTCCATCCCTGAGGAGACACATCTTAAGTTTCTCTCGGCACAAGGAAAAAAGGTGAGATGGACTTTTCATATGGCAGCAATGTTATATCGATATACCTGTATGTGTAGCCAGTCTCAGAAAATAGAATTATACAAGTTGTATTAGCCCACAATGATTTTAGCTCTGTCAGGGATACATCTAGACTGAGGAGACATTGGCCCTCCTGTTTGTAAATTACAGGTGAAGGTTGTTGACCTTTTATTAATTTATATGAATTGTACTATATATGTGTTGCTATATTTTGTAAACATTGGCCATTTTTAATGTACTATGGACCTTATTATTATTATTATTATTATTATTAGTAGTAGTAGTAGTAGTAGTAGTAGTAGTATTATGTTACACTGTAGAAACATAGTCTTGCTGAAATTATAGGTCTTAAAGCCAATTATCTTCATATCATTTTTACTTTCAGAAATGCTTTCTCTTATTTAGTTAAAAGGAAAAGAAGAAACACAATTGTGGTTATATGTAACATAATGTGTTTTTCTGTAGGAATAATTATTATGAAGCTCTTGGTGTTTATGATGTGCCTGCTGGTCACTGCCTTGGCTGCTCCTGTAAGTCTTTCCAAAACATGAAAAATCTTAACGTGTCATTTAGTCTGCCAACTGATTCCTCTTTTAAGATTTTAAACACTGTTTTGCTTTAGAGAAAAATGCATAGAGTCATTGCTGCTTCCTCTTTTCTCTTGCTCGGTGTGCAGGTTCCTGAGAGTGAAAGCAATGAGGAAAAAGTAAGACTTTGGCTTTTCTGTGAGGTTTCTGTGTCCGTCTGCCATGGCATGTTATACCATGTTTTAGTCATGTCATCAAATGTATTGTATGATATGATGTCTGACAGTGAGAGAGAGGGTAATTGGCTTAATTGCATCACATGTCTGGAGATGTCTGGTATTTTGTCAGCAGGTTGCAGCACATGCTAATGAGGCCCTGAGGTGGATGGAGTTATACAGGCTTTACCAGCAGCAGGTAGTGGGGGTTATTTTCACCAAAAAAGAAAAAAGTAAAACAAATATTTAAATCATCATCAGTTCAGATAGTTTGCCATTAATCATTAATTATAATTATTAATCTTTCAGGGAGTAGTTGGAAACCCCTTCCTGTCTGCTGCTGATGCTCCTGTAAGTTTACATTTTGTTAGACTATTTAGATTTATATGAAAACTGTAACATAAACTTTGGCATTATTACTGAAGTTTGTGTTTTACGTATTAATGAGCTATTCATTTGTTTAGGCAGATCCAGCTGCCGCAGCAGTGGTAAGCTCACATACAGCACCACACAATCTAGTCTGTCACAATTGCATATGCTGTTTACGTGTTTTATTTATGCAGGTGGATGCTGCACCAGCACAGCCAGCTGATGTCGCCCCTCCAGCTCCCGTGGCTGCTGGAGACGCATCAGAGGAGGAGACAGAGGTGAGCAGACATCTTCATACCCAAACTGAATTAAAATAGTGTTTGTTTAACAGAAATAAACTATAAATGTAGATCTCTCTTTGATATAAATAGCACTACAGGTACACCAGCTGAAGGGACCAAACACATAAAGTACATTATGATTTGCCATGCATGAATATCCATGCAGTAAAGGAGCATCCACTTAACTTCAGTTGGGAAGAAATACCTGCAGTGTGTTTGTTTTCCCAAAGCAAATTCAGGAAAAAGGCATCACTCCAGTGGTGATAAAAACCTGCTGAGTCACCTCATGTGTTGATCATTTAGCTGAATAGCAAGAAAAACACAGGCATATCTACCAGCATGCACAATACCAAGACCCTGAAAGTGAAGCAGCAGAATGGAATTCAGCCATCATTTATTTTATTATTTGCACCTGTGTTTGTTTTCCTGTTGATTCTATGTGCTCTTTGAAAAACCAGGCCAATAGTTGAAAAGTAAAATTCAGCACAATGACATAGACATGAGATGAAACTTTTTCATTTGCACCACTTGAGTGTTTCAGTTTTTGTTTGGGGAAACACATTACATTCATATATATATATGAAATATGATCTTAAAGGGGTACTCCAGAAAGGTGTTATAGGTAGGTAAGTATTGTACTTGTCATTTTCTTCGACTTAACAAAGCTCCTTCAGAGCCACTAATGAAAGAATAGCCTGTTTTCACAGACTGTAGTACTCCATGGCTAGTAAACTGACCTTGTTGTTTCAGTGGATAACCTCAAGTATCTGGACTGTATCTACATCTAAGTCAATTTATTTCCTTGTCACAGGATGGCAATTCTGCCCCCAAAGCTGCATCACCTGGTGCTCTTGCTCCCCCCCTAAACTCAGATGAGGTAGAGGAGGCAGAGGAGGCAGAGGAGGTGGAGGCAGCTGAGGCTACAGCAGCAGAGCCGGCAGCAGAGCCGGCAGCAGAGCCGGCAGCAGAGCCGGCAGCAGAGCCGGCAGCAGAGCCGGCAGCAGAGCCGGCAGCTGCTGTTGAGCCAGCCAATGCTGGCCCAGTTGAGGCTGCAGTTGTGGATGTGCCTCCTGTTGGTGTGGTTCCTGTTGACGTTGCCACTGTAGCTCCTGAGGTGGCTGTCGATGGGGTGGCCCCTGCCGCAGCCGATGTCCCTGCTGCTCTTGATGCCGGTGCTGCTGATGCCGGTGCTGCCCCACTGGCAGCTGAGATTGACACAACTGGTGTGGCAGCAGATCCTGCTGCAGTGTAGTTATCTTCCTCTTATTCCCAGCCTAAGTGCTTTCTCTGTTAGCAGTAACAGCAATAGCTGGAAACAAGCAATGGGATGTGTATGCAGTGCAAAAGGTTGAAAAAGCTGTGGCATATTGAATTGAGACTGAAGGAAACCTATTCAAGTGTGTTTTTTTATTTCAGAATTGGACAATTAAAACATGTAGTTGTGTTATTATTCCTGTCCTCAATTAAAAATTCTGTACTTCAAATTCAGTTTGATGTTTGGTTGATTTGTCATGAGTGTGTGCAAGATAAAAATATACATCTTTCAGGGAGTTCGTATTAGCCTTTTTCACAGCAGACATTTTGACTTCTCATAGTAGGAAAAGCGTCCCAGGGCCAGGGAAAAGTGTCCCAGGACCCTGAAACTGAAGGGTTAGGGTTAGCTAAATGGAATAAAGCCATCATTCATTTCATTACTCACACCTGTGCTTTTCCTACTTTGACATGTTAAAATGTCTGCGGTGAGAAAGGCCTGTACTATAAATAAATAAATAAATATATAAATACTATAAATAATAATAAAAGGAAAAAATGTCATGAATAGTAGCTGGTGACAAGTCCATTATTTGCCTTTCCTTTTCAGTGTTCCCATCGAAAAAGTACACAACAAAGCCATATAACACCACGAGAATTTGCGTTCCAAAATGATTCAATTTAAAATATAACTTCCAGAGATGCTCCTCAGTTTATACTGTAGAAGGGCAGATAATCTGTATTGTCATAAAACTGCAAGCACGACATCAGCCAACAGGGAGTGCCACTGAACCACAGGGGAGGAGCTCCTGCTTTTAGGATGCAGCACTCAACACTGATAGAGGTTTAGGTTTTATTTCACTCTCACGGTATAATAGGATCAGAGGTGGATATAGCTGAGAGTGCTGACTGTGTGTGTGTGTGTGTGTGTGTGTGTGTGTGTGTGTGTGTGTGTGTGTGTGTGTGTGTGTGTGTGTGTGTGTGTGTGTGTGTGTGTGTGTGTGTGTGTGTGTGTGTGTGTGAGTGAGTGAGAGTGATCCTCTGGTGTTCCACAAATGGTCAGGAAAATAAGAGCAGATTTAAAAAAGAGAAAAGAAAAAAAAAAACATGTCAACACCAACTGTTGAACAGTTTAACAACAGGTTGTCCAAACTTCACTTAAACAAATCTCATCTCCCACTGGAGTGGGCAAATAAGGAGGATGAGTGACTTTGTCTCCCCTCTCCTCAGCAAACTCTAATCCACAAATCCTTATCGGGGGCACTAAGACTCTATGACACAGTTAGTTAGTCTCAGTGCTTATGGATAACTTGTCTTGCTATATTTTGACATTATTTTAATTAGCATCAAATGATCAATCAAATACATTTGCTTCTGCTGTGAGAGACCAGCTTCCAGATCTTAAAAAAAGGAAAATGGACTTCACATTACATTAACAAGTGGAAAAGGTAAGTTAAGCATGGAACCGAATCGTTTCGCACTGCAAATGATTTCTGGTCATTTTCACAGAAACTATTTTGTACTATTTAAGATGTCTGGCCAAGGAAATAGGTGTGATGTGGATGATATTTAGCTAATTTATTTTCTGTTTTGTGTAGCACCATTAAATGACAGTGGTTCTGAACTAATGATTTGAAAAAGGTTGTTTTCCTTTCTGCTCTCTTTAGCGAGCAGACTTTTGTTATAGTACGATTGTGTGAGAGGTTTTGAGAACACCTTTTGTTATGCAACTGGAAACACAATTTTGGTGCTTGTGTCATCTATTCTTACACTTCTGACTCTAAACATGCATGACATGGAGACTGGAAGAAGTATCTAGGGATGCATCTTTTGCAGATTATTTTTCTTAATTGTTTAGTTGTCACAAAATAGTAAAAGAAACTCCATTACAAGTTCACAGAGATCGAGCTGATGTCCTCAAATGTCTTGTTTTGTCCAACAGTTTAAAAGATATTCAGTTTTACATTGAAGAATTAGAAAACCACCAAATATTCACATTTGAGATGCTGGTGCTGGTAGCAGTTGTTTTTTTGTCTTTTTTTGTGCCATTTTTTGCTTTAAAATTACTTAAATGATAATCAAGTAATTTTGAAAATTAAATTATCAAAATTGTTGTTGACTGATCTTCTATGGGATAATCGAATAATCAAGTAATAGTTTCCACTGTATGGTAGAGACCAATTTTGTATGTAATGGCGTTTTTCCATTGCTAGTAGCAGCTCTGCTCTGCTCGACTCGACTTGGCTGCGTTGCCCCGTCCTCCTTTTACCATTACAGATTAGTACCGCCTCATGCGTGAGGCGAACATGGCTGGTCGTCATAGCGCCGCCGCAGGAAACTGCCGTGACCTAACGTGACACACACACACAGAACGTCGAAGGTGTGTTGTTGTTGCCGCAGCCAGAAGACACATTTTGTTTCAAATTAAGCTGGAGGCAGCAAAACACAGCTGGCTAAACTATTTAAAAATGGCGGGTTTGTTCAGGACACCCCCATCTGTCGCTTTCACATCACCTTTTGGTATCGGCTCAGCTCGCTTGGAACTAAAAAAAAGTACCTGTTAGCAGGTACCAGGGACTTTTTTTCGTAATGGAAAACCAAAATAGGCGAGTAGAGTCGAGGCGAGTCAAGCAGGTACCATGTAATGGAAAAATGCCATAAGAGTATTTAACCTCTCCATGTGTGATTTATTTTTCCCAGGTAAACTGCAGATCTGCTGCCATGGCCACTTCAAGCACCCTCCCCCCTCTCACTGTGCCACCTCACGCTGTACCACAGCTCTCCACAGACAGTGATGAGTCCAGCAAGGATGGCCTGTCAGCAAAAGACACATTTCAAAATATTCAAAGAGCTTACAATACATTAATGAAAAAGTAAGACAGTTAATTAACTTTATGTGTAACATTCTGTGTTGCTTTCAGAGGTGTGCCTGAATCAAATCGTCATCATCTGCTCAATATGAATAACAGCGATAACAATGAAGAGTAAGTACGATTGTGGAGTCACAAAGAGATGAAGCCCTTGAAAAACACAGTTTCTCTTTGAAGTATGAGTCATTTCAGTAATTAAATGTGTTAATTAATCCTTTTCCAGGGAGAAAAAGAAAAAAGGAAAAAGGAGAAAAAGGAGAAGAAATTGTGTTTATTACAAACGTTTTAGCAAATTTTGCTTTAAAAGAATATTTGATGCTTGGTATTCTCCAATGTATTGATGTGTGTTACAGAAAGAAGGAGAAGGAAAAGGAAGAAAATGAGGCAAAAGAAAAAGAAGAGAAGGAAAAGGAGAAGGAAAAAGAAAAGGAAAAGGAGGCAACAGAAAAAGAAGAGAATGAAAAGGAGAAGGAAAAAGAAAAGGAAAAGGAGGCAAAAGAAAAAGAAGAAAAGGAAAAGGAAAAGGAGAAGGAGAAGGAGAAGGAGAAGGAAAAAGAAAAGGAAAAGGACAAAGATAAGTAAGTGCATCATTCAGAGTGACTTCCTTAAGGCACCTTTTTCTACTTTTAGATGTTTAAGTTACACTTTCCATCTCTCTTTTTGCAGGCCTAAAGAAATATTTGTCATTAATCCTGCTGGGAATTTGTATTACAACTGGCTGTTCATCATCGCACTACCAGTCATGTACAACTGGACCATGATCATAGCCAGGTGACTTTTTTTCAACACTGCAATTTCCCTGCAGGTCAAATGGTCATATGATTCCATTCACATCCATCAAGTGCTATCCTCGTCTATATGTAGCTGTTTTAAAATAGTTATAGAGGGCTGACTTTGTGTAGAGAAATAGCCTTGTTCTTTCAAAAGCTGCTGGCAGGTTCTTTAATTTAATTTGAATACACTGCAAAAATAAATGCTTTAGCTTGAGACTAGTGAGTTTGGCAACACATCAGGTGCAGCAGTAGCACAATAGGATGTAGTGGGGAAGGTGCTCAACACTATTACTATTACAAAACACACTCATCACTGGTGGTCTTCTTCTCCTACAAACAGGGCTTGCTTTGAGGAGCTGCAGCATAACTACATCATGTACTGGTTTATTCTGGACTACACTTCAGACTTCATCTACCTGGCTGATATGTTCATCAGGACCCGAACAGGTGAAAGCTGACCTGAGCCTCCCAATCAAAATCTGTTAAAGGAAAATAGCACATTGTTTTCCAAGTCTGTCTTAAAACAACACTCACATACCCACATGTATTGTACACTGATGAAATTATGAGCAGCTACTGTTCATACTGCATGTGGAAAGATCCCTTACTAATGTAATGGAAAATTATTGGTGACCCCCCCCCCACATGTCCTACACTCTCAACATGAGATGCTTCCATCAGGTCGATGTTATAAGGTCCCAATAAAGCATAAAAGATACCTCAACGGATATAAAAACTCATTCATCCCTATATTAGTACATCTTCTAAACTCAGGCCATAAGGTTTGAGGGGTGGGGGGTGGGGTGAAATGTATTTGCATAATGTTTTGTATGTACTTTATGTATTTTCTGTCCATGTATGTATTGTATATGTATTTTTATGTGGCAGCCTTTTGTCCAAGGCAAAACTCCCTTGGGACAAAAAAGCAAATACATTTTTTTAATGGTTATCATGTGTGTGTAATCAAGGGGAAATGATTGCAATAATACTTTTGATAATTCCAACCTTCCTCTAGGACTTTTACAGGCACCCATGAAGAAAAGCCTTGTACATTGTTAGCGCTTTGGGTACAAGAAAAGCGCAATACAAATAAAATGTATTATTATTATTATTATTATTATTATTACATATTGTGTATTTAAACTTTCTACCTTTTTGAATGCAGGTTACCTGGAGCAAGGCCTGATGATAAAAGATAAGAAGCTGCTAGTTGATCGCTACATCGCCACCTTCCAGTTTCGTCTCGATTTTATCTCCATGCTGCCCACTGACTTCCTCTATTTCTTCCTCGGCCTCGACTACCCAGAGATTCGCATCAACAAGCTGCTGAGAATCGGCCGCATGATGGAGTTCTTCACGAGGACAGAGACTAAAACCAACTACCCCAACATCTTCCGCATCGGAAACTTGATCATGTACATCCTCATTATCATCCACTGGAACGCTTGTTTCTACTTCTCCTTCTCCAAATACATTGGTTTTGGTGCTGACGACTGGGTTTACCCGGCTCTGGATGATCCTGATGAGCCTGCGTTTGGGGAGTTTGGCAGGAAGTATTCCTTCAGCCTCTACTGGTCCACACTGACCCTGACTACCATCGGAGAAACTCCACCACCGGCCCTGGACTCAGAATTTTTCTTCCACGTGATGGACTTTTTAGTGGGGGTCTTGATTTTTGCTACCATTGTAGGAAACATTGCCACCATGATCTCCAATATGAATGCTGCACAAGCTCAGTTTCAGTCCCGGATTGACAACATCAAGCAGTACATGCAGGTAGATGGACCTCTTTTTTTCACTTAGCAAAATAATCTGTTCTTTGATTATATGTTGAATGTTCGTGTTTTCCTTTTGTTCGCAGGTCCGAAAGGTCAGCAAGGACCTTGAGTTGCGAGTCATCAAGTGGTTTGAGTATCTGTGGAATAGTGGCAGGGCTCAGGATGAAAGAGAGGTGATGAGGTATCTTCCAGACAAGCTAAAGGCTGAGATCGGCATCCAGGTCCACATGGAGACACTCAAGAAAGTTCGGATTTTTGCAGACTGCGAGGCAGGCCTGCTGATCGAGCTGGTGCTTAAGCTGAAAGCGCAGGTTTTCAGTCCTGGAGACTATATCTGCAAAAAGGGCGATATTGGCCGTGAGATGTACATCATCAAAGATGGAAAACTTGCAGTTGTTGCTGATGATGGTGTCACACAGTTTGTTGTGTTGGGAAGCGGCAGCTACTTTGGTGAGATCAGTATTCTTAATATTAAAGGCAGCAAAGCAGGCAATCGGCGAACAGCCAACATCCGTAGCATTGGATACTCAGACCTCTTCTGCCTGTCCAAGGATGACCTGATGGAGTCACTGGTAGAGTATCCGGATGCCAAAGGCATGCTGGAGGACAAAGGGCGGGAGATCCTGATGAAAGATGGTTTGATAGATTTGGACCCAGCTAACATCATACCCGAGGCAAAGGAGTTGGAGGAGAAGGTTAACAAATTGTACAACACGTTGGAGCTAATGCAATTCAAGCTGAAGAAGGTTCTGGGAAATTACAAGAACACTGACAAGGCTCTGAGACATCGCATCGCAGATCTGGAACACCTAACAGGTGAAGAGGTGGAAGATGAGGATGAGGAGGAAGAAGAGGGGAAAAAGGAAGACAAAACGGTGGAAGGGGAGAAAAAAGAAGAGGAAAAAGGCAAGGAGATAAAGGAAGTTGAAGAAGATGAAGAGGAAAAGAAGGAAGAGGAAAAAGATGAGGAAGCAAAAGATGAAGAAGAAAAGGTTAAAGAGGCAAAAGAAGAGGAGGAAAAATAAACCCATAGTTTCTGTAAACACTAAGCACTTTTCTAATTAGCCACAATATAATCTTTATCACAAATTGATTTATTCACTTTCTTACTGAACGTGCTACTTAAATGACTCAGATAATTAAAAACTGCAAAAGACAAAAAATAACTGGAACTAAAATACTAAATGGAACTTGCAAAGTATTGCCATTGTATACAATTAACAAAAGGGGGGTGGGGGGCAACTTGGACAAGTTGTTGAAAAGACTGTCACAATAATTTAACCAAGTGGTTTCCAACCTTTAAAATAAATTGATGTCTATATAATGTTAAATTTAGTCCACAAAATATGAGCATTTTGCCACAACGAAAGTTAAGATTGGGCACCAAAACGACCAATTAAGATTACGAAAACAATCGTGATTTGGATTTAAACTGGCTTGAAAGTCTTAACGCCCACCCATCCTTCCCGACCACTAGCCGTGTTCTTATACATCGGCCGTCAATGTGGTGCATACAGCAAAAAAAAAAAAAAAAAACGTGAAATGCTTACGAATTACAGTTCTTAACTTTTCATAGCTTTTTGAACTAGTGGTTCATGAGAACAGGCTGCACTTGTGAACAGAACTGAACTGGTTCCACTCAAAGCCAGATGTGTAAAGGAACACAAATAAACACCACGTACTCTCACCTCTTAATAAGAGTGTGAAAGCAGCTAAGCATGTGATTACTGATCTATTGTGATTGTCTCTCAGCACTGATGACTAGGTGCATGGCACCAGAACAGAGTCACATTCACAAGCTCTAATGCATTAATCAAATCACTGATAAAGCCTAAGAAAATTCAACCAATTAGTAAGACAGATATGTTGGTGAATTTTTGCCATTCTTAGGGGAGCTGTGTGCATCACCTTGCCTGCTTTATCATTTTCTTTGACTTTATAATTGTCAGTGTGGTGCATTGTGGGAGGAGAATGTATTTGCATTAATTGATGAAGAGTTAGCAGATGGTTACTGCACATGGTAGCAATATAGCAATTAAGAAATGCCCATCAATTTGCCTTGTAAGGCATCCTGTTCTGCTCTATTTGTGGGTAGTTTCATTCACAAAAATGTTATTAAAGGGTAAAAAGAAGACTTTCAGAGTTCAGAGCTTCAAGAAATCAATAAGCATTAGTAATGGGAATAGAGAACCCAAAACTATTTGAAAATATTAGTAGTACAGCAGCCAGCAACATGCCATCAGAGCAATGCTGTACAGTGACAGACATAAAGAGACATAAAGAATATGAGAGGCTAAAGTAGCTGATGTTACATTATAACATTGTTACCATGCAAAAGACAATGCTGGGCTCGTTGATTTCAGTGACCGATGGGTCTGCTGTGTGTCAAGTAAGTGTTTACTGTTTTCTGTATTAAACCAGACCATGATCTTTCCCTAACCTTAAAGCTCTAGTAGTTTATCTTTGGCATCAGATAAATTCCGTAATAAGCTTTCAGCATACTGCAATTCAAGTGGTCTGAGAGAAAACTAGATTGCACCTCTTTATGGCTGTTTTCAGGCTTTAGAAAATCTAGCCCATGAAGGGAGCCTTTGGTCACTCACAGGTCATTTCAGAGAGAGAGAGCGTTCCTATTGGCATGCACAGTCACACTATTTTCTCTTGCATGAGAGCTGCATTGTTTCAATAATATGTTAGTCTATATCCACGATGTTCCACTTCCGGGATTGCTCTGTTACTGCCGGAAATTCCACCGGATTTCCTTCTTTTCAGCTGGGTGTTCGTTACCTTCCACTTTCTTTGTGTTGGCATTCTGGTCGATTTATGAGGACTACGGTTAATTGCTCCTCAGATCTCTGCAGGGTAAATCCAGACAGCTAGCTAGACGGTCTGTCTATCTGTCCAATCTGAGTTTTCTGTTGCCTTCCCGAGGCTATTTGTCAGCGGCACTGGGGCTCCGTCTAGCGCTTAGTGTAAAGAAATAGTGACACATTTAATTCCAAATACATTTTAATTGTAGAGATTGTTTATTTTTGTGCAACAGGTTTCTTCCTTTTCCCATCACCAGGGGTAGCTTTAAGTCGTTTGCCTTCATCTGGCACACTCTGCGTTGTATAAATATTAATGCCACATACTCTATGTTGTCAAGAACTGAATTGTTATAGCCTATGTGGGAAAATGTATTTGCAGACCTGGCATAGTGAAGGTAATGAGTGCATGTCATTTATCATGGAGAAATTGCTGCCTCTAAGGCTGATTTCCCAGTGGAGATATTTTGTTACGAGATTTGAAGCCTGAAGGTCCTGATTGTATTGACCAGTATTAGTTATTAGTTATTAGTTAGTTATATAAGCTAGGTAAAGGCATATTACAGAGCAGTAAAGCTGCATTTATTGCTGTTAAACTTACTTCATTGTGAATGTATCCAATGTTAGCAAAGACTGTGCTCTCAATGAAACTCATCAAATTAATGGCCATAATTCAAATAATCAAAATACAGTATCTGAACACTACTGAATTAATTAGAAGCAGTGAATTATTTCAGCTGCAGCTTCTGTATATGGTATGTGTCTTGAAGGACAAGGCTGGCATTATTTTATATTAGGGCTGGTGGTGATGGCGCAATGGTTAGAACACATGCCTTTGGTGTGGGAGATCTGGGTTCAATTCCCACTGTGATCCATCAACCAATGTGTCCCTGAGCAAGACACTTAACCCCTAGTTGCTCCAGAGCCGTGCGACCTCTGACATATATAGCAATTGTAAGTCGCTTTGGATAAAAGCGTCAGCTAAATGACATGTAATGTAATGTTAATGTTAAGGGCTGTCAATCGATTAAAACATTTAATCAAATTAATTACAGACTGTGATTAATTAATCTAAATTAATTGCATACATACTTTTTGCTGTGAAAGTATTTTAAATATTTCAATTCAAATGAATCAATGAATAATCAGCATTAGTGACATTAAAGTGACATATTATTTTCACTGTTCAAATAATGACCATAACAATCAACAATATGACCTAATATGCTGAGGAAATAAATTCAAAAGGGTATTTTGCAATAACTACGAATGCACCGCAAGGCTGTAGGTTACCAGTTTCATTGAACGCGCTGTCTCCGTCTGTGTTTTTCCGACAACGGCAGAAACACAGTCAAACTTTACACCGTTTAGTGTTTTAACCGTGTTTAATCCAGCTACTAGCTAGCAGAAGGGTAACGTTACCTGCTGTTGAGTGTAGTGTTAACTAGCGTCACGTGCAGCGATGTTTCTGTTGCCTGTCCCTCCTTCATTTTACAGTTGAATGGTGGCTAGAACAGCTCTGGGTGAAAGGTCAATATGGAATGTATTAATCTGCGTTATTTTGAAAGCCCTATTTTATATCTTTGTTTTTGGCAACACTTCCCATGAAAAGACCAAAAACAACACAACTTTCCAACTGCCTGTGGCTCTTAGCCCCAAAGCCATTGATTCCTACTGATTTAAAGCTTTAAAATGTCATGAGTATATACTTTAATTTTAGAAAAGGCTTGAATAATTTTCTAAAACAGTTGGCCGCAGTAGATTTTAGAAAACGTATCTCAAACAGGAGAAAATCGTGTGACTGTGTTTGTTCAAACTATTTCCAGCTGCAGATTGACACATCTGGTGCTCTACTGAGTATGTACAACTGCAGGACAGTGTACTGTATGTGGGATTGACTCAAAATAAACTACAGTTCATGTTTTGTTTTCATATTGAAATCCAGTGCAACAGCTCATTTATTTTTAATAGTTTTAATAGACAACCATGGAGGGCTATGCCACAGAGAAATAAGTGATATCATGCATTGGCTATACGAACAATTGTTGGTTTGTTATAGATAGATAGTTTATTGTCATTCATGCATGTTTAAAACATGAAGGAACGCTCTCTGTTACTCAGACTCAGCGTACACAATAAATAACAAGTGTCTTAGCTAGGATAAAAATAACAAAACCTACAATAAATAGAACACAGTTAAAGACCGAGCAGCAGTTCCTCTGGGAAGAAGCTGCACTTTAGCCCTGTTGTTCTGGCTTTAAGGCTGTGCAGCCTTCTGCCTGAGGGGAGGGGGTTGAACAGTTTGTGTGCCGGGTAGGTGGGATCCTTCATGATACCTGAAGCCCTGCTTCTGCACCTGCTGATATAAATGTCAGTCCAACAACCACCGTGTCATCTGCAAACTTCAGTATACAATTGCTTGCAGAGCAATCGTATGTGAGGAGTGTGTACAGCAGGGGGCGCAGCACACATCACTGTGGGGAGCCGGTGTTGAGTGTGATGGTGGAAGATAAGACGCCATGGATCAAACAGACTGGCCTGTTTGTCAAAAAGTCCAGGACCCAGTTGCATAGAGATGGTTTTAGTCCCAACAGCAGCAGGTTGTTGACTAAAGTCTGCGGAATGATCATATTAAAAGCAGAACTAAAGTCCAGCAGGAACAGCCTGATAAAAGAATCCCTGCTCTCCAGGTGGGTGAGAGCAGAGTGGACGACAGCTGACACTGCGTCAGACACAGCCCGTTCTTCCTATAAACATGCCGATGAGGTCCACCACGTTGATGTTGATAGTACCCTTAATGTGGGTCAGAACCAGCCATTCAAAGCATTTCATGACTATTGGGGTGAGGGCCACCGGACTCACAAAGTCTTTTGCTGTTCTGTTGTTCGGGCAGCCATTGAAGTGGACAGCTAAACAGAAGAAATTGCCTGTGTGCTAACCGGCATTACAATAGTATACTTTAAAAAAAAATTATACAATGTTATAGATTAAATGACCAAACAGTATATACAATACATACAACTATTTCCACCTCAAACAGCTGCAACATTAAAATGCTGCTGATATCTCAATTAATCAGTAATAACTAACCAGTAATATTTCATTCATTCATTATTATTATTATTATTATTATTATTATTATTATTATTATTATTATTATTATTATTATTATTATTATTATTATTATTACTTTTACTTGAGTAAAAGCTATATTGGAATACTTCTTTTACTGCCGACTATCTTCTGGTTCTAAGATTCTTAGGATCATATTGTCCTTCTGGTCCAGGGGCATCGGACTGGGGGGGGGGCTCATGTGAGGAGGGCCCAAAAAGATGCTAGAATGAATAGCTGTGGATGCGGGGAGGGGCCCATAGAGAATGCCTTTCTACAGGGCCCAGAATTTTGGGCTACGCCCCTGTCCAGAGCAACAAATAATAAACTATTGAAGGGATACTTCACTGATTTAGCATTAAGCTTTGTATCAGTTGAAGCACGGTAGTATTTTCGAATGACCATGCTTCCCTCCCTCATGTCCCCCTGAGACGAGAGTTTATTACATGGTAGGTAGGCAGGCTGTCTCGAGGAGACCGTGCACGGCTACTAAACGAGACCGTAACCGTGGCTAATCTAATGCATGCATCTATGTGATCAAACGGGTCTCGGTTCTCGGCATGTTTGAGTTATCAAACGATCCCAGAAGCCTTTATGTCTCGTGTCCCCCCCTGCCGCCACCGCAGGCACATGGTGAACCAAATCTATTAACTCGGTCTCATATACAGAATGCCTGAGAGCCTTACTTCATTATATTCCCGTATGTTTCTATATTTGTTTTGCTTTACATAAATTAAGACATTTCCAGCATGAATTGATGCAAAAAAAGTTAGAAATAGGTGCATGAAAATTCACCAGAATGCAGGAAATTGTTTAATGCTCAATGTGGACCCCCGCATGCCTCCCTACATATCTTGAAATAAATCATATGTCTTTTTCTACCACCCCACCCTATATGCTAACATTTATGCTTATAACATATCTTAGCTTACCATTATCATTGTCATCATTGTCAGAAGTCTGATCAGAGTAGCAGTTGATCTTCAGAGATAATTGCAGTGCCCTAAATTACAGTTAGTCTCCAGTCTTCTCCTGTTTGTTAATGCAGGAGATGTCTCCATGTAGAATACCTTAACACTGCTCATTTTATAGGAGACAAACTGTCTTGGATCTAGGTTTCTGTCAAAAGCTTCCAGTAGCACAGACATGCCCTCTAATAGCCTTCAATTGATTAGTATGTGTCAGTCTGTTGGTGGTCAATATTCCCACTCGCTTTGCACACAAAAACTAAAGTACAATAAGCTACAAAGTAAAGCTTTCATGGTTTACTTAAATTGGGAACGTTACGTTCAGCTGTCAATATCTGAGGTAAGAACAAATAAAGAAATATTTGAAGAGCAATGCTCTTTCATTATTGCTGTCATTGGTTACATTTGGAATTGATGAAATCAAATAGCCCAGAGCCCTGAAACCAGTTGTGACACACCACAGATGCAGCCATGAAAAGAGCTGATGACAACGCTGCAGCTGAAGCTATGTTACCGTTGCCCTGATATTTTCACAAGAAATGTGCACTGGTATGCAGTACATTTTATGTCAAAAATGTAATTGCCTAAAGATAATCAAGTCTCTACACGCACATAACCTCGCGGCAGCCAAATAATAAGCCCACAGCACCTCATTAAGCAGCCAGTTTCTAAATGATCAGAGGACAGAACAGACAGGGGTCAACACTAGACTCTGTGGACATATACGTAACTTGCATTTTTTTTTTTAAATAGTCTTTTGTTACTGTGTTCTTTGACAGAAATGTTACTGTAAATCATATGCTGCTTAATTTACCATGTACATAATATGCCTATTTGGACCCCAATGCTGTTTTTGTTTCATTATTTAAAGACTGAACCTTTACTTTTTACCCTCAAACTTGAGTAATTGTGATCTTTTCTCCCTAAATACTAATTTCAGGGGTGTTCTTTTAGCCTTGTGTGTTAGGATGCATCAATATAACCACAATGTCCCAATTCTGGCTACGGACCTCAGTTGTGTGCCATCCCCCTCTCTCGTCCCATGTTTCCAGTCTGTCAATAAAGGCTGAAATTACTAGAAAATGATGTCCTCCTTTCTTCGAAGCAATACATTACTTACATTACTGAGTGAGGTTTTCATCATCATAAGGTGACTATGAAAAAAAGAAATAAATTCACCAGGTCTGGACTTGTCAACGTCAAGTTGTAAACACTGTCAGTCTGTCAGTTTAAAAAATATATTTTTTTCTTCCCTTGTTTTTGCACAGTATTTATGAAACTTCCTAAAATGTGTTTCCACCGTGTTCCTCAGAGACTTAATATTTCCATCAGGACACCACTAAATATTGAAATACATTTACTCTGATGCAGACAATAGACACTGATTCTATTATAAATCATATTGATCTGCGGTGTGGGTCTGATGATTCACTGAAGGGAACTAAAAAGCACAGGAACTGCAAATGTTTGGGAACTACAAAAATAGTTTTTCCCCCACAGAATCCGAGAGACCATTACATTCTCTTTATTTTGTTTCCCTCATTATCAAAACCAAACCAGAGTTTTAAAAGAAAGTACTTGTCAAGGATTAAGTTGTATGCAACACTGTTGCACTGTTTTGTTCCCAATTTTTACTTTATGGACCAATTCTCTCTGGAAAAAAAACATAGTTTTAATAAGTAAATAAATTCAGTAAATAAATTCAGTAGATTCTGTGTTTGACTTCAAACTGAAGTCAAACACTGAATCAAAATATAAAAAATTGACCTCTACCTATTATCAGTATTAATATTCATGTGAATAACCATTAATTCATGATCAATGATTATGTATTATGCTCTATTTTCACTTTGCTAAACACTGTTGTATTATTAAACTGAGTCCCCATCATCATTTACATATCCTCAGGGACAAAACTTCTAAATTGTCAGTGTCTCATGAATTTTAATCAGCATTAACATGCAGGATTGCACAGTAGAGCAAAAAACACATTACGTATATACGATTTACGTATAGGCACATAAAATCCATTGGTTAAATTACAACAGCATCAATCATTTTAACACCATCTTGCAATGATTCAGTGCTTTCTTAATAGGGATACTTTAGGTTTTGTTCCTGCACTACTAAACCCTCTGAATTACTCAAACATATCTTTACTGTCAGATGGACGCACTGTGCATACGACCATAGTGTTTTGGTAACCTTTTGCAGCTCTTTATGTATCTGTCTGTAAACACTATAAATCACTTAAGGGAAATTTCAGGATGTGTAAAATGGAACAATTCTTTTTCGTGTGTCTCGTGCCCTCGCTGTGTTGTGCTACAGTGTAATCTATCTGCATGAATGACACCACAAGTGAGACCTATTAGACTGAAATCACTGCATTCTTCTACAGTGTAGTCTGGCACAGTGAAGTGAAAATATCCTGTGACTGACCTCAACATTTCATTTTTGTATTCTATTGATTCAGCATATTTCTAGATCCAGACATATATCGTATCTTGAGTGCTGCTATAAAATTTAAAAAGGTATGTTTTGAGGAAAATCCACTCTACTGGAGGCATCCTGCTGTATAGACCTCCTATAGATCTTATTATAACTAGGAATGTGTTGTTTCAAAGAATGAAATGACTCTGGATATGACATGCCACTGTATAGTCAGAGACGTTGTCTGTTGAACAGCCTTACTGGATTGATTGGATTTGATAAGCCATGAAGACATATAAATGTAGGCCTACTAGTGTAGAGGTTACCATTGCTCTAAAGGCTATGTAAGCAGATGAAGGAGGTTTATCTGATGTGAAGAGTTGGATGTCTGGGAGGGACTTCAGCCTGTTAGTTGTGAATATTGATGTGACAGAAAGGGTAAGAGTCACAGCCATTCAGATACAGGATTGAACATTCTCTGTGGTGCACTGTGAGAATGAATAAGACTGTGATAAGAAAAGCACTGAGACAGACACAACAGACAGTGGTGGAAAAACTCAACAGAAGGAGGTGACACTGAACTTTATAAAAAGGGTGATATCTTTGTACACACTGCCTGCAATATTTCAATATCCTATTTGTGGCTTATTTGAAATGCTGCTGACACAAGATCATCTGAAGGGTCGCAGAAGATAAAGGTACACAGTGTGCGCTGCCGGTGACTGATTATATACCCCGAAGAGAGACAGCTTGGTACATCTGTTATTCATGAAGTTTAAAACAGCAGCCACAAGTATCAATCAATCTCTTACCACGCGTGCCACTTGTGCGTCACTGAGTGCGCACGGCGCCCTGCCTCCTGCTGCAGCTGGAGGAGAGGCTGTGCGCTCACAACCACAGTCAACAGGCACTGGAGGATATTTATTACATGTTTCCCCGCGTTTTTATTAGTCTTACATTATACTGAAAAGTACGGAACGTTTGGAGACATTCACTGTGGGGATCTGGGAAGGAGATGTGTATTTTTTAAGTATAGTGATTTGCTTAGGTTGCGCGCTATGGTGCATAAATAAACGTAAATCCTCTCACCATTCTAGGTTTGCACCTCAGTGAGTGGATCAGACTACTGAAACAACCAAATCATTCACTATATTTGGGGGAAAAGGAGAAGAGGATGGCAGCTTCACACAAAGAATCCAACATAACGGCGAACTTCACCAACCAGTTTGTGCAGCCGCCGTGGCGCGTAGCTCTCTGGTCCGTAGCCTACAGCTCGGTACTGGCGGTGGCGGTGTTTGGAAACCTCATCGTGATATGGATCATTCTAGCCCACAAGCGTATGAGGACGGTAACGAACTACTTTCTCCTAAACTTGGCGTTTTCGGACGCGTCAATGGCCGCGTTTAACACTTTGATAAACTTTATTTATGCTGCCCATGGGGAGTGGTACTTCGGGGAAGCGTACTGCAAATTCCACAACTTCTTCCCGGTAACATCCGTGTTTGCAAGCATCTACTCCATGACTGCGATAGCTGTGGACAGGTGGGCTTATGAAATGCTGCAAGAACCATATTTGTTGAATGACTAATTGTGCTAAACTCTCCCTATGCCCCTAACCCCTCAGGTGACCAGTTACATTTGTGGGCACATGTATTGTGATTTTTAATTTTTTTTTTATTAAAGGAGCAATCATTTAGATTTAGATTATTCTTAGTGCGTCTACTCAATCAGTATTAGTTTGTGTATTGAAGAAAAAGGGGGAAAGCAATAAAGTAATTGAGGTAGAATACCCCATTTGAATGCAGACTACATTTAACACACTTTAACAATCAAAGAATACATTAATTATCCAGATCCCTTATCGTGAATATGTCAAGCTATACAAACATCTTCTCAGTTCAACACTTCTATCTCAGGTGCTTCACGCATGATTTTTTGGACATCTCGTTTTTGATTATTCTACTTGACTACTTTCACCAGCATTGGTGGAAAATTGAATCTCATGCTTAAAAAAAAAAGTGTTATGGCTTGCTTGAAGACACTCCATTTGGCAATGCTTATGCAGTTCAAGTCATTTGATGTTCTAGCTTGTGCCCTCATGCTCATAAGAACCTACTTCG
Organism: Gymnocephalus cernua; assembly: GCA_023631565.1. Taxonomy (NCBI): domain Eukaryota; kingdom Metazoa; phylum Chordata; class Actinopteri; order Perciformes; family Percidae; genus Gymnocephalus; species Gymnocephalus cernua. Next base: position 19,635,977 of record CM042427.1, on the reverse strand, counting down.
ATGAAGTCTCCATCAGTTTAATTTAAATTCCAATGATGCCATTGTGCCCACATTATTTCATCAGTTTATGCTCCCTGCTGATTTAAGTTTATATTTATTACAGCTCCCAGTGGGGGGTAAGGGGGGGTAATTACATGTTTGTGATTTGCATGATTATAACTGGAAAGGTGTTTTCCCAGCAGGGTGACTGTCATCTCGCCCACCATTAGCCTATTCCACACATTTATTTTTACATTTTGCTGCCAATGAATCATATACTGAAGCTGTTGTTTTGCACTGTCTGCACTGCAGCGAATGACTTTGTGTGCCAACACCCTTGAAAAAAATCACCCCTTTCCACCATGTTTTTTACGCTCTCTGACTGGTTTTCAGTCACATGCACTCATATAATGTTCTTTGCTCTTCCACACTTATTTCCTTCTGTGTTCCTGCATCTCTGTCTCCTTTCCTGCCCCTGTTATTTCCAGTAATGTGGTGATGCAGTCAACACTATCAGCCGGGCTTTGATACTGATCAGTGGACCAACATACTTCATCATGTTTGAATAAAGGGATTAGACTGATGAAGGAAGCTACCACAGGCCAACATAATGAAAACAAAATGCGTGTAGAAGCTGCCAACCCAGCAGTTGGTGAAATGTTCACGTAATTTAATCTAGTGATTCGTGTACACGGACACGTTTATCTCATTTTTTTCATGATGGTCAGCACGTTTTCGTGCTTCGAGCATCGAGCATCTTTCGTGTTCACAGCACGATTCTTTCTGCCAGTCGGGCTGCAGCAGAGAAGCTGTTTACAGCTTTGCAATTATTAGTATTTTTAGCCCAATAACCGCTGTTTTAATCAACATTTGACATTTATTTATTATATGTACACGAATCAATTGATTAAATTACGTGAACATTTCACGCACTGCCGGAAGACTGGGTTGAAGCTGCAAGCAGGCACAGTGTGTGTCTACAGCTAGTGTACAAGTGTCACAGTGTGTTGTAATGCTGCGTGAGGTGTTTTCCTTCTCCTTGACACAGGAAGGGAGCAATGCATTTCCTAAGGCTGTGCTCATTTTGGCTCCTCTACAGCAGCTTGCATGGGTTTGTATTTTTTGGTCTGCAGTGACTGTTTAATTCTGTCAACCGTGTACTGAGAAAGAGAACATCGGTATGACCTACATGATGTAGATGTAACCTCCGGTCATGCTTTTTGTAACCCCAGTAGGGTGCTGTCTCCGCTCTGATGTCTTGAAATGGCATGAGGCCACAGTTCGTGATCATTTGTGAATTTGTCCTTTCTGTTGACTCTCTGCACTGCTGAGTGTGTTTCCTTAGGCACTGGAGCAAAGCAAACGCAGGTTGCTGTGTGAAAGGTAACTGGCGAAGCCTTGAAGCTTTTTCTGATGACATGGCTGGTGCCTTCTTTCATTTCTCACACCTTTATTTGCTTGTGCTGAAGCTGTAGATACTGTATGTGGAAAACATGTTATCATTAGGTCCTATATCTTCCTGCACATAAAATTAAAGTATATATTAGGGCTGCACAATATATAGTTTTTTTATCGCCATCGCAATATCAACTGGCGCAATTTACATATCGCAAAAGGCTGCAACATATCACGATAGTTGAAAGAACACATCAGTAGAAAACTGCAAGAAACTGTCATTCTTATTTGAGTGGTGCCTTTTATGTTTTATTTAATGCTCAATTTGTTTAATAAAAGAATGTTGGGAATGATTTCTTTTTATTTGTTTCAAATTCAACAAGCAGTTTTGTAAAACTGTATTTTATAAGAATACTGAAAGCAGCAGAATGCAGAACGGAGTACATTTTAATATTTATTTATCAAAAAAGAAGGAAACCCTGGTATGGGTCTAAGACTGAAATGTTGTATTTGCTACATAAATAATTTGTGTGAGATTTCTTCCTCCTTCCCAATAGTAGGTTAATGGATTTTTGCTTTAGCAGCAAAAAATAATTAAAAGCATAAAACAAAAATAAAACAACAACTTTGCTGTTGTTCAACAACAGCAAAGTGTCTTTCTATTGACAATGTTCCTGGAGCTACTTTCAGGAGCATAGCATAGTCCCTATGAAAACTGTTGACAATGATATCTGCAGAGTATCCAGTGCATCGCAGGGACATTGTTCTTGGAAGTAGATGTTGTTGAATCTTTTTTTAAAGAATAATTTTTCAATTCTGTCAGCAACACAGATACAAGTCTGTTCACTTTAATTTTGTTGTGGTGACATCAGAAATCTCAGAGGTAGATATCTCAACATCCAAACAAACAAAACCAAAACTATCTGCATGGCTAGATACAAATAGTGGTGTCATTTGAACTGACAGTTGAAGTATTTATAGGATGCTGTGGAGTGACGGTGGCTGAAACATTTAACATACTCCTTTCCTCTGAGAACATATGCGCCAACATTTGACATTTAGCTGTGCACATCATGTCGGGCTACCCGTGCTGGAAGTTTCATCCAAGGTAATCTCTGCTAGTTAAACACCAGGCGGTGATAAAGTGAGTGTTTAGTTGGTGTTGTCACACGACTGAAAACCTTCATGCAGCTTAAGGCATAACAGACTCCCAGGTTGAACAAAAAAATGTAAAATTATTTCTTAATTTGCTGCTGTAATGTCTCTGTGGTCATGCCCAGTCGATGCTGACGCCTCTGTGAATGTGTGGTTGTGTAATCATATTATTCAAGTGTTACTGGCTTTGCATTGTGGTTATTGCTCAGTGGTTACACGTCTATCAGATCAGCTACCGTTGTGCAAGCCTGTTGGATCCCAAATAACACATACTGCTGTGGCACATACTTGATTGGACAGCTAACAATCTATTCACACACTGCCAAGCACAAGGACCAGCGAGACACACATAATAAATGCCAAGCAATTACTCGTGATAGACGGGGCATCTTTGTTGTTGTCCCTCAGAGAGTTCCAGTCACTGAGGTGACAGGACAGGACCCATTCTTTACCATCTTATGAAGATTGAATTAGCGCCTCTAAGCCTGCGTTAGCAGCAATTGAAAATCATGTAGCATCCTGAGTTGGTAATCTCCTGCCATTTCTGAGTTCTTTACTTTGTTATTCAAACTTAATCTCATCACAGTTTTTTGGAATTAATCATCCATCAATTTCCCGGAAAATCTAACGCCACAGTATAATTGGACTTTTACAGGCTACAAGGCAGAAAATAACATATATTATTGATGAAAGTAAAAAAGTTAAAAAGTTAAATCATCCATTGATTTTTAATTACATTTAGTATTGCTTCCCAAGATACATCTCAGGGAGTGGCTAAATGAAGTAATAAGAAAGAAAAAAACTAAACTGTGCAAAAAAAATATTTTCACTTTTTATACTACTCTCTAATATATTTCTTTTTCTTGTGGAATGCTGTTTACTTTTACCTCTTCAGGCCACTGAAAAGTCCTTTCATTTTCCATTATTTAAGCAGGTCACAAGTCACTGTAATTCCATAACCTGTACAAGTAGATGTTACTTAATTGTAATGAATCAAAAGCCTAAAAGTTTAGGGCAAATGGATGTTATTTAGGTTATTAGTTTATTTGTAAGGGACAAGGACAAGGACAGTTGGCGAGACAGTGTCCGATATACTGGTGATGTGTATATAGCTAAAGCTAATTTCCAACACCAGCCCAAAACTGTAAACAAAAAGCTACAGGGTCTCTTGCAAAGTCTATAATGTATCTCGAGCGACTTCCTGGTTAAATAAAGATTAAATTAATAAATCAATAAATTATTAAATATGTATGAGGCTTGAAACGCTACCTCTGACCTGTAGGTACATGGCCATCATCCATCCCCTGAAGCCTCGTCTGTCTGCGAAGGCCACCACAGCAGTTATCGTCTGCATCTGGAGTCTGGCTGTGGTTCTGGCCTTCCCTCTCTGCTACTTCTCCACCACCCGAGTTCTGCCCCGCAGGACCCTCTGCTACGTGGCCTGGCCTCGCATGGCTGACGACTCCTTCATGTGAGAAATATTTTGTAACTTGCTTTGATACCAGACAGTGTTGCTCGGTTCTTTCCACTTCAGCAAACTGTTGCAACATTTTTCTCTAAGTTCATGTATGTAGCTCATTTTAACAGGTTGCTCCATGCAAATGACCTATAATGCTGTAATTCTCATCTCATCTATCATTTACAATTTACTCACAGGTGTAACCATTAAGTTATTCCTTGTTAACTGTTGTCATAGCAGAACATAAGACAACCGGAAACTAATGTTAGAAGAGCCACATGAATTTATTTTTTTATAAATTTACACTGGGATAAATCTTTAATTAATGTAATCACTCTCCTGCCTTCTCTCCCTTTTCTTCCCAGGTATCATGCCATAGTGACAGTTCTAGTCTACGTGCTGCCGTTAGTGGTGATGGGCATCACTTACACCATCGTGGGGTTGACTCTGTGGGGAGGGGAGATCCCAGGAAACTCATCTGATAACTATCATGGACAGCTCAGGGCTAAAAGGAAGGTAAGCAGGCTTGAGCGGAGATAGTACACCATTCATTTAAGAATTCAGATATGACCTGGGGCAGCTCAATTAGTAACTGTGAACATGATGATCTTTGAATGCCACAAGTCAGAGAACCAGGAATAATCCATAATTGTCTGCCAGTGAGCAGCCTTTGGCTCCAGGTAATTATTATCTTACTTCTAGAAGTCGGAATAGGAAAAGGACGATTATAGGCAGTATGCCACTTTGACAGAGATCTGGGAGTTTTTCAATTTTATGATCTTTTTTTGGTAATACAAGAAGACATTCAAAAAGCATCAGAACAGTTATCCATCTGGCTGGTCTCTGTGTACCTTTAGGATTTGGAATTAAGCCTCTGTCTCTGTTGATTGAATTGCTGTGGCAAAAAGCATTTATTGTCTGATGGAGAAAAATCCCAGACCACCTCCAAATCTAATTAATTGTGAATGTATCCTAGTTGTAATATCATTGGTAGAGATAAAACATAACAAGGTAATTATATACAGTAACACCCTATGTATGATGTTTGTACAATGTTAAGCCTGTAATATAGAAAATATGAATATTTTCCATCTTTAATTGTACCAAAATAACTCCCTATAAGCTTTTTGTTGTGTTTAATCACTGGAAATTGTAGTACTTTTTGAATTAAGTATTATACATGCAGCGGCAGCATTGTTAAACATAGTTTTCCTTTACTAAAGCAAGAACACTGGGCTCTTTAAAGAAATTAGTTAAAAAAAATAGGAATATGAGATAGGATTCCCGCTGGTGAGATTAAAATGAAAAATAAGGTTAATCAAGCTCAACAATTAATACAGTTATTAATTAATAATTCTGCTTTGCTTTCAGTTACATCTTCTCTGTCAGGTAGAACATGATTATATAAACCTTACACTTAAAAATGAGACTAGAGCTAGAGCATGTATCATTAAAGAAGAAGAATGACTTCTGCCTTCTGTATATGTATGCAACAGGCAGACACACTGCACTGTGAACATTTCAGAGAAGAAAACCTTGATTCCACAGAACACAACCTTTGTGGTTGTCACTTGTCCTCAATCAACTCTTTTTTCCATGCACACAGACAGGCACAAGCTCTGAGAACCAGCAGTGTCTCGAGGCATTGAGTTTGCCTGCACTTAGACCTATTCAGGGGCTCATACAAGACATGCTTTTACAATAAGACTGTTTAATGCTACAATGAGGAGTGACCAAATATGAGAAAACACATCTTGCAGCAGACAACTAGGTCATAAAAAGGTGAAGAGGGCAAATGAATCAGCTACTGCAGCATCACTGGCAAATATAATGCAGTATTACTTGGCACAGGCAAGGTCAGTTAATTCCAATAGAGGTTATGATGGATATCCAAAAATCTTTATTGGAAAACATTAATATGCTTCTGATTCGGTGACTGCACTGTATGATTTCCCTGTGGCTGCCCGCGTTCCCGAGCACCAACAGCATTGTTGATGCAGTGTCCAAAGTTCTGTCTTTCTTTGCCTTTACACGCTTTAACCTTTTCCTAAGAATCAGTATTGGCTTCAGGTCATTATTCTGAGTCTTCCAGACAGAAAATGGGTCTATGGGGAGTCCTTCCTGACTAACTGTGAAGATCAATAAGTGAAAAGCTTGGGATGGATTACCTCTACAAAATCATATTTTGTTTCTGTAGGAAGTAAAACAGCATTAAGCTGCAGTGTATGTGAACATCCTGCTAACCTGCAGAGTTAATGGAACAACAATTATAATCCTGACTGGTGTCAAAAGATCTATCTGTCAAGTGCACAGGCTTGGTCCATATTGATAATCACAATAGAAGCAATTTCTTAAGGGCCATTTACCATTCACCATGCCGCACTATTAGACAGTTATAGGAGTTGGCTGCTTTCTTTTGAGAGTGAATGCCGGCGTTAAGGACTGTGGCTACAGCCGCATAATCTCCTGCAAACTTTCTTCACACCAGTAATTGTAATGACAGAAATTGGATTTTTGTATTTTTCACACCCTGACAAAGGCTCCTGCTGGAACATTTAGGTTAAAGCCATTCTGGAAAAAAAGGCTTTTTACTTTATTTGGACTCCCCAGTACCTTCCTGTTCTTTCTTACAATGGCTTTAAGTACTGGCTCCAAACAGGCTAATGGCAGGTCTAAAAAAGTATTAAAAAGAATTTAAATTAATATTCACAGCAATATTATAAAGCCTCAAATTTAACTTACCAACGACTTCAAATATTCTTGCTTTCCTGGCGATGTTAATTATAAAATTTGTTTCTGATTAGAGGCAGTTGGGAGATGTGAAATGCCAGAATGAACTGAAACGGATTGTTTCGACAGTGGATTGTGCACACAGGAGATTGTTCGATAGTTTTAATTAGCACCATCAGACCTACTGCAGACATTGTCCCTACTGCTAGCTGAGCAAGTTTTGGTCATTTAAATAAAAATATCATTTTCAATTGATTAATCAATCTATCCATTTTATGCCACTTATCCAAGTACCTTGCATTGATGTATTAATTGTCTTATTTGGAATTATTGCAGAAATACTGGAATTAAATGTGATATTATAATAGCTAATTCTAAATCATATCCTTCCTACTTAGGTCAATGATGGTAAAACAGGTATTAAATTGTATTTTATGTTGGGTTAAAAAGGTCTTGGAAAGTCTTAGTCATAGGGAGGAGGTAGGGATGCGTGGTTGACCTACAAAGCACAGGACTTTGACAACAGAGACAGGTGATTCATGTCCTGCTTCCTGTATGTTGGTTGTAGACTAAAAAACATTTAGTTTATGGTTAAGGGAAGGTTTTGGTTAAAGGGACAATTCAGCGATTTCCAAACGTATCTCTATCTGAATGAGGGATATGGTGTGAAAAAAAGCCTGCAGTTCTTTCCAATGTTCTCTGTGTCACGACTCGTGCCCAATGCATCCTGGTACATGTGGGCACAGCTGGCAATCAGTACTGATTGGACACTTACAGTAAAGGTGCCAAATTTTCCCTTTAGATGTTTAAAACGTTAACGAGTCCAGTCTTCTGCTTCAAGTCATTGTCAACTTTTTCAATATTTAACCGAAATCAGCAACCAAGTGATTTTAGTGCCTATATGTAATCATACTGTTTATGATGCTATAGTTGCTACATGTAAATTATAAAACATATTAAATATTCTGTCAGTGAATGTTTTGCAAATTACAACTTTGCTGATTCAACAAAACATTTGATGACTTGCTATGTTGATTTAAAAAAAAGGAGGGCAACAGTAACCTGACTCCGCCAGATGGATTGCTTCACATTTGCTCAGCATATCCATCTGGGAACTTTCCGTTGGAGAACGTTTGGGAAGGGGCGAAAATACTGGTTAGCTGATTGGATAAACCATCCGTCTATCACCACCTATGTTGGTGATAGACGGACCAAATCAACCAATCAGATCAATGAAGTGTATGACGTGCCAACATAGCAACGACGAAGCCAGGCTCCCCCTGCTGCTGCCGGCTGCAGGCAAAGCATAGCTCGTTAGCTCAGCAAGCAAGCAACATGTCGGTAAAGGATATTTGCCGTTTGTGTAACGAGAATTTAGGAATAAAAGGCCCCATTTCAGGTTCCCGGTCCATATTCCAAAAGAAGGATCCAAGAGAAAACAGCATTAGTGAGCGGCTAACAGAATCAGGGCTATCGCTGTCTGAAAATGTGTCTAGATCAGGTCAGATTTACATGCGTTGCTTCCGCTTGCTGAGCCTCGTGAGACCATCCTGATCTCGCGAGCTCCTCGTTGCATCACACCTAAACCCGCCTCAAAACCAACGCTGATTGGCCCGTTCGTTTGGCGAACGGCTCCAAATTTTCTCTGCCTCAAGATGCCAGACTGATCTGCGAGCAGAAAACTGGAGCTCGCGAGATCAGGATGGTCTCACAAGGCTAGGGCAACAGTATCTTTTAATTAAAATGTTTTGGCTTTTGCATATTAGTGTGTACACTATACATAATTTGTAAGATGATTTGTTTTTTTTCCAGTCCATGAAGTGTGTTACACTGTTGTGTTGCATAGACGTTGTAGGCAGGCAGTCAGTGTTGATGGTGTTGATGGAGATTATAGCATATTATTATATTTGCAAACATTTTTTAGTAGACAAGGTTGACCTGAGGGATTTTATTTTAAATTGTTTTGTTTGTGAAGCAAACTGTTGGTGGGACTCATTCTCATTCTCATTCTTCAAGTTAACGAATGGGTAGTCATTTACTGGATTAATGAAGAAACATAAATCTAGTGCTGGGGCAAGCCCCAAGTATGGCTGACTCAGTATCTATTTTGTCTATTAAAAAGCTCATTAGCATGTGAGTTTCATTACTTTTTTTCCAAAGTAAATCAGCATCAAACTAATATGTTCTCCTTGTCTACTCCCATTTGTTTCCCACTGCTCATATGAATTTGTATGTGAAATGCTTTGTAGATTTTGCTGCATTTAATAGCAAAGCAATGAATAGATAGTTCACTAAACAATCAACCGTGTCTCTATAGAAATTGTATTTATATAATACTTACAACAGCAAATACGTTTTAAAAGTTTTGACACCAGCAGACCAGAAAATGTCCGCTAATCTGGACTACATTTTTACACAATTTACTGTAAATAGATGGATGACAATAACGTCTCTCTAATCTAATAGTTAAGCCTTCAATTCACCAAAAGGAAGGTGCAAGCGCATCTGCATTTGCAGAGCAGCCAATAGGAACACTCTCTTTCTTGATATGACCTGTGATTGGCCAAAGTCTCCTGTCACGTGTTAGATTTTCTAAAGCCTGAAAACAGAGTCAAGGAGGAAATTAACTCTTGAATTACAATGGATGAAAGATTAGTATAGAATGTTTGCCTAACAACGCCACAAATAAACTGCCTACCACAGCGTTAAGAGTTAACCAAAGCTAAAATATTTCTCTACTAAACTAATTTTGTTGCTTAATCATCAGCCACCCCAACCATTACTCTACAAGTTATGTGCAGTAGAAAAACCGGGCTGTTCTCATGAACTATGTCTACCAATAGCTACAAAAAGTAAAGCAATGTATTTCATAAGCATTCTCGTATTTTTTGCTGTATGCACCACAATGACAGCTGCTTTAAGGCTTTCACCCAGCAGTACGAGTTCCTTGGGAGTGTTTTAGGCAAGGCAAGGCAAGGCAAGGAAATTTTATTTATTTATTATATAGCACATTTCAGCAACAGGGCAATTCAATGTTCTTTACGCAAAACACCAAAACGCAGTTAGAAATGCACACAAAATTAAAAACAAACCACAATCTTTTTCCTAAACTTAACTAGTCGTTTTGGTTCCTAAACTTAACTGCCGTCACCGTCATGACGCTCACATTGTGTCGCCTAAACTTAACTGTAATGTTCGCCAAAATGACCGGCAGCTCGGGGTGCCCTGTACCCGGGTTACAGTCACCTTTTATCAGGTAAACTCAAGTAACAACTGCTGCAGATTCAGTGGCATCTAAAGGAACTCTGTAGCCAGCCGACGGTCGCCTATTTCCCACAAGCTGTCATGGTTGTTGTTTTTAGTTTTGTTATTTGTTCAGTTTCATGTGTCTTGGTCTAGCTTTGTTTCCTGTTTGAGTCTGATATATGTTTCACCTGTTCGCTCCCTCTGTTTTCCTGCCTCATCACACGGCCAATCGTGACACAAGCTTGCCAACAACAAGGGACCAAGTAAATCCTCACAATCTAGTTTTAACATTGACCTTTAGTAAGAAAACGCCACTCTAATCTTTGCCTCCCTTTTCCATGTCACAGATTTGATATGAAATAGCCTTTAGATTACACAGCCATGTATGGGATACTTTGCTTTAGATTGAACCTCCATATTTGAGAGGCCTGAATACAAACACTATACTTTCAAACCTGATGGAGGGGCTCAGACAATAGTAACTACAGGCCAATTGCTTGCACTTCTCTCCTGGGGAGCATTGGTATCTTCTAACAAGAAAAAAAACACCTGTGGATATTTGCCATTTCCAATCATAAGACATACATGAAATATATTCTACCCTGGGCATCTCTCATGATGCCTGCTTCCCTCCTGCTATGTTACAGGAAAATTGCCATTGTCATAACATGCTAAGGAACTGGCTAGTAATTCATTCACCCTCTCGCAAACATATTCATTCTCTTATAGCAGGCAGGCTACAGCTTACATGTCATGTATTTATTCTGCACAAAATCCAAAACTGTGGTTTTACAAAGGTGTAAGTGTGGGACTAGTTCTTGGCTGGCACAGTAATTTCCTGGAGTCTTGTCACAATGAGTTTGCCAGGCAACCAGCCAAAGTCACCGACCCAGCCAAGAATTAGTCCAGTAAAACCATAACGTGTCGTTTTCGCACTTTGGTTCTTGTACGGGATAAACTAAAGATATATTACATTTTACCTTTGGACAGAGCCAGGATAACTTATTTTTCTTCTCCTGAATGTCTCGCATATTATTTTTCTCCACGGGACGCTGGGATTTAAGAACATGTCAATTTGAGTCTCTACATGCCTCACTAACAAAAGAAATCACAGTTTTGTTACATTCTATATCTCAGCCCAATAGCACCAGCAATCCTGCTGGAGGACTCTTGGGTACAGTACGATATCCATTATTATTATTAGTATTATTATTATAGTTTTCGACTGGTCTTTGTAGTACAGCAATCATGAAACATCAAAGTGGTAAAAAGTGATAAGACATCCTCCCTTTGAGGTCTGCTCTACTGTATGTAAATTTCATATATTTGTTCCTCACTTATCTCTTATTCTCTCTGTTCTGTCTGATCCCATTTGTGTTGGCTTTTCAAGTTTAATCCAATTATGAAAACCACCACAGGGTCTCTAAATTGTGCACATATACATTCACAAACAAATGTACTTGCACATGTACAGTACATCAACCATATATTAACTAGGTGCAACTGATCTTCAGAAAACTTGAACATCTCGTTCTGTTCTGCCATCTTTTGAATTTGGTCAAAACATCGCTGATGCAGAAGTAATTTAATTTTTTCTTTCTCCAATTCATTTTTTTGTAAAGCACATTGTGGTTTCCCATTTATTCAATCTACTTTATAAATCCTATATCCTATATTTCAGCAACCTATAGTAGAAAAAAACTCTGCCAAAATTAAATCATATTATCTAACCTTACTACACAATGACCTTAAACCACAGCAGTTGTCAGGAAATTAAATAAACAGAAAGAAACAAACAAACAAAAAAGATGTTGTTTTGCTCACTGTTGCTCTTCTTTAGTTGTTATTCGAGTCCACTTGCTTTCCTCAGGCAGACAATTGCTGGATGTGGGATCGGTATACGTGATGGGCAATCTTATGGTTCCCTCAGTAGTTAGTCTTTCTTCTCTTCTTTGTCCTCTGGAAAATGACCTCTGCGTCAGGAAGTTTGAGACATAGAGAATGACTTAGTTTATCTAGTTATCATTCTGTTTGATCCCAACTCAAAATAAACCAGTCAAAGACCAGTCTGGTCCAGGAGTAAGTTGGTAGAAATAATTGAAGATCTTAGTGTGAAATGTTAAATTAATTCTTATTACTTATTGGCTACCTTAAAGGCCTTATATTTCTTTATTGATCTCCAGACATCAAACACTGACAGGTTAAATTCTTTCAGACAATGTTATGTGAACACTGCTCTATAAATGATAGCCTGTCCCCTCTAATACAGATGTGTACTAAACTGCAAACCTAACAATCCTATTTTTTAAAAAAGCCAACCTTTCAATGAAGAAAGGATGCATTGTTGTGTTTTTTCAGTACCATTAAAAAGACTATTCTAGCAATCAAGACGATGCCCTAAGATGATATACTTATTTATTTATTTATGTATTTATTTACACAAGACCTTTTAGTTGAATTAACCTACGACTTATTTCCATTCCATTAACTAAACTAACAATATGGAGCATACATGTAATTTTGTTTTGCGTTTGATCATCTTTTCTTTGTTTTATTATGAAGCATTTTGTAACAGTGTAACATATACTGCAAACAATACATGTAAAAACACAAACCCTTTACCCTCTATGTGGCCAATTGTTTCTTTGTTGTCTGCCCTATTTGTGCAATGGTCAGGCTTTTACTCTCATTCATGTGCAATAATAACAGAGTGAAAAAAAAAGTAATTTCCCTCATGGGGATCAATAAAGTATGTCCTTCAAGAATCCAGCCTCATATGGAATATCCACATTATATGTTATATGGATTGTATTGAGTTCTCTGGCAGTCCAAATGTGGATTGTTTTAACAAGACCCAAGAGCATTTAGCACATGTGTTTCTCCTCCTCAAGTTTATTAACATATTTAGCCTATTAAAAAATTGGATGTGTCTTGATGGTACAGCTTATAGCTTTTAACCAGAGAGTACAAGATTTCCAACACTTGGTTCTGTCTGTCACATGAATAGATCCCACTGTGTCTGTAGCCAATGCCTGATATCATATTCATGTGTACCATAGACCTCCATTGTTGTCGAAATGACATGACATGTGTTTTCATTATAACAAATATGAGCACTGAAGTATAGTTTGAATCTGTCCTGTTGCCATAATATTGAGAAATGGGCTAACGCATTGTTGGTTTTGGGATTTGTTGACAATAACAAGAATATAGATTAAGACAGCATTGTCCTGTAAAGTAACACTCAAAGAACATACAGTATTATTGACAAAACGTCCTTAGTTAGTAGTTATTTGTGCCATGTAGCCAAGCTTTCGGAAAATAATGAGTTATTCAAGTTACCTAAATAACGCTCATGTATGTTCTGCCATCCTCTAACACCTGATATATGAATGTGTGAACTGAATTTCATTATTACAGAACTGTAGACACTGATACAATCCATCCATTTAAAATAAACAACACTGGACTCTTCACATTTCCCTCTGAGCGTTCTCCCGCTTCATTGCTATAATACATTGTTGGCAATGGAGTATGTCACATGCAATGGAAAGATTTACACTGCACCCATAACAACTACTTTTAATTAGTCTCTTCACATCACTTTCAAACCTGACTTGTGTCTTCTTGAGAGAATCAGATCCTTCATTTAATGTCAACACTGTCATCAAACAAAAATACTGACCGACTCCTTCACCACTGTTTAGCAGCCACCTAGCACAGTTTACAGCATGGCTTATGTAATGTCATAAACTTCTTTGAAACATACACTCAACACAGGGATTGCCAGGACTTCTGTTTGGATTTTAGGGGGGATGCAATAATGTCTGTTTTGTCTCTGGTAGTGTGCCTCTGCAGCCTGCCTCTGAGGAGCCACACAATGTTATAGATTGTGTTCCCAGTTACCACCCAGGGACAATACACAGCAGTTCATTGACTTCACTTCCAGTTAGAAAGAGAGGTTAAAAAATAAGATAGATAGATAGATAGATAAATAGATAGATAGATAGATAGATAGATTGATTGATTTAGTCTTTTCTGTTTTTGTTATTGAGTAGGTTGTCTTATTTTACCTTTGCATTATTGTGTTTTATGGTATGTAGTGTGTTGCATCTCAAGGAGTTAATCCTAATGAAATATAATTAAAATTTTATTATTATACTACTGTGCTTCAACTTTTTTTTTTTGCCATACTGTATATGTTCATGTGACAGAGCCCTCCAGACATGGACATGTTATAAGATGAAAGGGACTAGAACATACTGTTCAGCTTTCCATTACAATCTTGAGATGCATCACCTAGCCAGGTGCTACCAAAATGCTGCAATAAGGAAATGGGCTGAAATTACAAGCTCCACATTATTCCCCCCAAAATATGCATTGGTTTTAAAGAGAGTGATATGTTGGCAGTGGTATTTTCTTTTGTAATTTCCTCCGGCTTGCACATTGCTGTACTTCACTCAGTCTCTCCCAATGCTTCCAGGAATCCGGAACACAGATAACAGTGACAGTGTATGCATGTTTCTCATCATCACTCTCTCCTTCCTTGTGCAGGTGGTGAAGATGATGATCATCGTAGTGGTGACCTTTGCCCTCTGCTGGCTCCCCTATCACGTCTACTTCATTGCGACAGGTCTCAACAAACGTCTGGTCAAGTGGAAGTACATCCAGCAGGTTTACCTGTCGGTGCTGTGGCTGGCAATGAGCTCCACCATGTACAACCCCATCATCTACTGCTGCCTCAACAGCAGGTGGGTAACTACAGGGGGGTGTTGACAATCTAAAACATGGAATGTTACAACTGAACATCCTTTAAGGCTGCTACTAAATAAGAGAAACAAGTGGGATTGATTGTATTGTTACACATCATTGTAATTAAATGTCATTGTATGTTTTACTAGAAGTTAGGCATGGATCCATAATCTTTCAACATATCAAGATCCGTTGCATGTTTTATTACATTCTCTCCATTCATCCCTCTGAGTTTTATTAAGTACTTTATATGTACGGTCCATGGTATTTTGGTCATTTAATTAGACTACAAATCTAGAGTATCTGAAATGATGAAATGCTTTTTTTTAGGGATTTGTAGATCTGAAAGTCAAAAATGACATTTTTATAAATTGAATTTGATCCTGTTTTTGTAGTGAATCTATGACATCACTCAGTCTACGACAGGATTCTAGGATCTAGGATTTTGTTTCTTTAAAAAACAGTATTTAAAAAAATGCTTCTCTCAAGCATCTGAAGCTGTTTGGTGTATCAATAAATACAGCCTCAATGCATTCAGAAAATAATCCATTGCCAGGATCTCAAGTACTGTCGGTTTACTGGTGAGTACTCTCACAGTAACAAATGCACACGGTTGATCTCTTTTTCATCACTGCACAGTTTGAAATGTGTCACTAACTGTCAATTTAAAAGCTTCCGGGTCACTTCAATACAATCTTTTCTTAGCTGAAGAGCCAATTTTTGGTGCAGTATTGTAAACAGTAAACGCTGCTCCTCGACTTATTAAAAGGAACAATTCTTAGAATAAAGCATTAAAAAACATTTACTTGTATTTATTTCTCATTCAACCTGTGTTTTTTCCAACCTTTCCCCTCACCCTCTTGATGTGGCGCAGGTTTCGAGCTGGCTTCAAGCGAGCGTTCCGTTGGTGCCCATTCATCAAGGTATCCAGCTACGACGAGTTGGAACTACGCTCTACGCGGCTGCACCAGACACGCCAGAGCAGCATGTACACGCTGTCCCGAATGGATACCACTGTCATGGTGGTTTACGACCCTGCCGAGGGTGATGGCGGTGCAGGCGGTGGCTCTGAAGGGAAGCGCTCCCTGTCCTCTAGGAAGAGAAGCTACATCACGTCTCGCCACACGGAGATCACGGGATGCAACGGTGGCGGTGCAAAGGCGCAAAATGGAGGGGCTCCAAGCGCTCAACCTGAGGAGTTCTCTTAAAGGTTGTTCTCATGGACTTACACACAGACATATACATGCATGTCAGAAATGTACACACATGTGTAATACACTGCACATACACATGGTGCACAGATGTTTGCTTAATTTAGACGTAGAAGCATTGTATCACAGCGTTTAACAAAGAAGGCCGTATGGATATAGAGATTATTAAATATTTTAACTTGATGGATAACATTGATTTTTTAAGATACTCTGGAGCATGGATGGATCACTGAGCAGGCTTACTGGGCGCAGATGCAGGAGCTCAATGGGTCACTTTGAACTGAATGTTACGAGCAGTTTAAAAGTCACACTTATAGAAAGGTGTTTTGCTCCTGATTCTTTAAAATTGGTTATCAGCCGATACCAAGTGTGATCCAAAATTATTTTTATTACATGCTTGTTCATTTTTCCCTACATAATACTACTGACAGTATTAGGCTATAGTAAACCTACATCAAAATAAGTAAAGCAATTTAAATGTTTCACAGCAGAATAGCTCTGCTTTAAGAAAATACATCAGGTTTTTTTCAGTATTTTACCATAAGATTCTGTGTCTCATCTTGTATTGTTTTGTATATTATCTGTGGAGAGGAGGGTCAGTGCAGAACCGCGGCCTGTTTCACAAATTGATTTGTGAGCAGTGTTTAGACACAGATCCCAAAACATGGCACCATTACAATTCACAAAGGATTGTTGTTTGCAAATTCCAGATACGTTTGTGAGTCCTCCAGGGCTTTTCCATCCTCATGCACGGGTCGCAAATATGGTGTTTGTTTGGATTAGTGAGACGTCTTAAAAATCAACAGGAGGGGAAATTATCTCATGTTGCAAATTGCAGCTTGGTGAAACAGGCCTCTGCTTTGCCAGGATGCTTTTCACACAATCTCTCATTGCCTCCAGCATAAACAAACTACTGAAGTTCAGGGTTTGTTCTCAAACAACAGCATATCTGTGGAGTCATGGTTAACACTTGCAAGTTAGCCTATAAAAAAAACGTGAATTGATCACTAGCGACTGGGGCTTTGTTAGGGGGCCCTTTACATGTCATGCTCGGGAACAGCCTTAACAACATACAAGGTGAGCAGTGCTTAACTTGAACAGTATGATCATCTAAATTTAAGACGTTTTGCCATTGAGTGCTACGTTAAAGTTTTCTCCTTATCCCATAAGGGTCTCTCTGAATTAATGAAATACTGTAAGTAGCTGTTTCCTTCAGTACATTCCACGCTGATTGATATTAGCATTTAAACACAGTCAGTGTGATGCTGTTTTGGTAAGGTCCGGTCCCATGATTAAAGTGATTGATGATAAAAATGTCAAAAAGAATGTAAAAAAGAATCAGTTCTGCTTGAGGATTCGCTGCTAGGAGTGTGAGACCATTTTACAATGAAGATAATCTGAAAATACGCCATGGTGATTGTAATTATGTAAGTATGTCATAGATTTCATTTCCATCTGTAGCTATTAACTGTGAACTTTATGTGATGCAGAGGATGCACTCTGTGCTATTTCCGCCTGAAGCCATGAATGAGTGGCTGCAGAAAGTCTCCAATGGAATAGCTGTTGATTGAACTCCATTTGGCTATATATGTGGCTTTGAGTTTGGCTCTAAAAGTACCGTGATTGAGTTTGGCTTTCAGTTATGTAAGAGTTGTAAGAAACGTGTTTCCTGTAACTGGCAACAAGCCAGAGGCGAAATCCAGTACATTTGCAGCAGGCCAATAAACAGGGTGCTGGAGAATGTGCAGATTGAAACAGAACTAAACAACTAAGCCCTAGTGGGTCAATAACAATCACATTTTTTACAGTACATTTGCAACTAAGTGAAGGAAAAAATAAAGGAAGCTGCACCGTGAAGTGCAACATTTGTTTTACTGTTCTATAATGTTCTTTTAAATGCCTTCATACAATGTGTAATGAGAAAGCTGGACAGTGTTTGCCTTCTGCAGTTGTTGGTGTTTCAGTAGTTTCTTCCAGCATGCTGTTATCTAGTGTTGCATCTATATTTAACTCCCTGCTTGTGTGCACATCAAGTCACGTTAGTCTGTGCAATGTTGGGTTTACAATAAGATAAGTTGAACCATACTATGACAGAATTATATAAATCATAGGACTAGTGTATCCCCTCTGACTCTGTACACAGCAACACATGGACATGACTCACTGCTGGGAAGTAAGTGTAATAATAGATTTGTTCTACTTATTTTATCAGTAGTGTTTTTTTGTGTGTGTTTTGTTCACCAAACAGACCTTCTTTAAAGATAAAAAAATAAATAAAGTATCCTGCATAAAGCGTAATGTATAAAACTGAATTTGGAGTTTGACAGTTTGTGATGGGAGGTTATTATATATATTATATACATGCTGTTTAACAAATGGCAAAAGATTCCCAGTCATTCACTTTGTCATGTTTGGAAGAAAATGAAAGCTTAAATCTCCAAATTGACCAGAAATTGCAACCATAGAAGCACATTTTAAATGTCCTTAATTATTCTTACCAACAGTTCTGAATGTTAGAAGACTTCATGAAAGTATTTACTGAAGAATGTGAAGAAAATAAAAGTTGTGCATTTCAGTGTCATGTATTTTTAAGCCGTCGTCAAATCAATGTATTGAAGTTGGTTAAATATTTGTATGTGGTAATCAATCTATTTTCATGTTTCTCTGTATAAATGTTTGTGTTTTCAATGAATGTACAGTACAATGTGTGCCTCTATCTCTGTCAAGTGGTGACCATATTATTTGTTGTGTTTTTAAAGGAGAATTTGTTAATTTCGACCTGAGCCTCATTCCTTTGATCTTTGACCACCACGCAATTCCGATGTCATCACTTTACTACATTTGTTTCCATTTTACTTTGCCAGAAGTACTACTTTCACCGCTCTTATTCAAAAACAGGACTCAGGTTGAAATAAACTATTGTATTATCCTTTATACTAATAATTATAATATTAGTATTATGACAAATGACAACCATTTTGGTAATTTGAGTTTAGGAATTGTAGGATCTCTTTGTTACAATTCTATATCATATTTCTTATAGACCTCCAAAAAGGTTTTGATTGCTCTGCATTGGTCGGTGCCGATGTATTTGCTTAATGTAGCTTCATTGCAACGGTATCATGAGTGTTTACAAGAGACATGACATGCTTTTGATGAAATGTAGCTGTGACTTGTTGCCAACACAAAAATCTGATAATCAATAACTGAGTGATAATGTTTTGTTTTATGTTCATTGTCGGAAACAATGCAGGCTATTGTAATAATCCCCTACTTTTAAAATATCTAAATTTTTCTATTTTTTTTATTTTATACCATACAGCATCATATATTTAGACCCTATGGAAGCAAACCGCATTCATGAAAGAGCGATGTTTTTTTTGCAATTACCTCTACCACATCTCATAACTATCCATACATCAAAGCATTTTGATTTTGTTATTTCCATGTACCTCCATATCTACCTCTTCCCGGCTTGTTACATATGCTGTTGCAAATATCTATAAACAGGAAGCTCTTACATCTTAGCCATGATTGTTTGAGTATTAGCAGCAACATGTTTGTTGTTGAAAAGACAGAGAATTTAGGGAAAAAGAAACTGATTAATTGCCACTACTGCCTTTGAGATAAAAAAATACACCAAATGTGTTTTATATGTATACTTATAATCATTACTCTGCTCAGACAGGATATTTTTTTCATGCTGTTATGTTCAGTCCCTTCAACCACAGAACAACAACTCATGCTTGTTCATGTTTTGGTTCAGAAGCTGCTATCAGACCATTGATATGCAGTTCAATGACCACTCATCACCAAAATTGAGATCAACGCAAATGTTACGGATTATAACAGTTGATCTTTAATAAAGTGTCAATGTGTGTTGTTGTCTCTGTCTTGCTATACAAAAATAGGTAAATGAACTATTCATACTGTAACGCCGAGTATGAACATTGGAGAAGAGGCGGCCTAGTAGCCGACTTTAGATAACCATCTGTTCCATTAGTTACACTAAACAACAATAGCTTTCTCGACCTCCCCAGTCCACAGTTTATGGACAACTCTGTTATTAGGAGCATTTTTGTACATTTGATTCAATGTGTGGACAGCGTGCTTAAGGCTACATGAGCAGTTTGACTTGACTTACAGTACAAAAAGTCGAGCTAACTTATTGAGCGAGGATACCAAGTTTCACAGTGAGACAGCTTGTCCTTTTGTTGCTGTTCTGACAATAACCAGACTAAATCTCAGCTGGCAAAAAGTCTGCTACACTGCATCTCACTTCTTCCTTAAACATTAATACAGTTGCTTTGAGAATTGTGCTCTTAGCTTCCAGATGCTCCTTGCCCTTATATATGTGCATGCAACCAGGCAACAGTCATCAAACAACCACCTTTGAGATTACTAGATTACTTCTTCATTTTTAGTTATATATCGGAAGTTATGGTCAATGATCCAAAACTCATTAATCAGGATTGTTCCCAGACAAATATCATGTATGAAACCCCAAAAGTAGGTAAATGATGAAAAACACAGGTGGCAGCCTATGACGATGATGCGCAAATCTATTATCGGTGACATTAGCCCTGTTTGGTTAGACATCTCTTTTTGTCTTTCTTGTTATCAAAAGATCATGGCTTGATTACTGGAGGTTGTAGTAGGGATCCTGGGAAATGTAAGAAACCACCAACTGAAGCAGATGACAAAGGCTGAGAGGAAGAGAGAGTGAATACAGCAAGAGATCAAAAGACTTATAGCAACACAGCATGTTAGTATCTGAGGGTGTATTTTTGACATGGAAAAGCAGCAGGAAGATGTCCAGTGAATTTTGCTTGTTTTGCAATCTAATCTAATGTTCCTTAAAACTTCATTAAATTCTACATTATCTTTTGTAAATGAAAAAAAGAGGGGATGTTCAGACCCCATCCTTTTCAGATTCTACTTGTTAAACTAATCACAGATTCAGAGCTGAAATCATAATTTCTCAAGCACATAAAGCCTAAGGTTGTTGAATTATTCATCATGGTTGTATTAAACTATTATTTTACTCTACTAAATAAGGCAATAGGTATGCAGCAGCTTGTCTTTGCTACTCAACACTGCTTTATAGTGCAGTCTGGTCTGTGGAAATGCAGGTATGTCTTACATATTTTTATTCAAATATATAATTATATAAATGCGTGTATAAGAACAAAAATATACCAGAGCTTTGTGATATAGACATGTCTGTTTTTGAAGAAATACATTTATAGTAGACTTTATTCAGATCAGTTGAATTTGTGTGTTGAAGCCCAGTAATTACTGAATCTACTGGATGCTGAGTAGAACTCGTCATGCTCATGTTTTGACACCATGTCCTGTTTCTACAGAAGTACTGCTATACTACTCTAAGAACAAGCATGGATCTGCACCACTAAATAAGGGCAATTGTTACACAGCAATCCACACAGCATATGGCTAAGGAGTGCTGTTCTGTGTCAGACCACTTACAGTAGCAGGTTAGTCATTTTAGAGCAGCCTCTAAACCACAGCACTGGCGAATGAAAGCATTAAAAGCTGTCAATTGCATTAGCACTGTTGCTATACTAAAATACACACTTTTCAGTTAATGCTTCTGCCTCTAAGAGGAAAGAGCAATGGACAGTCAAACTGTTTTTGCCACTCTTTCCTTTTCTGCATACTGTGAAACCGTAAAAATAGACAAAATGTGCTGCAACAATCTTCGATATCAAAGATGTTCTGTCAGAAAACCTCTAGCTTATATTTTTCTCTGAATGAGAATGACTTATCATGCTGCTACAGTATACAGGACCTCCATACTAGTTTAAAAACAATTATTTGTGCAATCTTTTTTTAATTTGAAAATCATGTAAAAGACTTATGAATATGGCATAGGTTGATTTTCTTTTTGTTTATAAATGAGTTACTTCAGGTTTTGTAGTTATACCAATATGTATTGTTGCAATGTTACAGTAATAGAGGTCTTATCACTGAGCTTCAACTTAAACTACTACTTGTCATTAAGGAAACTAGTGCAGTGCCCATTTAAAACGTGCCTGCTGGAACAGCTGATTGCTTGGCCTCCGGTATTGCAGCCAGTATTGGCCCTCAGATACTAACATGCTGTGTTGCTATCATCATTCTTTTGATCTCTTGCTGTATTCACTCTCTCTCCCTCTCAGCCTTTATCATCTGCTTCAGCTTCAGTTGGTGGTTTCTTACATTTCCCAGGATCCCTACTACAGCCTCCAGTAATTAAGCCATGATCTTTTGATAACAAGAAAGAAAAAAAGAGATGTCTAACCAAACAGGGCTAATGTCACCGATACTAGATTTGCAGCTTTCTCGAGAAGGCTCATCCAAACAACTTCACACTTGATGCGCTTCCTTGGACATAGCCTAGTTGCGTCCCCTAGCAATGCTGGAGTATACGCATCATTTACTAACAGCTAGCTATTTGGGACCAGGCTATTTCCAGGAACAAAAGCATTGATTCCGAAAGTTACATCACTGATGCTTGAAATGTTTGAGTTTGTTACAATGTAATATTTCCGGTCTCAAGAGCTCGCACTCAACATTGCATTTCCTCGGGTCCTTAGCAATTCACCCGCCAAGAGTGAAGTTGATTGGATGATAGTCTATATCCTCGACGTTCCACTTCTTCCACTTATATTGCTCCGTTGCCAACGAAAATCCCGTTGGATTTCACTCATTTAGGCCGGACATCCGTTGCCTTGGGCTTCCTTTGTGTTGGCATTTTAAACTCCGGTCGATTTCTGAGGACTATAGTTAACCTTTTCTCAGATCTCTGCAGGGTGAATCCAGACAGCTAGCTAGACTATCTGTCAATCTGAGTTTTCTGTTGCACAACTCAAACAACTTTTGAACGTACACATATTAATATTGGTTACTTTTTGTACTTTTGTTCACCTTTCACTCTTTCTTCTCACAGGTCTGAGGCGGGTATTATGTATGAGTGATGTTGCGAGTGGGTAAGTCTAGCATTGTCTGCCTGCAACCAGTGAAAAGGTTTTGTTGATAAATGTGTGTAAGTCCTGGACTGGTTTGGCCTGAGATGTTTACAATTTCAGGACTTTCCATGTAAAACCGAACTGAGTGGATAAGGTGATGTAGTGACAGATGTGAGTGTTGTGTGAGTGTCTGGATATAATAGACCTTTCTCAGCAGCACAACATATATTTTGACTTGTCAAACACCGGTGTAATAAATAACAGAAATAATGCCTTCATTCCATTTAGGTATTTCAGTTCCCGGGCCACAGTAATGCACCTAATATGAATAGAGCCATCACTAATGTTATTAGTTACACCTCTGCTTTCCCTGCTACAATGTCTGCTGCAAGAAAGGCTATCAACAGGGGGATTTTAAGTGTATATATGTATATGTATATATCTGCAACACACTGTTTGGAAAGAAGTACTTAAGGAGCTGTTAATGAGTTATAGCCCTGTGAAGAATGTTTAAGCTCAGTGGCATCCTCTTGAGGATCCCTGTAAACACTTGATTTGAGTGTAGGAATGGTAAATAAAGACTTCAGTGTGAGTTAAGTCTTACATGACATAATAGGAAGAGCGTCAAACTGTGATTCTACAAAGTTTAAGGTACTTTGGGAGCTAGAGTATGTTTTACTTTGGAAACCAAAGGTGGCAGAGATTCTACACTTAACAAGAGATAAATTAGGGATGTGGTGAATTACATACAAAAAACAAAACAACTCCTTACTTGGACTGAATAAATGTTGTATACAAATGTGGACCCTTAAAAACTCCATTCTGAATATAGTGTTGAATCTAGTTAAAACATATTTACACCCTCCAGATGTTAGGTCCTTCTTTTAATTACAAAAATGTTGTTTAATGTTGTAATTATTTAAAAAGTAAGTTATATTACAAGAAATATAGTTAGGATTTGTGGCTGGCTTGTTAGAAACACTGTTAAAATGAATCCTCTACCTAATCGTCTGTGGATTTTCCACTGTCAGTGCCATGCAGTACAAGCTACAGTATTCATCATTCATTGGCCAACATTAATTATCTACTGTGGCAATCCTGTGTGTTCTTGAACAAGATTCAACAGTCTATAATTTAATCACCAGTTTATTCTAGTAAATGTATGAGCAGGGGCTTGACAGAAACACTTTTAACCAATATATGTTAAATCAATGAATGATAAGAGATACTTACAGCAAAATTCTTAGCACATACAAATAGAGTTCTGCTAAACACAAGCTAAATCCAGAGGGGAGAGGGGAGACATGGAGCTGCAGGAAGATGTAAATGGACTGTATTTATACAGCGCTTATCTAGAATTAACAGCCACTCAAAGCACTTTTACATTGTACTGGAACCATAAGGTGCTCATCTGAGAACATTCATAGCAAATTCGGGGTTTAGTGTCTTGCCCAAAGACACTTCGACATGGTACTGCGGGGCCAGGAATCAAACCACCTACCTTCTGATTGGTAGACGACCGCTCTACCACCTAAGCCACAGCCACCCCCCGCACTTGACATTCTGCCGTTGCAGCTTTAACAGGTGCATTGTTGCAGGTTTACTAGTGCCAGGGGCCTCTTGACAAAGATGAACCATAGTTTATAGCAAAATAGACATGTTTTTAAAGTTTCAGTTGTATACTCTCGGGTGTATTGGATGAGAATTGTTTTGACAGCAGACACATGCCCAAAAACAAGAGAGTCTAATCTATTACAGATATTACATTTTATATGTATGTAACTTCTCATAGCAGTCCATGAAAGTTAATTGTGTTAGGATCTTGCGGGTGGGACAGTGGTGGTAAATACTGTATTTCTCTGTTTTTGCTCTTGAGGGGAATTGTTGGGTCTCTATAAATTATATAGTGTGGTCTAGACCTACTCTATCTGTAAAGTGTCCTGAGATAACTTCTGTTATGATTTGAAACTATGAAAAGAACTGAATTAAATTGAGTTGTTTAAAGAAATTGGCTCACTAAAGAAACATTTAAATATGGTCTGTCTTCCATGTGTGATGCTCACTGACACAGATATCAAAACTATGGTGAGTTTATTTCAGGATGGCACTTGCTTGTCAATATATCTCGGAATCAGCAATTATAATGAATTGTTTGTGTCACTCAGCAGAGACAAAGCTGGTCTGGTCAGTCAGAAACCACATTGAAATTGGGCGCTTGGGTAGCTCACCTAGAGAAGGCGCCCATATGCAGAGGCTCAGTCCTTGACGCAGTTGCTCAGGGTTCCACGGCCATTTGCTGCATGTCTTCCCCCTCTCTCTCCCCCCTTTCCTGTCTACTGCTGTCCTATCTATTAAAGGCTAAAATGCCCAAAACATAAAAAAAGAAACCACGTTGAAATTGAAAGAACAGAGGAGCACATAAGCCAAGCTTTTAAGGTTTAATTGAAAAATAATGAATTACTTCATTATTTGTCTTTCATTTGTGTCAAGTAACTGCTGTATGACTGGCATTGTACACAGATTTTGTGGTGTTAGCTTTTTAGCGATTGATATTGTAGATAGCCTGAAATGAAACGTTTCCCACATATACACATATAGAATAGAGTTTTAATGGAAATATTATAATTATTTCAATGGGTACTGATTTATTTAGACATAGATGCCATTGTTTATTTATTTTTGTATTTCATTGCCTGCGTATTAATTTACTTTAGGGAGATGCATTTTTATTTTCACTTGGTATTTATCTCATTTCATATTGACATATTTCATCAGTTTTTTTATTTATTTTACTCTCTATTAGTGAATTAATATATCAATAATTATGAAGGCCAATGTTGTAAAACTGGAGGTGGAGATGTCAGTTGAAATGACCTGTATGAGGAGGATGAACACTTATTTAAACTTTAACTTATGTGATACATTTCACAGATGTCAAGGTAAAGGATCATACATGATTTCATGTATATCATATATTGTATCATGTTTGAGTCTTTGGCTACATCATTGAGCCCTAAAAAATAATGCTAGTCTTTAGATTCCTGACAGTTTACAGCTTGACTCCAGAGAGCTGGAGGTGCTCAGTCCACACAGTAGACACAAAGGCTCTCGTGCTACATGATTTATTCAAAGTCATCAGTTCATCTGTTTTTTATTCTGTCAAATACCACAAAAAGTACCACTGATTTCAACAAATGATTAGCCATGTTGTTTTTCTAATTAATAAATAATTTCAGATGGGATTTCAAATGGCAGCGTGACTGATTGATTGAGTGATTGATTGATTGATTGCTTGGTTGATTGATTGATTACCTGATTTAATCAGTACTCCCTGGAAAAAGAGATATTGACCTTTCTGGCTAAATAAAGGATTTAAAAAATAAATAAATAATCCAAACCAGATACTTCAGGGCAAATTCGGTATTGTATGTATTTATCTCTATCACACATCGCCTCTGTGGAAATACTGGACTTAAACATTGGTTTTGCCCAGGGCAAACATTTTATCATTTAAGAAAAAGAAGATGTGTGTTGATGAATACAAATACCTTTTGGAGGTGCAGTAACAGATAAAAAAAATACATTTAGGTATTTCTTCTAAGGTTTGCACAAGGAAAACATGTGACCAAATCACAGAGTCACGTAAATGCTGAAGTCCCAAATGGAGTTATAGAATAAGAAAAAAGGCTTTTGGCTAAACAGCATTAGGGATGAACTGCAGGAGGTACAGGGGATAAACATGAAACAGAGAAACTGCAGGAAGGGGCCTTGTCTGCTAGCTACAGAGGACCAGTAGGGCATAAACACACCAGTTTAAATGTTCATGTTTGAGCCAGCAGCAACACTAGCCTGAACCATTAAGACATACCATACCTGCAGCAGGGTATGATGGAGACAGAAGCCAACAAAGCACACTGTCGCTGCAGCACAGGTGCAGCAGGGTGCTGTGTTTAACAATGGGTGGCTTGACTTTCTCCAACACATGAAAAAAACCTAAACACATCTCAATATAATATGATCTGTGTTGCTTTTGTAATTACGCTTAGTTTAGGTAACTTATTCCATTCTGTTAAATGCTGTGGGGATAACAAGTTTAAAATGGTTGACCATGTGTTCATTATGGCACCAGCAGGTACCAGTAATTTTATTTTATACCCTGTTTTCTTCCCCCCACAGTCCCACTTCCCCAAGCCCCTGCATTTCCATTAAGCTTTATCGCCATTCTCCACCTGTCCACTCATCCTGGCCGCCTGACTCCCACATCCTTCTTCTTATTTCCCAATCAC
Source organism: Gymnocephalus cernua (assembly GCA_023631565.1). Classification (NCBI taxonomy): domain Eukaryota; kingdom Metazoa; phylum Chordata; class Actinopteri; order Perciformes; family Percidae; genus Gymnocephalus; species Gymnocephalus cernua. The sequence goes on along the minus strand of CM042427.1, from coordinate 19,608,796 downwards.
ACTGTCAGTACTTTCAACGCCCCTTTTCCCCAGTCAGTTGCCATGATTGTCAGTTTTGCTTTGTCCCTTGCTTTTCAGCCATCTTTACCTGAACGTGAACCTGTATCTCTTCCTGCCACTGCCGCATTATAATGGATCCCTCTTCAGTTCTAGGCAAGACCTGCCCTACGAAGAAGCCTGATTGGTTGGGGTTAGGCATTGACCTAGAATAGTTTAAATAAGTTTAGGATTGCCAGTTGGTCAGGAGATAGGACCTGAACAAATCGGGGTCTGTTACCTCGTGCGAGCATGGACGCCTGGCTAATCGTAGCGCGCAAATGCTACTTGCCTAGAACTGCAGTGGGTTCCATAATAACGTCGGCCTGCCTGTAGGCTTATGTATCTTTACTTCTTCAATTAATCACTGAACTACTCCTGTCTGCCTGGGCTCCTGTATCTGCATTTGGATCCTAATAATGTCGACAGCTCTGTACTGTAGCTGCTTCAGCTGGGATTTCCTTATTGAAATGCTTCACAGCCCTGACTCCCTTATGTCCTGATTCAGAACTTTTACAGTGATACGCATAAAACCATGGCATGATGTGCTTAGGGGTTAAACTGATAGGTGCAGACAGCTCTGTTCACCAGCTGTCTAAGCAAAGTGCTCCTCTGAAAGGGATGTGAGACAGTCACCTAGATTGTTTACAAGACTCACACCATTCATGGTCTTTAAATAGCAAGAACACACAACCCACTCCTTATTTTTTTAAACATCAAAATTATACAGAGTGTTGTTTCTTCTTCAATCAAACCATTTTGGGCCAAGCGTAAGTAGTACTACTGCTAGCCTGAGAGAGAGCATGTCAAGTTAACCAGACAACAGAGGATTCTTTTTTGTTCCTTCACCAATTGACAAAATGAACTACAACTTGCAGAAAACAGCTGTTATTGTAGCATGTGAAATCAATGGTTTAATTTCTCACTTGCAAAGACAATGACAATTATGTAAATTTAGAATAAAGAATCACAATTCTTGTGTTTTCGTTTCAAAATGCTGCAATAAAACGGATTAATCTAAAAGCCCTATTTGTTGTCACACAGCAGTAAAACAGATTATGATGATATCCACTGCATTCCCTTTCTTGCTGAAACGTGACAATGACGATGAAGGTCTGTTTTAAACAAGTGTAAATGGTGCAGAGAAAATATGATGTGTAGAGAATGTAAGTGTTGTTTCATCCTCTCACCTCACAGACTTTCCTCAAACATTCTTTTCACAATTCTTATTTCAAACTAATCCACAGCACGACTTGCCGTGCATGCCATATCTGACATTTTGCATTTGGATCAACAATTCATCCATTTTCATGCCTGACGTATTAACTCACAGCATGGTGCCCCTTACATTTACTCAACCTGATTAATTTGCACAAGGATGTGTTATATAACAGTATGCTAGTCTGAATGCCACATATGATAAAGCTATTAAAGTTTTTACTGCTTTGTTTTCATAAATTCATTAACTGTTACGTGAAGATGGTACATAATTTCACCCAACATTGTGTTCATGGCATTTAGCAGCTAAGCAATCAAAAGGAGTTCAACCGTGAATGCTGTATTGCAGCGACTTCTTTTTGTGGCGCCCTAGTTTCGCTTTGCCAGACCCTCCTCCAAAGCGCGCTGAGGGAGGGTCTGGCTACTCCACACAGAATTCAGGGATGGGAGGAAAAAGTGCTCTGGTTTAATGGCATTTCTTTAAACCAATCAGAATCGTCATGGGCGGTGCTAAACTCCGCACAGAGCTGCTGCAAAATAGTCGTGCGAGAGAAAACTCAGATTGGACAGATAGTCTAGCTAACTGTCTAAATTGATCATGCAGAGATCTGAGGAATAGTCAACAATAGTCCTCATAAATCCACCAAATTTAAAATCCCAACACAAAGAAAGCGGAAGGAAACGGAAAAGAAAATGCATCCGGCGGAATTTCCAATCCCGGAAGTGGAATGCGAAGGACATAGACTAGTCGCACCCTAACCCTAACTCTTCTTTGTGTGGCATGCTTGTGATGATTGTGAAATGTTGAAAATGTAATACTCCTGGACCTTATCCATGTAGGAACAATTAAAAATACACTATATTAACATGATCTCTGCATGTTCATATACAACTGGTCATATTCCCTCTTTTCTTTCTGCCATATGTTTTCAGTCTCTGTTAAGAAGAACTGGGTTGACTTTTGCCCCTTTCAGCCATGCACCTTGTTATGTAATGTCAACATCATGTGATGGCAATTTAACATTTTCTTCACATGTCTGAACAAGCACCCAACTCACTTTTATGTTAAAATCACGATGACAGTCTAATTCGGTTGGGCCTGCAGTCGGAGGAGGTTTCCGTAACACAGCGCACACTAACAAGTGTGACCTGAATGCCATCAGATCAACGTAGGTCACAGCAGCCACAGTAATAATTGCACCAGCTGTCTCCCTCCTTATATTTCCAACATTTATTCATACCATCTCCATGGATGAAATCAACCTATGAAGATCCAGCAAAACACTTTGCATCTATGCAAATAAGTTTTAAAATCCATTAGTGATGTGGCCTGCGAGAGAACACGCACTCTTCCTTTATTACCTATAATTACCCAGTACCATGTTTAAATGAAGCCAGAACATACATTTACATAATTGACACCTGCAGAGTTAGGAAGTGGAAAGAGCTTGTTCAGGCTCCCCTCGTTCTTTAAAGTAAACGTTTGATTAATTTTCTTCATAAGTCAGTTTTAGGTGACTCAATGTTGCACCACCCCCGCAGCTCCGATGAAACTTCCCCGATATAATTATTTCATTGTTTCAAAGATGAACAACTGCAATAGAAAATATCAGGGTATTTAATAAAAAGAAGATTGAAGATTAGAAGTCAACTATAAGTTCCATCATCCTGTTTTTATGTGCATTTTCAATTTGTGGATTTAAAAGCCTGAGTTGAAATGCTGGTAATTTGATTGTCACTCATTACACCCTTGTCTTCTGCAATGGTTTATTGGCACCAAACTTTAGAATAAACACCATCAGCGGATTAGCTGGATGCAGTCAACTCCTAATATTTGCATAATTGTAGTGGATGGAAGTGGGCATCATTTGCCAATTTTCTTGAAATTCGATTAAAAGTTTTACTAAATTTGGACGGAAACTTGAAAGACTTGTGAGAAATAACACATCGTTGAGTCATTATGTCATTTACACGTACTAATAAGCTAAAGATTATGCTGTTAAATAAAAACTAATAACATAATCGGATGCTTAAATGTATTGACTTTTAGACTCTGGATCCATTTTGAATGACTTACTACTCAGAGCTTTAAACTCAAAGCATTTGGTGCTTGTTCATTTGAAGGGCTCTTACAGTATGTAGGAGATCCAACTGTGTTAACACAAGAAAATGGATCTTATTACAACATTGGGCTCTTCCCTTGTCACTCTCACCCCCTGTCGAGCTGCTACGAAAACGGGTTGGCTATGACAGAGCATGTTTGACTATGTTGTTCTTCATGTCTCGTAGGCACTCTTCTCCAAAACAGAGTGCAACTGAACTCAGTTATGCGTAGCAGACTGCTGTTACCCTGCAGTCGTTTGTCATGTCAGTTCTTGAAGTCATCATCCATCACACACAGACACAATCACACTTCAAAGGGACCAAGAGTTTCCCTAAAGGAGCTGTCCCTCACTTTTACTTGCACACAGCTTCCATACAGTAGTGTGTGCTGTTAGATAACACTTTCTGGGCTTTGTCAATTAAAGGTACAGTACCTGATTGTTCGTACAAATTAAAAAAGTAGGGTTAAAACCAGATCAGAGTAACACAAAGAACAGTTACATTTAATAGTTTTCTGATACTGTAAAAGGCTTGTGCAAATCAATAATACCTTCCAGGTTTAGAAGTTGTTGAACCTGTGTTAAAAAAGCTTTTTCAGTGAGTTGCTGTGATTTGGTTGGTTTAATGTGGGCCTGTAATTACTGATAGCATCTAAAATGCAGTTTTATTTTTGAAACATTCTAAGAGATAACTGTTCACTCTCTGAGGAAGAGCGGATGCCTTGTAATTAAAACATGCAGCAGATTTTAGATGCAGCACAATTTCCCTTTTTTAATCCATTTTGCACCTACTGTTATCTTATTATAGTCGTTTGTATATTTGCATTCTTCCACCTTTGTTTTGCAATGGCTGCACAGCAATCTCCCTCCGGATAAATAAAACATATCTGTGTCGTTCCAGAATGCATGGACAAATGCTGGATTTTGTCGTTTAATTTGGAGGACTAAACTCATTACATGCCTTAGTGGAGAAGAGTCAGGGTCTACTATTACAAGAGCATTTGCCAGTTCATCAACAGCAAATAAGGTACATGAGTTTTGTGCTCCAACACATTATTGTTGGGGGAATATTAACAATATGGTATTGTCACAAACCCTTATCTGTGGAAATATATTTTTCAGCAGAAATAGTTTGATCAATAGACAATAGAAATACTTGTGATTTTGGAACTAAAATATTGACTGGTGTCCTTAGTGTTTTGTGATTATACGGCATCACGTTTAAAATGGGTGTGGTAGTCATACACAAACAAAAAAGATATGAAAACAGTCACTTTAAACAGAGATATTAAGACATTTAAATATATGTGGTGTCATATGCTCAGTCAGTCCAACATTATTCAGAATGCAGGAGAAATGTTTAGCTTGACTGTCTTTGGTGTTTATCAATATAGTTTAAATGATGGAAAGTCTGCAAAGTCATTAAAAAAAGTCAGCACAATGTTTTGATTAGCTGTACAATAGATAAGATACAGCATCTTTGTAATAAAACAGCATAAGCGGTTTCTGCACATCTTATTATCTTATTTCCTCTAAGAGTTTTGTGTGTGGTTAGTGTAACCTAATTAGCTAGAATCCGAGGACTCAATTGCTTCGCTGTTGTTTTGCTCTAACCAAGTATCGGTTTGAGAGCAAAAGGTTGCCAGCTGGAGGCAAAGTTTTTGTGACCTTGTTGACCTTATCAGTCTCGCCCGCCTGGGCAATAGTGAACCTCTCTCTCTCTCTCTCTGTCACCTTCATTATTAGCAGGGCTCGCGGTGCAGCTTTTGCTCGGCGTAGCAAGTCAGAGAGGAGGTAGACAACGTGGCAGGGCCCAGGGGTGAACTGGGGGGAAGGCAAGGAGGCAATGAGCGGTGGTGAGCTGACAAGACAAAGTGTTTAAAATGAACTGGACTAGTGGTTAATTTGATGGCAGCTCTTTCATTTTCACTGTGTATCCTAACAGTGTTGAAAGAGTAGGAATAGGATTAAGAATACCGACCCATCATCTGGCAATCAATAAACTGAGGCTGTGTTGTTTTGTCCTCCTGGTGCTGCTGAGACTGCTGTTTACTTTGGGAGTGGATGGGTGTTGTCAGCCCTGGTGTAGTCCGGCATCATTCAAACAGCAGCTCAAGTGATTTTACATCATCGCTGAGACAGGACAACAGCAGCGTTCAGCTTTGGAGACGTAGAGGACATAAAAATTACAAGATAATTACCTCTTCTGGAGAGTCCGTCATGTTTTGTTTTTAATCCTCCGTGTCCTCCTTGATTTGACGAGATAAACGCTACTAGCAACTGCGTGGAGGAGGGGTGGGGGTGGTGCACGATCACCGAAGGCTTGCATCATGTGGATGGTCCGACAGTGTTGTCATTACTTAGAATTCCTCATGGGGGCAACAGAAACTATGCACTATACCTTTAATGGATGTACATTGCTGGGACAAAGCCTGGACATCTGGCGCTTAAGAGACGCGCCAGATGTCACTCACCTCTTGCTATCTCCGCCAGCACGGTTGTGATTGATTTGAAGAAATACAAACAAGCCAGAGCTTTTTTTCCTCATCCCAGAATAGATGTAGGTAGACCGTACTGACAGCATTTTTAAAGGGGTTTGTGTGCTCTTACTTCATGTATGAATCTTCATGATAGTGTTTTTGCAACTGTTTCTGGAATTGACTGGTTTGAAAGCTGCAGTTGCCACCATTTTGCTTCCTTACAAATTAAGTCTTCTTTTTTTGATCGCTGAAGAAATGGTTAAGAAAACAGCCATCCTACAAATGCAGCGCATTCAGCGTGTCTTGAGGGATTTCTAAAAAGTTGCACATACTCTTGAAACTTTGACTTTGAAGATGTGCTGTTTCTGTTTTAAAGTTTTTTGGCTGTACAGCTTGTCAGCATTCACTACCAGGAGCCAGGTAAATGCATTTTAAATGACATTTTGGACAAGTGCCATCAAGTAATAGTCTATTGCAAACTGTCGCAGTGATTGTTCTAAGATCACCATCACAAGTCTTTTTCTTCTTTAAAATGATGGGACTGCAAAAACTAAGAGAAGAGTGTGCCCATACTTCTGCCTAAGCACGCTACTCAGAATGGCCCCCATTCAAAATAAAATAAGAGAAATGAGAAATCTCTGTTTTCCAATATCTACATTCATCACTTGACCTCAGTACCTACTTCAACAGTTCTGATCGCAAGTAACTCTTTTGCCTGTGACATCTTTTTTCCAGACTCAGACGCCTCTCTTTGCCATAGTTTAAAGAATCAAATGGCAGACTAACCAGCTGATGTGTTTTCAAAGGCAATCGCCATGCTGGTATAGAGCAAAGCCATAATGAATGTTGAGGGGCCTTTGACATATTTCACACATTACTCAATGTTGCTAGCATGGCTTGTTTAAAGTGTTTTCTCCCATTCACAGTTGACATTTAGACAATAATTGCCACTGCTGACATGAAAACCAAATATATATTCATTGAACTGCCCAGTGCTACTTAGCATTGAGTGGATGAGTTGGATTGTTGAAACATTACTGCATGCGCTCAAGATACATGTTCTACATTGTTTCTGTCTATTTCATGCCATATATATATATATATATATATATATATATATATATATATATATATATATATATATATATATATATATATATATATATATAGTATAGTAGCACAGCTATTTCTAGCCTCACTCATATTTTGGTAAGAATATATTTTTTTGAGTCAACATCTACATTACACTCTAATTGCACCTGCCTTTCAGTCATAGGTTCATAATATCTAAAAAGTTTGGTGGATATTTTCATTTAAGGAGCTCGTAGAGTAGATACAGGCAGAAACATAAAGTCAATTTTGCCATTTCAGATCAGGTAGCAGGCAGACCAAACGTACTGAGTGGCTGATGAATAGGACTGAGCATGTAGCAAACTTAATACACATTTTTATCAAGAGTGAAGACTGAACCAAAGCAAAAAAAAAATAAAAAATAAATAAACTATTTGCTAATATGTTCAGTCGGTTCAACCGGACGATTGTTGGTTGGCCTACCAAGTTAATAGATTCGGTCAGTTGTTCATGTGACTGCGGCGGCGGCGGGACACACACACACACACACACACGAGACATAAAGGCTTCTGGGATCGGTTGATAACTCAAACTTGCCGAGAACCGAGACCCGTTTGATTACATAGACTCATGCATTAGGCACGGTTACGGTCTCGTTCAGTAGCCTGGTGCGCGGTCTCCTCGTGACAGCCTACCTACCATGTAATAAACATTTAACTTAACATAACTACCGAGATAACATGACGTGTATTTGTATATGATATCCATCGGTAATGTAGCCTATGAATTCTATGTAAACAATCATCTAAGATGCACGAGAAACATGCACTGGTGCACGGTCTCCTCATGACAGGCTGCAACATTCACTTCTCTAACATTTAACAATATAACTACCAAGATAACATGACGTGTATTTGTATGTGATGTACTTCCCCATCGATAATGTGTGAATTGCCATGAACACAATCATCTAAGATACATGAGAAATGAAGGTTTCTGGGATCGGTTCATAACTCAAACTTGCCGAGAACCTAGACACCCGTTTGATTACATAGACTCGAGCGGTTACACGGTTACATTCGGTCTCATTCAGTAGCCTGGTGCGCGGTCTGCTCGTGACAGCCTGCAACATTCACTTCTCTAACATTTAACTTAACATAACTACCAAGATAACATGACGTGTATTTGTATGTGATGTACTTCCCAGTCGATAATGTGTGAATTGCCGAACAAAATCATCTATGCACCAGAAACAAGGCTTGGTTAATAACTCAAACTTGCCGAGAACCAAAACACCGCTTGCTTACATTAGACTCGAGTGGTTGTTGCATAGTTACATTTGGTCTTGTTCAGTAGCCTGGTGCGCGGTCTCCAATCTACAACTCTTCAACTCTTTCGATCCAATTGTGCTGCTCGAGGTAGTCCATTTGCTGATTGATTCTACCACCACTCCAGTGGAGGCGCTAATGAGGTAAAAAAACAGGAGTCGGTTCATTGGCGTATGGCACTCGATTCTCCCGGCTCAGTGACACGAATCGGGTAATTAACCGTCTCTTTGGTCAGTTCGTCAACACTAATGGACACTGTTTTGTTTGGGTCATTTTACTCACTTTCCATAATTAGTTATAAAATAGTCTTGAATAGTAAGACATATTTTTCATGAAACTGGTGCTAGTTGTGTTTCAATTAACTCTTATCTTACTGTTTCACTTTTTTCATCTTATGTTCCAAGAACGGAAGGGAAAGGTTAGTCTGCCATCATCACTATGCAGGGATGTTTCCAAATATGGACTACTCTTCCTCCCTGGGTGCTGCCTTTATAGTGTGATTGTCGAGTTCATTAATTAGCTAGTTAGACTTGAAATAATGCAGACTTGCCTTAAGCCTTAGTAAGTGTTGACAGCATTAGGAGAGGAGAATTTCATGCTACTGAGGAGAAGCCCGTCTGTTGGTTGTGACAGGAATATTTAATGAAGAAACTGCAATTATTTAATAACATCAAAGGGTTTTCAAAAACAGTGCACATTTTACCAAGGACTCAATACAAAACCTCACTGATAAATGGGCTTTGTGAATAATAATTACTGCAGGATGCGCTTTCATTAATGGAATTTTGTGCAACTCAGAAATGGCCCAAATGTGAATGTCAAAAGTCTTTTGCTAAACTGAATGACAAATATTTTTGGTGTTAGTTAGACACTACAAAAGCCTATTGCCACTCCAGCTCTTATTTCTCTCTCAAACATGCAAACCAACACTACAGGTCTGTGCAGGTGTAGATATGCTATTCATGAGGTTCACACTACATAAAGCTCTTTCTGACAAAAAATAAAAATATTAAAAAATATTTAAGACAGGGTTAGGGAAAGGAACCTTTGCCTATGTAGGGGCAATTCAATGGAACAAGTTAGATCGGCAAATTAAAGTCATTCCCACCCTGAACTCTTTTAAAAAGAGTATCAGGGCTTGGATACTAGATAGGGTTGCCGAATAGAACAAAAGGCAAGTTACCGTTTTTTTATTTTTATTTACTTAAGAAAACAGTTTTTATGTTATCATTGAGTGGCTTGTCTTGTCCTGAGGACCACAATGGAAATAAGTCCTGGACTTTATTCTGTTTTTATCCTCGATTGTATTGTCTTTTTTTGTCATGTGTAAGGCATTTTTTGGATACAATTAAATAAATGAAATCAAATCAAATCAAAAGCTGATAGGTGTATTTTATTCAAGTTTAAAGGTGAACTTATTCCATTGTCAGACCTCTAATCTTAGCAAATACAAAGAGAAATAAAACAATATTGCCTTAGTGAGTAATTTGTGAGTGGAAAAGTCACGTGTTTTCAGAGGGGATACGCTTTAATGCACAGCAGAAATAATGAGAGAGATGCTGCTGAACTGAATCTGAATCTGCTGTCAGGCAGTCTGCTCCAGTAGCTGTTGAGGCTCGCTGATCTGAAACAAAAACAACACATGAAAGCAGCCCATGAGCTGTGACACATAAAGAACATCCTGCAGAGAAATCCAGATATAAGATTTCAATTTAGCTTCATGTGTTTCTTATATCATTGCATTAAATACTAATTGAAAAGATTTCCGTCATCTTCCGCTTCCTCTGTGTTGGAATTTTCATGAAATTGGATTTATGAGGACCATGGTTAACTGCTCCTCAGATCTCTGCAGGGTAAATCCAGACAGCTAGTTAGACTATCTGTCCAATCTGAGTTTTCTGTTGCACGACTAAAACAACTTTTTAATGTACACATGTTCCACCAAAACAAGTTCCTTCCCGAGGCTATTTTGCAGCTGCACCGGGGCTCCATGCAGCGCTTAGCACCGCCCATGACGATTGTGATTGGTTTAAAGAAATGCCAATAAACCAGAGCACGTTTCTCTCCCATCCCGGAATGCTGTGTGGACTAGCCAGACCCTCCTCCGCAGCGCTGTGGAGGAAGGTCTGGCAATGCGAGACTAGGTGTGCAGGGTTTTCAGAGAACTACACAGCTAGCTGATAACACTTCTCAGTTTATCTCTGTCTCTCCCGAGTTCAGTCACATTCCCACTTCCCCAGGTCCCTCCATTATTATGACACCTTTCAGTCATTGCTATTCCCTACCTGTCCACCAGATGCCCTCAGACCTTTCCACCTGTCCCAGTCACCTGACTCCCACATCCACATGCTCCCCAGTGTCCCATTCTCTGATTACCTTGTCAGTATTTATACTGAAAGGGTAATTGGTAATTGTAACCTGTACCTGCAAATGTATTTTGACCAGGGCTGTCAAAATAACACAATAATTTAACATGATAATACGAGTTAAAGCAAATTCCTTTTAACTGCACTATTTCGTTTTGACGCTCAATTGACGAGCGCGTGTTCTGTGATTTGGGCCTCAGGCTTGAGTTTGGTAAATTAGGAAGCAATGCAGCAATAATGTTCTGGAGCCACCGTCTCTGCGTCCAGAGCTTAGCGCCGCCCAAGACGATTGTGATTGGTTTAATGAAATGTAAACAATCCCTGACTGTTTTTTCTCCTATCCAGGAGTGTAAGCTCCTGTTGCCAGACCTTCCTCCGCAGGACTGTGGAGAGAGGTCTGGCAATGCGAGACTAATGGTTTGACCACGGCCACAACATATTACACAATAGGTTACTTGGGTTGCATTTGAAATAATTTGAATAAATTACATTCTTTTGCAGAAGTGACAGCTCGATGGGAAGTCACTGCAACTGGCTATTGTTTGCCAATGTATTTACAGCACAACACTTCCTGTAAATCCACAAATTGTCATTTAAATGTCTTTATTTTTGTGCGGATTAAACAAAAGAAATATAATATGTTAATTAGGAATCTTAGAGGTGCTGCTGAGTGGATTTTTTCTTTTCTTTTTAACTGCGAAAAAGTGCATTTTCAACAATGGCAAACTTTTCTTTTAACTTTACAACTAAAGCACTTTAGATTTAGTAAATACAAGAAAGGTGTAATTCATTAGTTTATTCCAACTAAAGACTCACAGGATCCATATAGTCACAGTCATAGCTCACTGACCTCTGGGCTGACACTGCCTATAATCCTCTTCTCTCAGTTGTCACAGAACTGGAGCAGATATGCATATTTGGTTTGAAGATAGCTTGTCAGCTGGCAGTGCATGGAAAAGATATTAAGGCCTAGAACAACAGACTGGGTTATTTATCAAAGCTGGGGATATTTTGCGGCTTTGGGCAAGTGAAATCTTTGAAGCTGGAATCAAACTCAACATTTCTCACGTTCCAAATAACCAGGCCCTGCTTGAAATAAGACTAGTGTTAACAGTGGCTATGTGACATTTGGGTGGCAGTTTTACTGTAACAGGAGAAAAAGAAACAATCAATATTGACTCAGTGTTGTCATAGTCCTACAATGATAGAATTCAACTTTGGCAGATTGAAAACTGTTGATGGGATTTTCCAGCCAATCTATGGCAACCAACTCTTCTTTACCTCTTTGTCCAAGGCTGCTGCTGAGTCCCGTTACAAGACACTGAGCATACATATATTTTTGGCATTGAGCTGTGACCTAAAACTCAAGCACTATGATACCCAAGGGTTAACATGTTATGCTAAATTGTGTGTTAGCAGAGCACTATAGTCTTGCATTGCCAGACCTATTCCACAGCACTGAGTCAGACCTTCAGATGGGGATTTGTCAAATTGCCTTTCACAGACTAAAAAAGCCTGCCTGGATACTTGAAATTTAACCCTTGGACCACCTACAGGCAATACTTGTTACAGCTGCTATTGTGTATTATTTTTAAACTGACTAGTTTTCATATATATTCCTTATAAACTCGTACATTTCAAGTATGCACAATAAAGCCTTGTGGGGGGGAAACACTTTCATTTTCTCCTCCAACTCAATCAATAAGTCATCAAAGGTTTGCTACAAATCACTTCTAATGCAGTTTCTTCATAGATTCTTAAAAATAATTCAATTGATTTTAACAAATTAATAGAAACATTTTTAAAGGGTGTTCATTACATTGTGTCTTGATGCTTGGGGCAGACCTTTTGCATCTATTAAGAAACAAGTAAAATGAATACTGATGATAAAATCACATCCCTTATAAGCACATTATATCCAGCATCTCACTCAGATGAAACACATGCAGGTATATTGTGTATGGTGTTAGGCTGGTTCAAGCCTTTGGCAAGTGGAGAATTGTTCATGCATATTTTATCATTCCACCGACCCCTGCAGTCTTTCAACAGGTCACATATTATAGCCACAATTTGCTAAGTGTTTATAACCAGAAACTGACAGGAAAGCAGGAGAGATTGGCCCATCCCTCCCCACCGCGAAACACAAACTCTTTCAACCACTCCTCTCTGGTAGGAGGCTGCGGTAGTCTGGCTATCATCAGACCAAGCTCCATCTTTTAAGACTGAACATTAGTCTGTTGAGTCTGCTTTGTATTTTCTCTGCACAAGAGGCGTGATCAACGGACATAGTTCAAATGACTCTGTACGCAATTGGATAGTCCTTCAACTATCAACAACTATAAAAAGCTTCTCTTTTGTCATCGTGTTACAGTTTTTCTCAGTCGCTTTGGTACATTTCTCAGATCAGAATTGAAATTCTCAAAACTATCTGTTCAATCTTCACATCGTTGTGTCACTTGTGCACATCAAAAAAGCAGTTTCTCATTTCTTTGAGCAAATGATTATGCACAATTCTCTGCTGTTTCCTACATTATCAATTGCTTATGTCATGTTGATCAAAATGTATTACAATGGGTCTCTGTTGAATAGTCTCACCCCCCACAACATTTAGTCATTAGTTCATAGCATAAGTCTTTACATGCAAAATGGTTGAACATGTTGTCATAATATGTCAAGCATATTTCTATACATTTTCATTAGACTTTTTTTCTACTTTCCACGCTGCATTGCAAGAGAAGATATTCGTTGTGATGTGGATGAGAATTTGTGGCCCAACAGACAGGAACGTCAGGAGGTGTAGGAAGACTGCACTGGAATTCCTACAGCACTGCATGTACAGTTTTCCCTAAGGAGATTGTCCTATGTTCACATTTCTAATTTTGTTTTTTTCTTTGTGCTATGCAGTGCTGTCTTTTCCTTTCTGTATCGCAATGACATGTCAACAAATTACAGTACAAACAGTAAAAGCGTAAATGTGAATATTGTCCTGTCTCTTGCAATCAAACTCCCACTTACACTAAGGTGTAACCTGCAATTTACAATAATTGTCATCAAAACATTAGCCATAGTTGACATCACAACACCCCTCCAGAGAACACTGTTATATTGACAACATGACTAAGCAATTTGACTGTCTTATCTGTCAGAATGACACAAGGACTTATTCTGACATGTTCATTGACACAGATATTTACTTTTGAGAGATGAACTAAGGATTAAAGGACTTAAATAGACTACCTATACAAGTAGTTATGTCTCTTTGTATTAATTTGTCCTGTTTTTGACGTAATGCGCATCATTGACAAAATGCGCGTCATTGACAAAAAAAAAATAAGTGAGATGGTGAGATGAAGAGCTCCAGACCTCCAGTGCTAATCAAGGAAAGCAAAACCTTGAACTGCAGCCGTGTGACCCGTCCCTATCATCATGGGGTCTGATCACGGAACACACGGTGCAGTTATCACAACTACATGGAGACTCATAGGTAACGCCATTGAAAACACACACACACACACACACACACACACACACACACACACACACACACACACACACACACACACACACACACACACACACACACACACACACACACGACTTTGGGGTGGCAGTAGCTCGGTCAGTAGGAGGTTGGGAACCAGAGGGTCGCTGGCTCAAGTCCCCATACGGACCAAAGTGTGGTGGTGGACTGGTAGCTGGAGAGGTGCCAGTTCACCTCCTGGGCACAGCCAAGGTGCTCTTAAGCAAGGCACCGAACCCCCAGCTGCTCGGAGCGCCTTTCCATGGGCAACTCTGACATCTCTCCATTAGTGCATGTATAGCTACTGAGCATGTGTGTAATGTGTATAATAACAGTGAAAACACTGTAATTTCCCCTTTCAGGATTAATAAAGTATACATTATGTTATTACATTACAAACTCTGTACATCTCTGAATTTAAGCAGAATTGCTAATAGCTTGTTGGACTGGCATACAAGAAATGTCCAGAACATCTGACAGCAATTCAATTGTGAGCTTCAGATGTCATTAGTTTTTATATGATCAGAGGTAGTCTATCTAAGTTGATTGCATGTGCTTACTGTAATTTATATACTATTTTTTCATGGAGAAAACTACTAATTATGTTTGTATACAAATGTCACATACAGCTGCAATTTCTACTCTGTTGATCAACCTAAAAATCACTCAACAAATCCTACGTGTACACCAAGTATAGTTGCCTGTTTGTATGTGTTCCAGCCAACTGAAATAACTAACCTCCTGTCTACAGTATGACAACGAGGGAGTAAAAAAAACAACATCACAAGAAAAACGATTGAATCTATCATACATTTTACCTGAGTTGTTTTCCTTGGATTGTTCCACTCTCTTGAGTGCTCCTTTCTTGGCCTCCTCGTGCTGCCGTTGTTCAGCTAAAGACTTGTTGAGCACCTGACTGAGCACGCAGTCACCTTCTCCAACCAGAAACATACTCTTGAACTTGTTATACAACATGGTGGCTTTGTCCATGATGTCCTGGCTGGCTTTGAATCTGCGGATCTAGAAGACGGATAAAAAAAGAAAATAAAACACACATCGGTGCTTAGAAACACACGCTGGCGTAGTTTGCTTGCTCGATTTGAAGCTTTAAAGGGATCTTGGATGAGTGAGTGTACCTTTTTGAGCGTGGCAATGAGTTCACCGTGTTTCTGCAGGTGCTGGGTCGTCACTTGAAGGGCGCCAATGTCGTCTAATGCCTCCAAGCACTTTTTCACATCCTGGTGAAGAGGGAGCCGTGGATAAAAGTGGCATGGAAGCAAGAAAAAAAAGAAAGACGTGTAGGCATTTAGTAATAAAGAAGACAAAGCACAATTATCAACTTAATCAACAATTGTTAATTGTATTTCAACAGTTCTTTACATATCTGCCCCACATTTAAGATAAACTGATATATCATTTTCCTTGAATCATGTTGGAAAGATGACGCATTATCCTTGCTTCAAGTGCCATTTCAAGCAAGGTGGACATTAAAAGGATGCGCCTGGTGAGCAGCAATATTGAGGTGCAATACAGCTTTCTCAAAGAACACAAAAAAAACAGAACACAACATTGTTTTGTTTATACTTTTAAGCCCCAAATAATCTAAATTCTGCATACACAAATTCAGCAGTTTGTAAGAATGGGAGTCACAGGGTCATTCATCTTAGGATATGATCACAAAATGTTGGTCAACTAAGATCCACAACATGGGGATTATGGGATACATGAAATATTGCAATAAAATAAAGTCAACCATACATCTAAAAGATGAATAATATTGACATAAAAAGGAATCCTTCTTATATTGCTTTCAGTTTCACATAATTTTATGGACAACTGAGATAAATACTGTGCAGAGTATGAATGCTTTGTCTATGTTCATTTTCCCCTTCATGCACTAAACAAACAATTTGCAAACATGTCTGTGGAGAAAGATGGAGTTGTATGAGATGTGTTGCATTTATGATCTAACAGTCGGCAGTAGAACTTACAGGGTTGTCAATCTTTAGTGAAATCTTGATTTCACTGTGCAGTCTCTGGAGCTTCAAGTCAGTTGACATTTCTGTGGAATAGAAAACCTGATGGAAATTAGTCTTTAACAGAACTCCATTCAAGTGTGAAATTAAAAAAAGGATTTCTGTTCTGAAACACTTCTTGGGATATGCAACAGTTGTTTTTAGGCTACAACTGCTACACTGTGCAATCCTGTATTACATAACAAGAAAGCTTAAGCCTTTAACTGTTTTCATGGTTTTAGCTGCACTGATGACTTTCATCTTAACGATATCTTTAATTTCATTGGCTTCAAATAGGAAGGTTTTAGGATTGCCTCATTCCCTAAACATGAGTGTTGAAAACAATGGTACTTGAATTCAACACTAACTGCATTCTAATATTTATAGTGCTGCTCACCCTTCTTTTTGACTCCTGTCCTCTCCTCGTTTTTCTTCCCATCGTCTTTGTTCGGCCTGCAAGACAGAATAACCACACTGTTTACATCGAGAACAAGTGCCAATGTGAGTAGCTGATATATGATTTAACATTTAGTGATATTCCATTTAATATTCAAGGTATTCCTGGAGTTAAAATACCTTCAATGTATTCCTGGAGTTAAAATACCTTCAATGTAACATTCTCTGGTTATTCATTCTCAAATATTAGCGTTTCTCTTCATAGTATTGTAATTTAAATACGTTTGGATTGTTGGCTGTTGGTCAGACCAGAATAAACAATATAGGGACAAAGATTTTAGGCTCTGGTCACTTCTGATGGGCTAAATATGTATGCGTACTCTCTCAATTCATCCGCTTTCCGTCGCCGCACATCTTTGTCCATTTCTGAGTTTTGGTGTTTCTTTCTGCCTTTGTTTTTCTGGGAATAAAAAGACAAATCAAAATCATGTGCACGAAAGCATCATGAGGACAACATCACACAAATTTCTAATAAGGAGGAATAACGTTGGCCTGGACACCTGCCTCTTCATCATCGGAGCCTGAGGAGCTGTCGTCCTTCTTCTTCTTCTTGGCTTCAGGCTCCTTCCCCTCGGCTTCCTTTCCTTTGCTGTCCTCCTTTCTCTTCTCCTCCTCTCCACTCTTGGACTTGTCCTCTTTGTATAATTTCTGTATCTCCACTTCTTTCCAACCCACAGGTATATTTTTAAACCTTGCCAATCTCTGTTAATATATATCAAAAAAGTATATCACCAGTACGGTTATCTATGTAATGTATATTGTCATGTTCTGTGTAGAAAGGTTATTATGATGTGTTTATATGTATTTGCTAGCAGCTCTAGATAGCAAGCTAGCAGAAGCTAGTTCAAGTTAGCCTGGCACCGTCAGTGAAGGTTCCGTTCTCTCGTCTTTGTGTACGGA
The DNA here is from genome assembly GCA_023631565.1 of Gymnocephalus cernua. NCBI lineage: Eukaryota > Metazoa > Chordata > Actinopteri > Perciformes > Percidae > Gymnocephalus > Gymnocephalus cernua. Next base: position 19,591,304 of record CM042427.1, on the reverse strand, counting down.
CTGTTAACAATGTTGTGTCGATTGAGCAGCGGTATGTTTAGGTGTAATATGTAATGTCTATTAAGTCTCTCCGTACTTTGTAGCAGTTTGTTTGTATTGCCGGAGCTCCGTTCAGTATACAGTTTGTTTGCCGGAGCCTGTCAATGTTCTATGGAGGCTACGCCGCCGTCAGTTGGTGTGCGCATGCCTGTAGACACACGCAAACGGCAGACCGATGCGTTGTGTTGGTGTTGGTGGTTTGATTATCACACAGTCACGTGAACAGTTTAAATCTTAATATAGTATTCTTGGTATTTGATCTATGAAAATGTTATTTGTATGGTAATGTATTTTATAGAAGTACTTCAATGTAGCCACTGATCTGTTGTATGCGTTCACTTTAAAGGAATAATCTAACAGATAGCAAGATAGCCATGTAGCCTTTGTCTACATACTTGAATGTGCTATAGCAATTGTTTAAAGATGTAATATGATCTATAGTGTCATTTGTTGATGTATATTTGATATATTTTACAGTAAGACTGGTATCTATTTCACAATTATCAGTAATAGTTATTAATGGGTTTTGTATTTTATCTGATCTATACCAATGCTTTACAGAATGGTTTGTTTATTGTATTCAGTGTAATTATAGACCATTTATTTGGCTCAGAAATAAACAGCCAGCGCTTGAGAAAGACATAATTTCTGTATCTCCACTTCTTTCCAACCCACAGTGCTATCCAGCCTGTGGCTTTGTACCTGTCCAGATTCCCCTAGGTCTGAGGCCGGTAACACTGGTCCTGCTGTTGCTGGAGCAAAAGTAATTTTTCACTTTTGGGCTTCCTGCCTCTTCGTTTAGGCCCCTCTGCACCTGGTCTCACACACACACACACACACACACACACACACACACACACACACACACACACACACACACACACACACACACACACACACACACACACCATAAATCCAGTTTATGCAAAATGAGAGCTGAATGCTAAGAATGTGTACTTCAAAATAAAGTATTGATACAGTGCCAATATCCTACAATTCCACAGTGCAATATGTTTGTCACTGCGATAAATGTATTCTTTGTAACTGTTGTATATGCATACAGTACTAGGGGTGGTCTCACGATATCACGATACTTATGTCACGATACGATATTATTGCAATTTTAAACATATTGCAATATTCTGCAATAGATGCTAGATCAGACCAACGACCTGGGTGACGTAGCAGCGACAGCGGTATCAATGGGTTGCTGCGCTTTGGTGGCCGTCATGTTGAGTGTAAACAAGAAGCTGCTTGCCGTCGCTGCGCTATCGTCATTGTGTAAAGCCCGCCTCAACGGTTGTGATTGCTGCCTCGATTTGGAAAAATTGGAAATGGGCTTGAATTGGCCAGACTGACTTGCAGAGCAAATCTCAAATTTGCCGGAAGTTCGTCTTCCCAGGCTACTTTTGACTGGTACTGTATATCCATCCATACTGTATATCTGTACCTGTCATTCTACATAACATGTGTTTTGAATGAGCTGACACCTAAGATTATGTATCTTCTTAACAGCACAAAGCAATTAAACCGCATTACGAGTACCGACATCACAGGGAACACCGCTCACCCGACGGACTAACAGGACTAACAGGGGCATCGTGTTTGTCAGTCTCCTGCTCAGCATCACTCTGAAAAAAAAAAAAAAGATAACATACCATCTTAATAAATTCTTGCTACCAAGCATTTCTTTATATATAGATTGTATACTCACTCACCTTTTTCTTTCTTCCCCTCTTGGGCTTCGGAACATCTGCGGAGTCTCTCTGTGTCGAGCCCTAAAATGCGACACCTGTTAATTTGATTTCAGTGTACATTCCTGACTTTTAACGGTCTTTGCAGTTTTCTTTTAGTATAACTGCAACATTTGCTAAAATAAAATCCAGGTATACTGCACATCAAGTGGACAGATTAGCATACAGGCAGTCCTTCTTGGATGATGTGACCCATTTCCTTTTACCCTCCGCTTAACAAGAACAATTTAAATTTATGGATCAATATCACCATCTAGTGTGTAGCTGTGATACAACACACTGAAGTACTAAATGTGCCAGTGTTTCATTAATAGTAGCTCTGTCCAAATTCCAAACATACTAATTGTACATAGTATATACATACTAATATTTAGGTAATATTTAAGTATACAGTGTTTGAAGTTAGTATACAAGAAATCAGCATATTTAACTGTTTTATACTAACACGAAAAGAAAATCTGGAATGTTATTAAAATTAAACTATACTTTTTTTGTGTTTTCCAAGATCGTTGTACATTTGTGTATATAGTAAGGAATTGGGACACAGATTATGACTTGGAAAAACATTGCCGTGACACCAGGAGAAATGTCAAAATAAAAATAAAAAAGAGCCCATCTCATCCTGAGCAAAAGAGATTAACAACTCACCTTTCTCCGAACGACACAGAAAGCCATGCAAAAACAAAATAGAAATCAACAAAATGCAAACAGTAGTTTTGTGAATATGTGAACAGGGAAAGGCAGGAAATGGAAAGAAATAACACAAGCTGCCAGGGTGGTCTCAGAGAGGTAAAACGGAGAGGTATATACATACACGTAACAATTACTTTTGTTATCGTCACACACAGAGTTTATGTCCCAAACCTTATCTTATATATACATATATTACTTTAAAATGGCAACAACGCAGGGACTGTTTTCTCGAATAATCAGTTATCACCTCACCGGCATTAACACAGAAGACCCAGACCTAATCAATCAATCACCAAGCCCCAATGCAAGTTTGTGGCCGCTGACAAGAACTCTGAGTCAAACAGAAACAAACCACCAGTTGAAAAACCACCAAGTGTCACATGCTTTCCCGTGGGGAGGGGGGTGAGGCGACCTGCGCCGTTTTATAGGAAGCCAGCATGCAAAGTACGTACATCCTGGTTCTGAGGACCCTGCTCAGATATCAGAGACCCTTCCTCCTCCTCCTCCTCCTCCTCCTCCTCCTCCAACTCCTCCAACTCCTCCAATTCCTCCAATTCCTCCAACTCCTCATTCACATTCTCCTGCTCAGCCTCACTTCCTGGAACCTGAATGCACCCAAGACACAGCATAGGACGCAGTGTGGTGGGGTAAACGAGTCTTGAAAGGGAGAAAAGTTAGCGACCATCCTTCTGTTCCATTAATACTAAATTATACTATTAATTCAGTAAAGCTATGGCATGCATTGATATGCAATTCAGTATAAAGCAGACACACAGAGAATGATCAGAGGAAAAACAGCAAAAGAAGAAAGCTGACAACACAGGAACAAAACAGTCCAGTAGCATGTCAATGTAGTGAAGCTCTGAATACATTTACTGCTGGATGACAAATTTGAAGAGCAAAAACTTACTTTGGGTTGTATCTCCTTGTCATCTGCGTCATCTTCTCCCCCTGGGCTGCGGTCCGAATCCTTTTCGGTGAAAGATTCAGGGGCAACCGGCTTTGAACAAACAAAACAAATACACAAGCTAAAACACAACAACTAGGAAGCTCCGAACCAGCTATTTTTGTTTACCCCAACTTCTCTCAGACAGCTAAAACTAAGAAAAATATAAAAACACTTTGGTGGCCAACATATTGTAGGCTTAGATAACCAGGGGACACCTCTGGGTTACAAAAGAGGATAATATTAAACACAAACAAGCGTACTCTCAATAAAACTATCAATCAGGATCTGAGGTACAGTCAATTCAAGCCAAAGGCCAACGTCTGGAGGATTAACACAGAGGATGAAGATGTACCTTGGGTGCAGTGAGCTCAACTTTTGGGTTGTTCTCGATCTCCCACAATCCTTCGTTGAAGCCTTTCCTCTTGTTGGGTTTGGCATATTTCTCTTTGTTGGGCTGGTACGGAAAGATATCTTTTGGGCCAAGAAATGCGCTGTTTGAAAGGTAATCCAGAATGTCTGTGTATTTAATACTTTCTCAACTAAAAATGTAGAAAAAAAATGTACAAAACATATAGTGCGTGTTTACTGTGAGATGGAGAAGCAGCACACAGACAAAGCCTCCAGGTAACTCTATTCAGCCACTCATCAAATATTTATGTATTTAAAGAAACAACTTCAAAAGGAGTGACAGTTCAATAAACAAAATTGGATAAAAGCGATACATGAATGCAGCCATTTACCATTTAAAATATATTATTATATTGTGAATGAATGAATGAATGTAGGTTTATTCGGTTACTAAATATAGAACAAAATGTATGTACAACAAATTCATTACAAACAAAAAGGGTAACCGAAAAGGTGTAGGCTGAAGCCATGGCTTGTTACGCCTACCCTGTTTACAAAACAACATCTACCCATCGAAATTTAAACATAAACAATATACACATATGTATACATATACACATACATATATATACATGCTGCGTTTATACTCATATACATTACAAATGTTTGATTGTTGCTTGTGTTAATTCAATTTATGCACAACAATTATAATCTTATCTTAGACAATTATTCTTAAGCATCCATATATTTGTCAAAAATTAGGATTTTAAACTGTTTTTTAAAGTAATTAATGGAATTGCTCCTCTTAAGATCATCAGTGAGACCATTCCACCAGTCGACTCCTTTTACCGAAATGGTGTTCATTTTAAAGTTTGTTCGGACCATTTGTTTTTTAAATGAGCTGGCTCGCATATCCGAAGAGCCGAAAAAGAATATAGCCTATATTATATTATATATTAAATCATTATGTAATAATGAAATAATGAGTGAATTTAATTTTATTTAAAATAATTGACCAATTCAATTGGGCGGAGGGAGGGGCCGAGCCATCTCTCTCTCACACACACACACACACACACACACACACACACACACACACACACACACACACACACACACACACACACACACACACCTCCATTTTTTTTACTAAAGTCATGACAGAGAGACTCTGCATAGTGGCCTCATCCGTTCCCTCTCAGAGGGTCTTCTCGAAAACAGGACAAATTATTACTGAGAGAAGAAACCGCATCAGCTCCTCCAAAGTGAGGCAGCTTGCATTTCTGAATGCAAATCTCATAAAATAAAAATATGATCAGCATTGTGAGTGTGTTCATGCAAAAAGTTGTCATTTAAATGCAAATGTTTAATAGTATTCTTTTTTCATAACAAATCAATGCATTTTTAAAGAAATTGTGAGACATCGTGAGTATGATTTCATTTAATAATTTAATTAGAATGGTTTTTCACACCTATCATACTCAAAACATAAATTTATTTATGTAATATAGCTGTTGTTTTGGACATTTTTGATTGAACATGAGCGATGTGTGGCTTCCAGTATAATTTGTGGTCTAATATTATTCCAAGAAATTTGTTTTCATTTACCCTTCCTAGTACCACATCATCAATCTTTTTTTTTTTGCTAGTTTTAATTTGGCGATTACTGAATATAATATATTTAGTTTTATTTAGATTAAGGGATAGTTTATTTTGGTCAAACCATCGCTTGATTCTGGATAGTTCTCTGGTCACATCAGTAATTAGTTGATGAAGATTATCTCCGGATACATACAGTGTTGTGTCATCCGCAAATAAAACTGATTTTAACAAGTCGGATACCTTGCAGATGTCATTAGTATATAAAATAAACAACTTGGGACCAATCAAAGATCCCTGGGGCACCCCACAAGTTACTTTAGACATTTCTGATTGATGATCATTAGGGTTAGGGTTTTTAAATACTGTAATTTTAAATTAATGACTAATGATTTATTTTTGTTTTATGCTCTCCACTCTCGCACACTACCACACTACTGCTTTCTTTTTACATTGGATTATGTGACTTTGACCTGCTGCAAACAACTGTGTAATTTTGCTTCATGGTACAATCTCTTATATTTGTTTTACTCCTTGTGTGTAATGTAAGGCCTGCAGAAATTAATTATTTCCTCTATGTGAGACTCGGCTGTCATCCAGTATAACCGCAAGTGTTGCTGCCAGAACCACCAAAACCACACCGCTCCTTCTAGTAATTATATTACAGGAACCCATGTTGCATTATTTTTCATTAGGATTTACACACTGCACTGCTGACAAGAATGTCAGGATCACACAGGGTTTGTTGTATTTTATTTTCCTATAACAGTATTTCCATTGCGCTCTATTCACTGAACACGCTCTGACCTGCATTAACGTTTTGCCACCTATAGACAAGCACTTATAATGTGCCTTTCCTCAGAGTGTCTGTTTCTAAATATAACCTCCAAACACAAACCTGGGAATCCTCTGTCATTCTGATTTTTATTTCATACTTGAGTGGAGAACTACAAAGAGAACAGGACTTTAGGTCCAATTAAATATCCACAGTGCTCCTCTCATGCGGTTCACCAGTCTAAACAGACCTGTGCTTCTGGTGTTAATGTGTCGCTATTGTGTTGTGATAATGCATCTGGATTTCAGCATTAAATCCTGTAATTTAGAAGAGTGGAGTGAATCCTAATGCCACCATTGGTTATCCAGTGTGTAATCATTGTATTGTAGGCATTCATCAGTATGTGAATTATCTTTAAACTCTTGAGCACAAACAAATTAGTATTAGATCTGAAGAGAGGTTTTTCTATTGGTGACACACAAGCCTGAGTGTGAGTCGAGATCAAACAGGCAGCATCACATCAGTGCGGCAGGATTAGCGAGCAGTGAGGGAGGATTAGGTGTGCATGTCATCCTCCTCATTGGCCTCTTAAATTCCACCCAGAAAGAAATTTGTATGTGATATTTGACTTTGAGGAGAGCTGAGCTCAGAAAGTGGGCTCTGTCCGAGTCAGTCACATGCCTCTCACATGTGCTCCTCTGGGCAGGGGGATAAAAACCGTGTGATTAAAGTGCGGTTACAGCCCCCAAATTGTAATGTAACATTGCTGACTTTTCCCTTTGTCATCTATGTCAAACACGTGTTCCAGCAGTGCAGCCATGAAGCTGACTGTCTAGTTAGTACACTGATTTCATGTGCCAGTTTTCCCTTGTTATTGTAAATGGGGTTCATTGATAAACATTTTTCTTCACACCTCCAGGCCCCTGCTCTCCTCTCTGAGGGATGAGCACCACAGAGGCAACTCTACGAATGGAGAACTTGGAAGTGAAAGACGAGTGGACTTCCCCAGGTGGGATCCTTATATTTTCTACTGCTCATCATCTATGAAAGTGTTCTGTTGATGTCAGATACAGCCAATTGGTTGATGTTGAAACTATTAGACAGCTGAGCAAAAAAGCTGTTGTCATAATATCTCTTAGAGCTGTGTGTGCTGTGCTGTGCTGTGTGTGTGTGTGTGTGTGTGTGTGTGTGTGTGTGTGTGTGTGTGTGTGTGTGTGTGTGTGTGTGTGTGTGTGTGTGTGTGTGTGTGTGTGTGTGTGTGTGTGTGTGTGTGTGTGTGTGTGTGTGTGTGTGTGTGTGGCATATGGCACATTCTTGTGGATGTGTGTGTTGATGAATATACGGCACATTTTCATTTATGAATGCGAATTATTTAGGATTGGCAAACGTTTTTTTTTACGGGCCAGCTGCACCATATTACTTCCATTACAGTTTAGTCTGGGTGGATTTAGAAGCATTTCTGTTTATGTCAATGTTTTTTATTTTACAAAAGCTATTATCTTGATTCTGTTCCACTGCATTAGCAACAATGGATCTATTAATGTAGCTACTATTTGACCTGAAGGTTTTTAATGATCATTGTGTTGATATGAAATGTACAGCAAGGGTTGAGTCCAGACATTTAATTTCATCTTCACAATAAGAGAAACAGAGAGAAAGATGAATGAAGGAAAAGTTATTATTAAAGCAACATAAAGATTGCTACAGGAGAAGTGTGACAATTAGAAGATCAGAGGTTGAGATCAGTGCTGGGCTCCTCCCTCCTCCCACCTCCCTCATCCTCTATCTTCCTTTTCCTCCTTCCTCCGTCAGATTGAACGGCATGAAGCTAGGCAGCAGGTGCAGCTTTGTCTGTAAATGCATGGTCTCAGGCTACGTCATATGACGCAACAGCAGTCACCGATCAACAACACAGCATCGTCACAAAAATGGTGGCAGGTTTTGGTTAAAGACAGACAGAGACGGAGTAACAGCCAGCAGCAAATGGATTGTTAAGGCAGCCCCTGAGAGATGCTCTGCTCCACGCTGTCTGTTATGTGCTAAAAATACAGGGAATGAGTAAGCAAACCAAATCTAAAGCTGTGTGAGGTTTTAAAGTTCATTTGAATCAGCTTTGACAACAGCAACCCCGTGCTATTTCCAGAAGGTAAGCAACATCAATTCATCCTGATATTTTTTGGTTTGAAGCTGAAAGACAATGCATCCATAAACTGGAACAAAAGAGATTATCTTGCTTTTATTAAAAGATGAAATCACCATAAACCTGTTTATAAAATTTACTTCATTTCTGACAAAGGAAGCGCTGGACTAGTAATCCCTGCAGGGGTCCCCTGGGAAAAGGGTCGGACCATTCATCAGTGCATGTTTCTCTGGGCTAAAGCCAGTGTTTTTGGCTCAGGAGGAGCACACAGTGTCACACACTGTCCTCCTCTAGATGGGAGGATAAAGCTGTTGGCTTTCACAGGAATGCAGCTAAGACCTCTTTGCTGAACTACCCTGCATTGTATATGGATAATAATAACACAATAATTTAACATGATAATACGAGTTAAAGTGCACATATTATGAATCTGGGATCTGGGATTTGGGGTGTTATTTTGTGTCTCTGGTGCTTCCACGCGCATACAAACTTGGAAAAAAAATCTATCCATGCTGTTTTGAGTGAGATACTGGGTGAGCTGTTCAAAATCTGCAGGGCTTGTTACATAACTAGCCGAAACTACGGGCTAAACACAACCGTTAGCATGCTAGCGCTAGCGTTAGCATGCTAGCTCGTTCTCAATGGCAAAGCACTGCTACAACACACACAAGTTCACCATAATCTACAAAAGAAGTACTTACATGTGCGCCCTCCTTTAGAAGAAGTCTCCTGGCTAATCCTGCCTTGTAACTGACCAAAGTTGGAGAAACAACCTTTCTTTTACTGTCTATGGAGCTAACTGACATGATCTACGATCTGAGCTACTGCGCATGTGCGAGTGGAATCAAAGAGTACAGAAGGAAAGATGATTCACTCTGTAGCTAAAACAGAGACCTGAACACAAGGTGAAAAGAGGAGCTGCAGCAGTGAGAGAGAGATGTGCTGTACAACACAAATATGGTGTTTTTTGAAAATGAAACCATGTAAATCTATTCTGGTACAACCTTAAAATACAATTATGAACTTGAAAATGAGCATAATATGGCATCTTTAAAGCAAATTCTTTTTAACTGCACTATTTATTTTTGACGCGCGATTGACGAGCGCGTGTTCTGTGATTTGGGCCTCAGGCTTGAGTTTGGTAAATTAGGAAGCAATGCAGCAATAACGTTCTGGAGCCACCTTCTCTGCGTCCAGAGCTTAGCGCCGCCCAAGACGATTGTGATTGGTTTAATGAAATGTAAACAATCCCTGACTGTTTTTTCTCCTATCCAGGAGTGTAAGCTCCTGTTGCCAGACCTTCCTCCGCAGGACTGTGGAGAGAGGTCTGGCAATGCGAGACTAATGGTTTGACCACGGCCACAACATATTACACGATAGGTTACTTGGGTTGCATTTGAAATAATTTCAATAAATGACATTCTTTTGCAAAAGTGACAGCTCCATGGGAAGTCACTGCAACTGGATATTGTTTGCCAACATATTTACAGCACAAAACTTCCTGTAAATCCACAAATTGTCATTTATATGTCTTTAATGATAGAATTTAACTTTGGCAGATTGAAAACTGTTGATGGGATTTTCCAGCCAATCTATGGCAATCAACTCTTCTTTACCTCTTTGTCCAAGGCTGCTGCTGAGTCCCGTTACAAGACACTGAGCATACATATATTTTTGGCATTGAGCTGTGACCTAAAACTCAAGCACTATGATACCCAAGGGTTAACATGTTATGCTAAATTGTGTATTAGCAGAGCACTATAGTCTTGCACTGCCAGACCTATTCCACAGCACTGAGTCAGACCTTCAGATGGGGATTTGTCAAATTGCCTTTCACAGACTAAAAAAGCCTGCCTGGATACTTGAAATTTAACCCTTGGACCACCTACAGGCAATACTTGTTACAGCTGCTATTGTGTATTATTTTTAAACTGACTAGTTTTCATATTCCTTATAAACTCGTACATTTCATGTATGCACAATAAAGCCTTGTGGGGGGGAAACACTTTCATTTTCTCCTCCAACTCAATCAATAAGTCATCAAAGGTTTGCTACAAATCAGATAGATTCTTAAAAATAATTCAATTGATTTTAACAAATTAATAGAAACATTTTTAAAGGGTGTTCATTACATTGTGTCTTGATGCTTGGGGCAGACCTTTTGAATCTATTAAGAAACAAGTAAAATGAATACTGATGATAAAATCACATCCCTTATAAGCACATTATATCCAGCATCTCACTCAGATGAAACACATGCAGGTATATTGTGTATGGTGTTAGGATAAACCTGAGAGTGGGTGACAGAAACTGTAATGTTTTACATCAACATTGGCACTAACTCTGTCTTTCCATGTTATTATCCACTGATTGAAGTGTCTTTCAGGTGTGTAATAGACTGGCTCCTATTCCACTTAAAAAAAACTGATGGTGTCCTCACTCCCCTTTGGCCTCTTTCAAGAACAGGTGTTAGGCTGGTTCAAGCCTTTGGCAAGTGGAGAATTGTTCATGCATATTTTATCATTCCACCGACCCCTGCAGTCTTTCAACAGGTCACATATTATAGCCACAATTTGCTAAGTGTTTATAACCAGAAACTGACAGGAAAGCAGGAGAGATTGGCCCATCCCTCCCCACCGCGAAACACAAACTCTTTCAACCACTCCTCTCTGGTAGGAGGCTGCGGTAGTCTGGCTATCATCAGACCAAGCTCCATCTTTTAAGACTGAACATTAGTCTGTTGAGTCTGCTTTGTATTTTCTCTGCACAAGAGGCGTGATCAACGGACATAGTTCAAATGACTGTACGCAATTGGATAGTCCTTCAACTATCAACAACTATAAAAAGCTTCTCTATCGTCATCGTGTTACAGTTTTTCTCAGTCGCTTTGGTACATTTCTCAGATCAGAATTGAAATTCTCAAAACTATCTGTTCAATCTTCACATCGTTGTGTCACTTGTGCACATCAAAAAAGCAGTTTCTCATTTCTTTGAGCAAATGATTATGCACAATTCTCTGCTGTTTCCTACATTATCAATTGCTTATGTCATGTTGATCAAAATGTATTATAATGGGTCTCTGTTGAATAGTCTCACCCCCCACAACATTTAGTCATTAGTTCATAGCATAAGTCTTTACATGCAAAATGGTTGAACATGTTGTCATAATATGTCAAGCATATTTCTATTTCTATATAGATATTCGTTGTGATGTGGATGAGAATTTGTGGCCCAACAGACAGGAACGTCAGGAGGTGTAGGAAGACTGCACTGGAATTCCTACAGCACTGCATGTACAGTTTTCCCTAAGGAGATTGTCCTATGTTCACATTTCTAATTTTGTTTTTTTCTTTGTGCTATGCAGTGCTGTCTTTTCCTTTCTGTATCGCAATGACATGTCAACAAATTACAGTACAAACAGTAAAAGCGTAAATGTGAATCTTGTCCTGTCTCTTGCAATCAAACTCCCACTTACACTAAGGTGTAACCTGCAATTTACAATAATTGTCATCAAAACATTAGCCATAGTTGACCTCACAACACCCCTCCAGAGAACACTGTTATATTGACAACATGACTAAGCAATTTGACTGTCTTATCTGTCAGAATGACACAAGGACTTATTCTGACATGTTCATTGACACAGATTGACACTTTTGAGAGATGAACTAAGGATTTTGAGCAAGATACTGGCTTTTGCAGGTAATCCATGGTGTTTTGCTGTTTCTACGAATTGTTTTGACAAATGCACTTACTGTTTTGCAAATGTCAAGGATGATTCGAGAAATGTACCAAAGCGACTGTACACCCGCCAATAGCGTGCCAGGTGGATAAGCCAGTTTTGTGATTGGTTCCCGCAAAATTGTTACGGAAGCAGGATAGATAAACATACAGGTTTCCAGCCTGAGCTGCAGGGAGAAATCAGATTGGGCTGGGTTTACCCAGTCTAAGGCTGCAGCCCATCAAAATTTATAGAATATTGGAAGCCAGGGTTCACTCAAGGTGCTTGAAGTGCTTGGATTTTGAGAAGGAAAAAATCTGAAATACCTTGACAATAGCCCCTTTCTTATATATATATATATATATATATGTGTGTATATGAATTTAACAGTGTTGTTATAATGAAGGAAGAAAGTTAAGGTTTTTATTTTATATTTTCGCAGGTACTGTTGATACTCCATCACTAAGGGGTAGGATCCAGGCCCAACCTGACCCAGAACAGGTATGGTAGGCTCTGATTTTCTCCAATCTTAATCTGACAGTAATGCCTGCATTTAACATCTACATCTTATCTTGTTTTCCACAAGAAGAAATTCTGAGTATTGGAGATAATGAATGCTACAACTTTAACTCTTCTCTCTCTCTCTCTCTCTCTCTCTCTTTCTTTGTGTAACTTCTCAGGCTTATAAGGATTTCATGGCAAGACAGAAAACTGGCAGAATGTGCACAGCTGAAGAAGTAGCATACCTGTGCGTGTACCTGGCCTCAGATGAGGTGAGTGCTTGCAGATAATGAACTTTAGTCATACATATGTTATGTGGTACACTGCATCAACAGTCAGGCAGAGTTTGCATGGCCGTAGCTACACTGAGGTCCATGACCTATGTATTCTAATGTAGAGATTCAAGGGGCTTTGCAACCTAGTGAGAGTTAACACAGACTTGCCAAAGCCCGTCTACGGAAAGCCGTTCCTCTCCCCATTCAGCCCCATTGTACCTACTTTGGTTACAGTTCCACCAGAGTTCCACTGGGGGTGATTACGGTCCAGTGCAAAATGAATGGGACCCTATGGAGCTAGATGGCTAAATATGTCTCTTTCGCCTGATTGTCGTTGAGAAATTTGATTGTAGTTTTTGCAAGTTCAACATGGATTATAGGTCAAAAGTTGAATGAACGAGTACTTATGCCCTTTCGATTTGTTACAGTCGTACACGCAGCGCTGTCTTCTATCTGTGTTGTCACGCGGTTTGTATGCACAAAAAAAACAGCGTATACGTTGTTTAAACTGGCGTTGCTAACAATGGCTAACCTGGCTAGAGCTAATGAAAACAATGAAAATCCCACTTACAAAAAGAACGCATTCAACTCGTGTGTGACGTCATTCCCAGTTGCGACCTGACTTCCGAGGCAAAAGGAACGCACCATAAACGTTAGTCACTCCAACGTAGCAAAGTACCGTAAGCTAACATTTAGCAAGACTTGTCACCGTTTTCAAACAGCAAACACAAATTGTATCTCATGATAATGTTTCCACCAGCGGCTCTTTCCATTTTCTGTCTTTCTACATGTAACCAGGTTCATAAAACATCACAAAATTGCACTAGCTAGCTAGTTACAGAATCAATCAACTGTATTGTATCAGTGGTGGATACCGTTACTAAAGTAGCGCAGTGTTGAAATACTCTGTTACAAGTAAAATGTTTAGGGTTACGTTATTTTCACATTGAAAGAATATATACAATCATTGTGAAGTGTGTATGTTTAACTGTAATATATATGAATGTAAGTAAGTAGCGTAGATGTTTCGTTATTGCAGCGTTTTTGCACAGGACGTGATGTAAAGCTGGTTTCCTCCTCTGATGACATATTGCTTATGACCTTGTTATTTCAAAACTCAGTTGTCCTTATTTTTTAAATAAGGCCGTGAGTGTATTGTGTATTCATATTTACATTAAGACCACGGGGATGACAAAAGGATACACCACCTAGACATCAGGTGTGTAAGTAACAAAGTTAGGCACTGAATGACATTTTGGAACTTTTGTTTTTGTTGTTTTGTTTGTTTGTTATTTTTTAAATTTCAGTTCCCTGCAAGTAAAGAAAAACGCTGAGAACGCTAGTGTAATTATACATTCCTCAATTGTTGCAGTTTATATTGTGTGTCGGCATGTAAACCAACGAAATTCTCTGTGATTTGTTTTGAACAGACAAAGAAAAAAGAAACAAGATCACAGAGCTTCTCTAAAAATCACCAAGAATAGACACGACCTGTACGCGGACGAACTGGTGAGTCCATTGGAGTACAATAGACAGAGGAGGTTCCAGACAACCGTTGTCGTATCTTAATATAACATACTCTCCGTGTGATTTCCAGGAGCGCTTAACTGTCGGTAGGAAACCACAAACAGTGGCTGACGTGGTCCCTGAAGGAGAAGTCATTCTAACCATCAACGTCTACTACCCCACTGTTTATGAGAAAGTAAGATTTCACCTTTCTCAGATTGCCAGAATCCCTCCAAATATGACAATATATTATTCATTCAATATATATATTTTGTTTGCCTAAAAGCAGCTCTTAATATTGTGAAATCTGTGTTCTCATCAGTCTTTTTTCCTCTCTCTCTCTTTTGACTCTGTACAGACTATCCCATAAGTTGGACTGCCTGGACAAGAAGCTGTATCCACTTCTCACACACAAGCACAGGGTCATCACCCAGAAGTATGCCGTCTGCCAGGTCTTCATTGGAAGGTGTGTAAAAAAACAAAAACAACATATCAGCAATGCATAAACAGCTTTGTTATTCTGATACTGTGAACTTTAACATCACCGAATGTTTCCAGATGGTTTACTACCAACGACCAGTTTGCTCTGAGTGACCTGTGTCTCTTCTGTGACAAGTGCTTCCGGATGCTGCACTACGACGCGCAAGGCAACAAGCTGGGAGACTTCCTGGCTTATCCCTTTGTGGACCCTGGTACATTTAACTAATGCTTTTCTTTAGATCAGATCACTGATTCAATGCTGCATAAAACGGTTCAGTGTTTTATAGTTCAGAGAGAAATGTTTTGATAATCCATCTCACCCTAAACAACCCTTAGGGTTGGAACCCTAAGTGTTTAATTTTAACACATTTGTCTTAACATTGAAAATTCATTACTACTGTAAAAGTTCAAGTCCGTTGTTATATTAAGAGTTTAAGAGTCAAAATTCAGCTAACCTGCTTCATCATCAAGACATGTTTTTGACATTTTCCATACCAGCATGTGCTTCTAACTCAAAACAAATACCTCATTCATGATTAGTTGCAACAAGATAAAATGACCCTGGACAGCTGCTTCGGTAGTTTAATGTGGCAAGTTTCTACTTGGTAAATGAACCTGACAAGTACGTACGGCTTTGCCTTTTTCCAATTGATTCCCACACACACACTTCAAACTGGTGAGAACAGCAGAGACAAAACACAGACATCTTGTGAAATAACCCCATCATTTGTAGAAAGAAGTTTATTGAGAATATTGATCTCAATTAGCTATTGGAACGAACGGAACTCTGTAGTAATTCTAACATGGCACAGCAATAAATCCGGTGGGAAAAACAGAAGTCTAGTAACATTTTGAAGAACTTCACCAATAGATAATCTAAAGAAGACTGGTGTCCAGATCTTTGTGAGGTGCTTTTTACAACCACGATAGCCATGTTTGAGATGATTTCTGTGCAATCAATGTGAATATGATTAAAGTTTTAAAAAAAAAAAAGGAAAGAATACTATGTACTACTTTATTATTGGATGGTTTAACAGGTCAGACACAAAAATACTCTTATTTACATCTACGTTAAAAACATAAAAAAACATACACTTGAACTCGGGAATATTCTTTGTGCATCTGAAGTCAATCTTTAAAAGGTCAATGCAGCCAATATTAGACATGACAATGGCGCTTCTAACAACTAAACCTCTACACTTCAAATAATATGTATGCGAAGTTGAGATCAAACTGTTGATTCTGTGAATGTCAAAAACAACTTAAATGCATATAAAATGATTATCAAAACCATCTACTCCATTTGAAAACAAAAATGGGGACTATATGGTACTAACCTCGCCTCTGTGAGCATCTTGAAAGATCTACAAGTCCTTACTCAGTCATTACTCAAATTCAACAGGTGTGACACAAGGTGTAGGAAAGGTAAAGATTAGAGAACGTAAAAAAATAAAATATGCAGTCAGTCTATTGGGAGTGGAGAGGTTTGATGTACTGAAACCTTTAAGCAGCAACACTGACAGAAACGGTCAGTAAATTGGAAACCGGTGATCAATAGCAGTCATCAAAAGGAACTGGACAGGAGATCCCAGTTGGTCAGCCCAGTTTAGACAAAGGTTGTATGAGTACAGCAGCAAACATTTTGTCTTTCCTTCAGGCATGTAGGACGCTCAAGTGGACTCTTCCTGAGCTTTAGGGACACTACAGTCAAAGAGAATAAAGACATGCATTAAGACAGTATGGGCAGTCTGGTGTAGCTGCTTCTTCTAAACAACCCCGATTCAAAAACTATTAAAACACTAATGAGCCACATGGTTGCACTGGGTGACATGTTCCTTTCAGTACAATGAGCATGGTTGCCAAGTCAATCCCACGTACACTGTGTTCTGATGCTCACTAGAGCACCAAATGTGTATTAATCCACGGTTTAAAATAGTCCAAGAAAAACACTGTTTACTGCAGTTTGAGTAACATTTGCTGAAAAATACAATACCCAGCTGTTTTATGAAAGGGCTAACCTTCTAAAAAAATGAAGCTTTCAGCTATGCTCCCCCCCTCCCCTCTTTTCCTTCTCAATATTTACATCCTTAGTAGGTACTAATGGGGGGGCTTGGGGCTGTTTGCCACAGACAGGCCCCTCTTCTCAACCGACAGACAGCGGAGAGAGGAGGAGACGAAGAGTGACAGATGGGATTCACAAACAATAAGAAAAATATAGAATAATGCCAGCCTTTAAGATCTCAGCCAGCTAAAATGTAAAACACCTTTGTCATGTAGGCCTAGTACTTGAAGGGAACCCCAGACAAAACCAACTATCTATAATAATGCCACTAACAATGTTTTGGGTCGGAGATATATATATATATATATATCCTTCTATCTGTTTGCATTGGGATGAGCCAGTGGTATCCGACCCAAAACATTGTTAGTAGATAGATAGATTTGAAAGTGAGACAGATCAGATTTCCACCAGTGTTGTCCTGTGTATATGTTGGGTAAACTACCTGTGATTTTCTCCCACTGATGTGTCTTCAAGAAGCTTCTCTCTCTCCGTCTCCTGCCTCTTCTCTTCGGGGCTGATATCACCATTTGTCATCTTGTCTTTAGGGGATGGGGGGGTGGGGGGGTCAGACAGAACATCACTACACAACCTAAACAGCACAGAGAGAACTCACAGGAGCATGTGATGGCACACGCCAGGCTCCAGACCTTACTGAAATAAACACAATTTTCCATCCATTTGGCATGCCTTGCTGTAGAAAGAGACTTCTCACAGAGACAGACGCTACATAATACCGTACATAAATAGTGAGTCAATAGAGCGAGGATGTGGCTGCAGAACCTCTGATTACACTCTGCGTTTCTACTGAGAATGTTAACCACAGAGATCCTACGATGATGATAGAAGAAACTTACCAAAAGCTTCAATGTCTCTGTTGTCTGGTTGGTTTTCATACTTCACTCAGCTGGTCACACTTGATTTAACAATAACCAGCAGACATGCCTTATGACAAATCTATATCCTCTGACCGAGTCATCTCTCACTGTACTAACGTGCTGAAACACTACAAGCTGAAGTAGCAGTGATTCGCCTTCTGAGTATAATATAGTTCCCAGTATGTATACGGTTAGAAGATGGCTGTGTCTCATGTGACCTTGTTATTTGTACACGCTGTGACAATGCGAATCACAACATATAAATAGGAACATGCTGGCGTTATTTTAGCACTTATTGTGAGCAGTAGGCTAGATGGAGCCGGTTTACCTCCAGGATCTGTGCTAGGCTAAGCTACCGGTGGAGCCGTCAGACAGAGTTACGACACGCACGGAGATGAGAAGGGTATGTATCGACT
Source organism: Gymnocephalus cernua (assembly GCA_023631565.1). NCBI lineage: Eukaryota > Metazoa > Chordata > Actinopteri > Perciformes > Percidae > Gymnocephalus > Gymnocephalus cernua. The sequence goes on along the minus strand of CM042427.1, from coordinate 19,573,171 downwards.
TGTCTAACTCTGGGGGATACGGTGAATAAGACAAAGTCCCAATAAGTCGGAATGTTCCTTTAAATGAAAAAAAAAGGTTTACGTATATTTTAGCATTGGTAACGTATCGTGAAGAAACTCAAGCTATTCTGTTGGCACAGGTATAGACATTTTTAACTACACCAAGCCCTAGTGATATCCAGTGTGTGTGTGTGTGTGTGTGTGTGTGTGTGTGTGTGTGTGTGTGTGTGTGTGTGTGTGCGTGAACTGTGCTTAATAGTTAAACTAAATGAAAATATCAGCAACAGGGTAAATATTGACTACAAAACATTTCATTTTAACAAAGGATACTACAGCAAGAGAGTGGTGGTAAAAACACACACACACACACAACTTTGGGGTGGCAGTAGCTCGGTCAGTAGGAGGTTGGGAACCAGAGGGTCGCTGGCTCAAGTCCCCATACGGACCAAAGTGTGGTGGTGGACTGGTAGCTGGAGAGGTGCCAGTTCACCTCCTGGGCACAGCCAAGGTGCTCGAGCAAGGCACCGAACCCCCAGCTGCTCGGAGCACCTTTCCATGGGCAGCTCTGACATCTCTCCATTAGTGTATGTATAGCTACTGAGCATGTGTGTAATGTGTATAATAACAGTGAAAACACTGTAATTTCCCCTTTCAGGATTAATAAAGTATACATTATGTTATTACATTACAAACTCTGTACATCTCTGAATTTAAGCAGAATTGCTAATAGCTTGTTGGACTGGCATACAAGAAATGTCCAGAACATCTGACAGCAATTCAATTGTGAGCTTCAGATGTCATTAGTTTTTATATGATCAGAGGTAGTCTATCCAAGTTTATTGCATGTGCTTACTGTAATTTATATACTATTTTTTCATGGAGAAAACTACTAATTATGTTTGTATACAAATGTCACATACAGCTGGAATTTCTACTCTGTTGATCAACCTAAAAATCACTCAACAAATCCTACGTGTACACCAAGTATAGTTGCCTGTTTGTATGTGTTCCAGCCAACTGAAATAACTAACCTCCTGTCTACAGTATGACAACGAGGGAGTAAAAAAAACAACATCACAAGAAAAACGATTGAATCTATCATACATTTTACCTGAGTTGTTTTCCTTGGATTGTTCCACTCTCTTGAGTGCTCCTTTCTTGGCCTCCTCGTGCTGCCGTTGTTCAGCTAAAGACTTGTTGAGCACCTGACTGAGCACGCAGTCACCTTCTCCAACCAGAAACATACTCTTGAACTTGTTATACAACATGGTGGCTTTGTCCATGATGTCCTGGCTGGCTTTGAATCTGCGGATCTAGAAGACGGATAAAAAAAGAAAATAAAACACACATCGGTGCTTAGAAACACACGCTGGCGTAGTTTGCTTGCTCGATTTGAAGCTTTAAATGGATCTTGGATGAGTGAGTGTACCTTTTTGAGCGTGGCAATGAGTTCACCGTGTTTCTGCAGGTGCTGGGTCGTCACTTGAAGGGCGCCAATGTCGTCTAATGCCTCCAAGCACTTTTTCACATCCTGGTGAAGAGGGAGCCGTGGATAAAAGTGGCATGGAAGCAAGAAAAAAAAGAAAGACGTGTAGGCATTTAGTAATAAAGAAGACAAAGCACAATTATCAACTTAATCAACAATTGTTAATTGTATTTCAACAGTTCTTTACATATCTGCCCCACATTTAAAATAAACTGATATATCATTTTCCTTGAATCATGTTGGAAAGATGACGCATTATCTATGCTTCAAGTGCCATTTCAAGCAAGGTGGACATTAAAAGGATGCGCCTGGTGAGCAGCAATATTGAGGTGCAATACAGCTTTCTCAAAGAACACAAAAAAAACAGAACACAACATTGTTTTGTTTATACTTTTAAGCCCCAAATAATCTAAATTCTGCATACACAAATTCAGCAGTTTGTAAGAATGGGAGTCACAGGGTCATTCATCTTAGGATATGATCACAAAATGTTGGTCATAAAAGATCCACAACATGGGGATTATGGGATACATGAAATATTGCAATAAAATAAAGTCAACCATACTTCTAAAAGATGAATAATATTGACATAAAAAGGAATCCTTCTTATACTGCTTTCAGTTTCACATCATTTTATGGACAACTGAGATAAATACTGTGCAGAGTATGAATGCTTTGTCTTTGTTCATTTTCCCCTTCATGCACTAAACAAACAATTTGCAAACATGTCTGGAGAAAGATGGAGTTGTATGAGATGTGTTGCATTTATAATCTGACAGTCGGCAGTAGAACTTACAGGGTTGTCAATCTTTAGTGAAATCTTGATTTCACTGTGCAGTCTCTGGAGCTTCAAGTCAGTTGACATTTCTGTGGAATAGAAAACCTGATGGAAATTAGTCTTTAACAGAACTCCATTCAAGTGTGAAATTAAAAAAAGGATTTCCGTTCTGAAACACTTCTTGGGATATGCAACAGTTGTTTTTAGGCTACAACTGCTACACTGTGCAATCCTGTATTACATAACAAGAAAGCTTAAGCCTTTAACTGTTTTCATGGTTTTAGCTGCACTGATGACTATCATCTTAACGATATCTTAAATTTCATTGGCTTCAAATAGGAAGGTTTTAGGATTGCCTCATTCCCTAAACATGAGTGTTGAAAACAATGGTACTTGAATTCAACACTAACTGCATTCTAATATTTATAGTGCTGCTCACCCTTCTTTTTGACTCCTGTCCTCTCCTCGTTTTTCTTCCCATCGTCTTTGTTCGGCCTGCAAGACAGAATAACCACACTGTTTACATCGAGAACAAGTGCCAATGTGAGTAGCTGATATAGGATTTAACATTTAGTGATATTCCATTTAATATTCAATGTATTCCTGGAGTTAAAATACCTTCAATGTAACATTCTCTGGTTATTCATTCTCAAATATTAGCGTTTCTCTTCATAGTATTGTAATTTAAATACGTTTGGATTGTTGGCTGTTGGTCAGACCAGAATAAACAATATAGGGACAAAGATTTTAGGCTCTGGTCACTTCTGATGGGCTAAATATGTATGCGTACTCTCTCAATTCATCCGCTTTCCGGCGCCGCACATCTTTGTCCATTTCTGAGTTTTGGTGTTTCTTTCTGCCTTTGTTTTTCTGGGAATAAAAAGACAAATCAAAATCATGTGCACGAAAGCATCATGAGGACAACATCACACAAATTTCTAATAAGGAGGAATAACGTTGGCCTGGACACCTGCCTCTTCATCATCGGAGCCTGAGGAGCTGTCGTCCTTCTTCTTCTTCTTGGCTTCAGGCTCCTTCCCCTCGGCTTCCTTTCCTTTGCTGTCCTCCTTTCTCTTCTCCTCCTCTCCACTCTTGGACTTGTCCTCTTGTGCCCTCTTTCTCTTTCTGTCCAACTCGGCAGCGTCCCTAAATTTGAGGTAAATGGTCTGTTAAGAGGCTAAGGGTTGGGTGGTCACTGCTCTACAGTTCCAGTTTGACTCTAACCAGTGATCATAATTAAAGAACGTTAGCATTATTTCTTCATTGCAGGAACAGATCATTCAGAGTATGTCACACAGGTGCATGTGGTGTACAAGAAACACAGACTTGTGGGAGAATTTTTCTGTGTGTGTGTGTGTGTGTGTGTGTGTGTGTGTGTGTGTGTGTGTGTGTGTGTGTGTGTGTGTGTGTGTCGTTTGTTCATTCCCATGTGGTTACATTTCACTTCCTGAGCCTTGCTGGTCCTGCTGTTGCTGGAGCAAAAGTAATTTTTCACTTTTGGGCTTCCTGCCTCTTCGTTTAGGCCCCTCTGCACCTGATCACACAGACACAGACACACACACACACACACATCATAAATCCAGTTTATGCTAAATGAGAGCTGAATGCTAAGAATGTGTACTTCAAAATAAAGTATTGATACAGTGCCAATATCCTACAATTCCACAGTGCAATATGTTTGTCACTGCGATAAATGTATTCTTTGTAACTGTTGTATATGCATACAGTACTAGGGGTGGTCTCACGATATCATGATACTTATGTCACGATACGATATTATTGCAATTTTAAACATATTGCAATATTCTGCAATAGATGATAGATCAGACCAACGACCTGGGTGACGTAGCAGCGACAGCGGTATCAATGGGTTGCTGCGCTTTGGTGGCCGTCATGTTGAGTGTAAACAAGAAGCTGCTTGCCGTCGCTGCGCTATCGTCATTGTGTAAAGCCCGCCTCAACGGTTGTGATTGCTGCCTCGATTTGGAAAATTGGAAATGGGCTTGAATTGGCCAGACTGACTTACAGAGCAAATCTCAAATTTGCCGGAAGTTCGTCTTCCCAGGCTACTTTTGACTGGTACTGTATATCCATCCATACTGTATATCTGTACCTGTCATTCTACATAACATGGGTTTTGAATGAGCTGACACCTAAGATTATGTATCTTCTTAACAGCACAAAGCAATTAAACCGCATTACGAGTACCGACATCACAGGGAACACCGCTCACCCGACGGACTAACAGGACTAACAGGGGCATCGTGTTTGTCAGTCTCCTGCTCAGCATCACTCTGGAAAAAAAAAAAAAGATAACATACCATCTTAATAAATTCTTGCTACCAAGCATTTCTTTATATATAGATTGTATACTCACTCACCTTTTTCTTTCTTCCCCTCTTGGGCTTCGGAACATCTGCGGAGTCTCTCTGTGTCGAGCCCTAAAATGCGACACCTGTTAATTTGATTTCAGTGTACATTCCTGACTTTTAACGGTCTTTGCAGTTTTCTTTTAGTATAACTGCAACATTTGCTAAAATAAAATCCAGGTATACTGCACATCAAGTGGACAGATTAGCATACAGGCAGTCCTTCTTGGATGATGTGACCCATTTCCTTTTACCCTCCGCTTAACAAGAACAATTTAAATTTATGGATCAATATCACCATCTAGTGTGTAGCTGTCATATAACACACTGAAGTACTAAATGTGCCAGTGTTTCATTAACAGTAGCTCTGTCCAAATTCCAAACATACTAATTGTACATAGTATATACATACTAATATTTAGGTAATATTTAAGTATACAGTGTTTGAAGTTAGTATACAAGAAATCAGCATACTTAACTGTTTTATACTAACACAAAAAGAAAATCTGGAAGGTTATTAAAATTAAACTATACTTTTTTTGTGTTTTTTCCAAGATCGTTGTACATTTGTGTATATAGTAAGGAATTGGGACACAGATTATGACTTGGAAAAACGTTGCCGTGACATCAGGAGAAATGTCAAAATAAAAATAAAAAAGAGCCCATCTCATCCTGAGCAAAAGAGATTAACAACTCACCTTTCTCCGAACGACACAGAAAGCCATGCAAAAACAAAATATAAATCAACAAAATGCAAACAGTAGTTTTGTGAATATGTGAACAGGGAAAGGCAGGAAATGGAAAGAAATAACACAAGCTGCCAGGGTGGTCTCAGAGAGGTAAAACGGAGAGGTATATACATACACGTAACAATTACTTTTGTTATCGTCACACACAGAGTTTATGTCCCAAACCTTATCTTATATATACATATATTACTTTAAAATGGCAACAACGCAGGGACTGTTTTCTCGAATAATCAGTTATCACCTCACCGGCATTAACACAGAAGACCCAGACCTAATCAATCAATCACCAAGCCCCAATGCAAGTTTGTGGCCGCTGACAAGAACTCTGAGTCAAACAGAAACAAACCACCAGTTGAAAAACCACCAAGTGTCACATGCTTTCCCGTGGGGAGGGGGGTGAGGCGACCTGCGCCGTTTTATAGGAAGCCAGCATGCAAAGTACGTACATCCTGGTTCTGAGGACCCTGCTCAGAGATCAGAGACCCTTCCTCCTCCAATTCCTCCAATTCCTCCAACTCCTCATTCACATTCTCCTGCACAGCCTCACTTCCTGGAACCTGAATGCACCCAAGACACAGCATAGGACGCAGTGTGGTGGGGTAAACGAGTCTTGAAAGGGGAGAAAAGTTAGCGACCATCCTTCTGTTCCACAAACTACTCTTAGCGTACGAGCCTTTTCATCCATTAATACTAAATTATACTATTAATTCAGTAAGCTATGCATTGATATGCAATTCAGTATAAAGCAGACACACATTAGAGAATGATCAGAGGAAAAACAGCAAAAGAAGAAAGCTGACAACACAGGAACAAAACAGTCCAGTAGCATGTCAATGTAGTGAAGCTGTGTATACATTTACTGCTGAATGACAAATTTGAAGAGCAAAAACTTACTTTGGGTTGTATCTCCTTGTCATCTGCGTCATCTTCTCCCCCTGGGCTGCTGTCCGAATCCTTTTCGGTGAAAGATTCAGGGGCAACCGGCTTTGAACAAACAAAACAAATACACAAGCTAAAACACAACAACTAGGAAGCTCCGAACCAGCTATTTTTGTTTACCCCAACTTCTCTCAGACAGCTAAAACTAAGAAAAATATAAAAACACTTTGGTGGCCAACATATTGTAGGCTTAGATAACCAGGGGACACCTCTGGGTTACAAAAGAGGATAATATTAAACACAAACAAGCGTACTCTCAATAAAACTATCAATCAGGATCTGAGATACAGTCAATTCAAGCCAAAGGCCAACGTCTGGAGGATTAACACAGAGGATGAAGATGTACCTTGGGTGCAGTGAGCTCAACTTTTGGGTTGTTCTCGATCTCCCACAATCCTTCGTTGAAGCCTTTCCTCTTGTTGGGTTTGGCATATTTCTCTTTGTTGGGCTGGTACGGAAAGATATCTTTTGGGCCAAGAAATGCGCTGTTTGAAAGAAGGTAATCCAGAATGTCTGTGTATTTAATACTTTCTGAACTAAAAATGTAGAAAAAAAAATGTACAAAAAATATAGTGCGTGTTTACTGTGAGATGGAGAAGCAGCACACAGACAAAGCCTCCAGGTAACTCTATTCAGCCACTCATCAAATATTTATGTATTTAAAGAAACACCTTCAAAAGGAGTGACAGTTCAATAAACAAAATTGGATAAAAGCGATACATGAATGCAGCCATTTACCATTTAAAATATATTATGTTGTGAACTCACTGTATGTGAGTGCATACAATCTAAAAACTCTAAAATATTAAAAGTTACACTTTTAATTAATAAAATAAATGTTTTCAATAACCACTGTAGTCCACTCATTGCCATTCCCATGATGATTTATAAGAACACTGAAATGTTCACATGTAAGGCTGGGTATCTTGTGCAAACGTTCTCTCGGGCAACTGAAATTCAGTACATAATTTACTTTCCTACTTTTTTCCATATTTTTTTCTTTTTTCTATATCAGTTATACCTGACCATACAAGCATAACAATACATTGAAGTATGCCTTCATTTCCTGCAAGGCTTTCTATTGTTCTGGCCTCTCATACTAAGCGAAACATGAAATGCTACTTCATCAGAGTAAAAGTGTGAGCCAATCAAACTAAAAGGAAATAACAAAGATCATTAGCGGTGGGTCACTAACGTTTCATGGGTGCCAAAGAAGAAGATGGGTAACTTGACATTGGATGGCTTCACAGCACCGTCAGGGACTTCATCAATCTGGTCAGAAAATTAGGGGAAAAAAATTATATTTACTATGATGTGTGCTTAGTTACCGTTTGTGCTTTATGTCTGTGGGGTGCATGTGGGTTTGGTGCATGGTTGTTTGCGCGTGCATTTTAATGTGACGCACATTGAGTTTGAATTGTAACAAAATATTCTATATTTGCCATACTTACTCTTGCAGGCCAGTGTGGATAGCCCTTCATCTTGGCAAAGATCAGATCACCCGGTTTCCAATCTCGAGTCATGCTGAACGTATTACAAACTGGAAAAAGGAGGACAAATTAAATGACTACACACCATAACATATTTGCTATGCAACTCACTTGATCTAATATTGAGGTGCATCTACTACTCAGGCATGTAAAACATGTACACTTATCTATTCAGTGCCCCTCCCTCTAACCACCACCAACATCTTCTGGAGTCCGTAGTTCATCAAACATGACAGTCATGTTAAGTCTCACAGAAATAGTTCTGTATCACACACATACACTGAATATATTCAAGCTAATATCACTGACACTTGGCGAGTTAACAAGCGTGAACAAGATGTAACGTTAAGCAGAGAGCAGAATGCCTTGTCAACAAACTAGCATGCTAGCTAGCTTGTAGCTGTTAATGCTACCGAAACCACAACATCCCCATCACTGACCTCTAGTTTGAGCAGACGTCTATAAGAAATATATGTTTAGTATTTCAGTAAAGAGTTGTTGCAGCACAAATTCTTACCAGAAACCACAACGCTCCTTTTCCTCACAGTCGGATGCACGTTTTCCGCTCCCGCGCAGGACGTCGACAGACTGTACCATTATATGGCAGGACCGGGGGAATCTATTTTATTTACTCGTCGTTACCTGTGTTAGGAGGAGAACCAAAACGACTTAAGGTACTTTAGTAAAATGCTTAATGCTTGTGAAGTTATATTGCGGGTCACAATTACGCCAAATTGGATTTTACGTGTGCGAGTATTTGTGAAAGTAACCGTGATTTGCACCTCGACACTGCTGCCAAGATCGTCTACACGATGATACAGATTTTATAATATACCATTTTTACATAAGGTAAACAAGAAGGAATGAGAAGCAGCAGTTTGCTTCAATATAGTATTTTGTCTCTAGTAATTTATGGAATTACTGGGAAAAAAAACTAAAGGTACATAACAGTAACAAAGAATAGTGTGACTAATCCTGCCTCTCTCCAGCATCATGCAGAAAGTTTTCTTCATCCCACTGGATGTCTGCATCATCTCTAAATACTAATGAATGTTGTGTATTCATTGCTTTCACCTCCTTTACTTTCTGAAAAAAACAGTAAGAACACAGTTTTACTATAGTAAAGATATAGTATTTTTTTTTAAATTTATAGCTATGTAACCTCAGACATCTTACCTGGACATATTGGTATCTTTGCTCTTTTACCTGTTTCTCTCAAACGGTACTGTCTATAATTGTTTCATTCTTATGAACCGGTTCCCAGTGAATCAATTCCTTGGAACCGTTAGTGTACCTGCTTAACGATTCCGCTTAACGGTTCCGCTCGTTGCAAATGTGTCATGACCGTCACACACGCGCTGCGTTCTTTTGGTTACGCAGCAAACGTGTCATCGAGGCAGAAGCGATCTAAAGTGTGGTTATATTTCACTCGAAAAGACGCCAATGCAGTCATTTGCAACAGTTGTAAAAGTTTAATTTCATCAAAGGGGGGAACTACCTCCAATATGCAGAAGCATTTGGCCACACAGCACGCAATCCGTTTGCAGGATTGTCGCGTGTTTGATTGTCATGGCTGTTACATATAAGAAGAAGATTTACTTGTGTTGATTTTTTTGTGATATGCAAATAAGATAGCAGATATGTGTATATTTTATTGAGGTTGTTATCCTAATAGAATGATATCCAGAAATGAATGTGAATATATGTATTGTTTTCTTGTTTTCTCTTTTTTCTTCTTTGCACTTATACTAACTGTATATATCTGTTCATTTTGACTTGTATGTTGTGAGATGATTTAATATGAATAAATAGAACAGATTTTTTTTACACATAGCTAACTGTTTTGACTTTTTTTATTCAGTTTTTAGTTGTTTTAAGTAGTGACAGAGACTATTCGTCTTCTTTTTCTTTTTCTTCTTCACCATCAGCTCCTCGCTGATATTTAGATAAAAGCATTTTATTTTATTTTCTCTCTCTCTCTCTCTCTCTCTCTCTCTCTCTCTCTCTCTCTCTCTCTCTCTCTCTCTATCTATCTCTGCTATGATGCAGTGCGAAACTGTGTGACGGAGTGGAGTTTATTCAAACCACCACCCCATCACTCAGGTCAAACTCAAATGTTCGTCGTCAGTGTCTCAGTGTCAGACGCCAACACATTGAGCCATGGAGAAGTTTATGCTTGTATTAATCTGCCTCCTATATGTTTTGGACTCCTTTTGGTTGGTATTAAGTGACCTCTAGTGGCCTAACACATGAAGTGTAGCAAAGCAAAATTGATGGATTGGTGTTCAGCTTTTGGTGTTTGATATTTGCTCCATAAAGTAAGGAGCAAAATAATTAAAATAGCAGGCCCATGTTATGCTTTGCCTGAATGTTGTTTAATTTTAAAAGCCATTGATATGGAATTTAGTGTGAATGCTTATTAAAACTCATTTTAACTTATTTAACTGTGATTTTACTCCAGTGCATCTGACAGTATATCCTGTAATGTATCCGTAATGTCTTTCCACAGCTGATTTGTCTAAACACTGTGTTCATCTTTACAAACTCATGTTACAACATATGCCCTATTATTGTTCTAACAAAATAATTTTAAACTCTAGTTAGCCCAAATTATTTCCTAATCTTATTTACATATTTCACTAAATTCACACAATGCTGTCTGGCTAGGCTGTACCTGACATTTTATTGTTTCCTTGATCATTTAGTCTAGTAAAATGTCTGACATGTATATTGAAAAATGGTCGTTAAAATTTCCTGGATGCCAAATTGATATGTTTAAATGTCTCATTTTGTACAATCAACAGTTTAAAAACCCAACAATATTCAATTTATAGTGACATAAACACAGAAAAGATGCACTTTCTCACATATGAGGAGCTGGAACTTGACAATGTTCACATTTTTGCTTAAATTCTTTGTTATTTTTGGTGATGATTCATTTTTTGTAAACTATTGATTCAGCTCTTATCACAATCCAAAACTTTCATTTAATAATGTTTTTTAGTTTTTTTTGTTTCTCTAAGGTGTTCTATTTTGGTTGAAAAAACTTTAAGGGAAATATAAGGGATAACCAAGAGTTTAAGAAAAAAAATCTTTGCATATAAGTCAGCCACAGGGCTCTAGAGTGCTTTATATTAATAAAAGACTGCAGATGGTGAAAGTATATGAAGGTGACCTCAACATTTGTGGCCACACAGATACACAAGCAAGCTTACATAAATTCAAGTCTACTGTGTGTGTGTGTGTGTGTGTGTGTGTGTGTGTGTGTGTGTGTGTGTGTGTGTGTGTGTGTGTGTGTGTGTGTGTGTGTGTGTGTGTGTGTGTGTGTGTGTGTGTGTGTGTGTGTGTGTGTGTGTGTGTGTGTGTGCTAGACAATAAAAGATGCTGATAATTGAAGGACAGGCTCATCAGCCACAGGGACCCAGAGAGGGGGATAAGGGAGAAGAGGAGGCCAGGATGGGCCAGAGGCGAGTGGATGAGACAAAAGGAGACGAGAGAGGAGGAACCCAGGTCCGTGCCCAGGAATAACTCACAGGAGCTACCAGGCCCCCTGCCCAGCCTGCGAGGTGAGAGACCTTAGTGTTGGACCCCAGCCAGCTTGGTGGGGTTCCTGCTCAGACACACGGCTGTAACAGAGGCCAGGGATGGAGCTATAGAGAGATGACAGTGTGTGTGTGTGTGTGTGTGTGTGTGTGTGTGTGTGTGTGTGTGTGTGTGTGTGTGTGTGTGTGTGTGGATATGAATGTGAATGTATATCCTTCACCCTGGCAGACGAGGTGTTGGCAGAACATCCCAACCCACTCTGTCTCCGAGGGCCACACAGTCCTGTTATCCTTTCTCACTCATTTGTTAACCTGCCTCTCTTCTTTGCGGCGTCCTCTCTCACATGCTGAGAGAAGCTACTTTATATTTGACCAGTGCCATTCAAAATCCCCTCCCCATACTTTAGTGCTGCCCTCTGGCAAATCATGGCAATGAGACAACCCAGAAAGGGTAATAATTGGCCATACATGTTCTACAACATATAGCATAGATCTATAGAACTGCTGCACGGACAGATGCTGTAGCAGCAGCTTGACACCTGGTGGTTCATGAACTGTTGAATAAACAATAAAAACAATGAAAACTATCATTTGTCAATTCTATTAATTTGTTTTTTAAGATTCTTTTTTGGGGCATTTCCATCTTTAATGGATAGGACGGCTAGACATGAAAGGGGTAGAGAGAGGGGGAAGACATACAGGAATTGTTACAGGTCTGACCCAAACCCTGGACGTTCTACGTCGAGGAATACACCACTATATATGTACGCCTGCTCTACCAACTGAAATAACCCGGCCACTCAATTCTATTAATGTAACAATCAGATTTACATTAATAAAACAAGTGTGAAATATCACTAAAATAATACATAATAACAATACAAGTTTAGTTTTGGGCAAGTTGCATAATAAAATAATACATATTGTATCAAGTATAAGAGAGTATTCAGACTTAGCGGAACATTAAACGCTATTTCACCTAAGTAGGCACAATGTGAGCCCATCAAACTAAAAGACATAACAAAGATTATTTCAAATGACAATATCCAGATTTCCTGCTAAGAAAACAACCTATAAGTCAAGATTAATTTGATCTATATAGCCTACACATTTGCCTCAAAGGGCTTATTACATCTTCTTTCCTTAAACCTTTTTTGAATAAGGAAAAACTCCCCCAAAAACTCTTTAACAGAAAAAAAGAAGTGACCTCACCCTAAGTAATCCCTCTGTCTAATTGGCAATACTGCTGAACATTTATAAAGGTTTTTCTGCTTCAAACTTTGTACAAAATCATTGATTTGGGTTTTTTTGCACTTTCTCGTGTGGCATCATCTGAAGGGCACCTTCCCTGGACTTGAATGAGCGATGGTGTCCTTGAGCTTGTGTGCGTTTTTATGTGTGTCATACACATGGATTGGCATCTTTCCCCTTACTGCTGGCAACCCTTCAGCATATTAGGGGAATGGACGGGGGTGCCACTGGAGAATGATAAAGTAGTCGCAAGACAGGTCAGTACATTCTTTAGCACCATTGCAATATTTGTTAATAAATGCTGCTTAATTTGGCAAGGACTTTGGCAAAGTAGAATCTAATGTACTTCTGCATAGTTGTTCAGAGAACATCCTCTAAAAGTACATGTTGGAGGATTTCCTTTTGCATTATTATGATGGTTGAAAAACAAAATTGTATTATTTAGGCATGTGCAAAACAACTTTAGAATAATACCAGCACATATTTAATAGAAGTCTGCATGTTTGTTAATGTAGACTGGCACTTTGGGCTCTGATTCATTAAGAGTGAGGATGGGAGAAGGTACAGTTTGTGGGATTTCTAAAGGAGGCGTCCAAGAGCTTCAAACAATCAAAGAGAGGCAGGAGCTCAGATAGAGCGGGAGGGAGCAAAGGAGCAAGACAGAAAGAGTCAGACCCTCGGACAGCAGGTGAGTGTGTGAAGGCAGGGGATGACAGATGCTTCTGTCAGCGTTCCAACAGTCGCCGCTTTGTGGGAGCAGCGCAGATGCCTCCCCCCCTCCCTCCCTCCATGCCTTCCCTCCCTCTCATCCCCCCTCTCCCTCCCTCTCGACAGGCTCTGATGTGGGGATAACAAGACAGGAGCAGTCCTCTCAGCAGTAAAGTGACCACACTGGCACGGTGCGACATGTGGACAAGGGAGAGGGTGAGGTGATGGAGAGGTCCAGGCCTGGGCCCAAGGCTCGAGGAGGTCTCAGCGGCGGTGGGGGCGGGGTTATAAATGTGGGGGTCAGTGCGTGAGGACAGGGGAAGGGCTCTCTCTCTGAGCTGTGGGAACCTGCTGAGACATGGGGGCCGTGGCGGTCCTGCCTGTGAGGAAAGCAGATGTTTTCACTCGGGGGTGTGCCAAGTTTGCAGAGCAACCTTCAGCTGCTTGGAGGTCAGGTCTTTAATAAGGGGGCTGAGCGCGGGACATTTCGGAGGCAAATGCTTCAACTTTGATACAACAACATATTAATTATGACGGTAGACCATAGGGCAGAGGGTTGTAGCGGAACATCCCACCCCACTGGTTTGGAGCCTCCATCAGGCTGACATTAGCCAAGGCTGGCTGGCAGATTTACTGCTGTCCCAGCACTAGCCCTCTTATTCAACCAGACCTCACCGATGCAGAGGCAGCAGTTTGGATTGGTTTAATCACAAAAACTGAGGTGATATCCAGGAGTAACCATTTACTTAAAACTAAAAGTTAGTGTTTCAGGTCCATTAAAGCTGCTCTAATCAATCTTTTCATTGCGATGGATCAAATGATGAAGTATAATGTGAATGAGGGTACTCGTTGTAGTTCCCCTCAGCTCTACTACAGACTGTATAAAAGAAGTGGACATCAGGGACGTGCACAGGTACAGGCTAATGTTGCCCTGATTGGCTGAGCTACCCCTCTGGAGAAAAAAACCTAAATAAACTTTGTCTTTATTTTTTATTTACTTTTGTTGCTGTTGTGGCAGTTCATCATTAGTAAAGTTGAGTACGTTTTCTGACAGAAACAAAATGTGGTGCAGGCATGAAATATAGGCCACTTCTAATTAAAATACATTAGTTTAAAATTTGTGCTGAGCGTCACGAAAAAAACAACCTTAAAATTATAGCTGCTCTGCAGCGATTGTCGGAGCCGAGCATTATGAGGAGGAAAAGGAAAAAGAGCAGTTGTTTAAAGATGCTATTGACCGCAATGGCGTAGATGAGGACACAAACACTTTTTTAAATTCACTTTTTGAGATACAATACTGAATTTTTGCACACTAAATCTACAGTGATCTTCGTATGTTGTGGATGTTTTTTTGTTTGGAAGAAATTCTAGAATTTGTTCACACTACTGTATGCAGTAACATGTTTTAATGTACTGTGGGCTCAATTTTTGACATATCAAAAATCTGAATACTAAATTTGTGGAGAACTGTTTGGAGCTGAAGTTCCCTATGTTTGGTGTCAATTGAAACAAAAAAAAACTGTGAGGAGATGGTTTAACAAGTTTTGCAGTTTTTGCAAAAAGTAGAGGGATGGACTTCAACATTGCTACTGGGTAAAAGCAGTGCAAAGTTCTGCTCTATTGGGGCTACAGTTTGACGTAAGTATAACCCATTTCAGGCACATTACAGTTCTTCTCTTGAGCACCTCCAGTGGACATTTGTTTCTCAAAATTCTGGCAGAATATAGGCTACCTGACAGTATGTGTTTGTTGCGCTGCAAAAACGTGGCCAGAGGTACGTATATCGCATGAGACCAAGTTAAAAACATCAGTGTGGCCTCCATCAGCAGGTTCAAACTCCTCTGAGACGTTTTAGCTGAGTTATGAGTCACATCCTGTTTGGTGAGTTGATTAAACATTTAACTTTTCGTCCTAAAAGAAGACAGAAACATGTTGGGAGTGATGTCCTCTTCTGAGGCATTTTAATGAGTTCAGGCACAGGCTTTTCACAATAAGAGAATCCTTTATGAAACAGAAAATGAAATGAAAATGACAACATTTTTGGGATTTGAACTCAGAACCTTCAGACTGTGGAGTACTTTCACTTCCAACTAAACTCTGAGGACTCTAAAAGGTCATCTCAATATTTCAATTAAAGTTAAACTTCACAGAGTCAGTTAACATCTGTGAAAGAGGTTTCAGGTTAAATAAATAAATACATACATATATATATATTTAGATAAATGTATCACACTATATTAAAGGGTTTTGATTGGTTATCAAGTTTTTTTTTTTAAGGATTATGGTCTGCACATTTAAGATGTTTTTATTGGATTATCTGCATGATTAAGAGATTTTAAGGGACAACAGAAGGAAAAGCCAAACTTTGATTCTCTGCAGGTTGATGAAGGTGATGTTTCTTCTTTCTATTACCCGGAGACGGTCCAGTGGGGAATGATGCTGACTGCCACCCAGGAGACGTGGGTTCAAACCCCGCCTAACAAATGCCACACAGGAGTGATTGTGATGGATGAATGTGGTTTCCTCAACAATTTCAACTTGAGAATTTTCAACATCAAGCTCAACTTGCGACTTTCCAAAGTGCGAATTTTCAGCATTGATTTCAACTTGTGAATTTTCAACATTGAATTCAACAAGCAAATTTCCAACTTGCGAACTTTCAACATCGATTTCAACTTATGAACTTTCAACATGCGAATTTCCAACTTGTGAACTTTCAACATCGATTTCAACGTGCAAATTTCCGACGAGTTCAACTTCGAACATCGATTTCAACTTGTGAATTTTTAACATTGATTTCAACTTGCGAGATTCAGCATTTCTATTTTAAAGGTAATTAGTTGTTATCACTTTAAATTTATTTTAGTCTGCAGGCTATTCAGGGGGAATTATAAAAATATTAAAGTAATTAAGAGTGTTAAACCCTTTAACATATACAGAATAACATCACATGTAACTACATTTTGTGTCATGTGACCTTAAACACAAAAAGAGAGATGATTAATATTAAAGAGACTGTCCTTCCCTGAGAAACGCAGATGTGTAAATAGGCAGTTAACTAACATGATCACAGAACTACTTTCTGAGGTGAAAATATGTAAATATTGCGTTTACAGCTTGTTACGTGGCCCTAGTTTTACTCACTACACCTTTTTTGTTTTGGTTTACTAGTCTGTGTGTTTCAATTCCAATGGCTTTCAACAAACCCGCCGTATAAATTGTGGGAACCTGTTCCAGCAAACAAGCTCACACAAGCCAACTGTATGATACCTGCCCTGCATGAAATGTCAGAGAGCCAAATAAATCTGGTGAAGAAAGTCGATCATCCAAAAGCCAGAGTGACCCAGATATATTTTTCTCAGGAGCTAAAACGTGAGTGAATATTGGGCTGCTATTTGACAAGTGGTGAGAAAGAAGACTCCAGTGGGATGCTGTTGCTCTGTTACAAATTAAGAAACTGTTTGCTGTCACATCACCCAATAGCACTTAACTAAGTTAGTTAGAGAGTGTTTCTTCTGCCATTACTCAGCTTACTAATTTACGACATCTTCATCTACTGTATTCTAAGTGTGTTGATAACATTTTTTTTTTAAACTGTGAGGTTGCATGAAATAGGACAATTAGTTTCATCATGGAGCCATAATGATTATAAAAAAAAGTGATCTCAGACTTTATCACTTCCCAGCCCGATGAGTTAAGAAGGGAGTTTCACCTCATCCCAACCTTTGCATTGATTTTCAAGAGAGTGGGAGATCTGGGGATTACTTTGGAGAGCAGCAATGAAGACCTAGCTTATTGGGTCTTTTTTGTATTTGGCAAATGGGCTTGACAAAGATGGAGGAAACAAAATCTAGGGCTTACAGCTGCGGCACCCAATCGGGGGAACTTGAAAGCAGCACTGGGATGGGAAGCTGGGAGAGTGGGTACCTCATTTAGGAGTAGTGAATTTGGACAGGGGGCATGGGGAAATGCTTAACGTAAACCACAGAGGCCCCAACAATCGTCAGGAATTGAGACGTTTTAAAGCTTTAACGGGGGACCGTGATCAAAGCGGCAGCGGATCCTCACTTGAGTGTGAAGCGGAACCGGAGGGAACTGAGGGGATTGTGAGGGATCATGGCAGGTTGAAAACGTAAAATCAGCACATTAGCTTTATAAGGGCATCAGAATATAGGATGATCAGGGGATCATTGGACCCATGGGGGACCAAAGAGAATCCAGTATGTACCAAGCTGAGCGGAGGAAAAATGAGGCCACTGCTGACAGAAAAGCCTCGCTTATCAAAGATGCAGTTAGAGTGGGAATAATGTTGCTCAATTCCCATAGAAAATAACTTCATACACAGGCTTGGCTTGAAAACAGCAACATTATCTTAAAGTATATACATCTAATGCCATTGTGTACTTTACTTCTGAGTCATATTACAAATGTTTTATCATATCAACTTTTCAACAAGTTTAGTTTAGCAGTCATTTACAACTCTGACCATCATTTCATCTTATCAGAGAGAGGGAGAGATGCCTATACATACATAAGAGTTTTACCCTAAACCTCCCTATGCCATATTCTATGATCTGACACCTATCAAGTCCAGGTATGGACCTCACGTCTCGTTCCCTTTTTTTAAACCCACCTCAAACAGAGCACAAATTAGTCAGGTTCTTCCCCCCTCTCGCTGCAGCCTTTCCCAGTCGCAGGGCTAATTCAGAGGAGCACTAGCCTTGGGTAGCAGGGGTTCTCGCTATGCTGAATTATAAATCAAAGAGCACTTACATGAAACCACTAGCTAATTACATGTTCACTCCACTCCCTTTTCTCCCTACCATGTCACTTTATTCTGACTATGATCACTGGGAGGTAGTGGAAGGTACAGAAACCTGTAACTGGCTTTGGGATAACAACGGCTAAGTGACTGAGCGAAGATGATAGCAATTATTTTCCTGTAATTACCACATGCTACATTGATGTTAATGTCCTTCACTTCTCACACTTTGGGCTCTGTCCTTGATGTGTGCTCCCCAGCTTGTACATCTAGAATAGAGGCCAAACTGAACAGCTCTTGTGTCTCATCTCTTCTGTACCTTGATCTTTAGATATTTTTATCTGTGAAATCCCTCCTCTCCTGTGCTGTATTTGTGACTTCCTCATCCCCTTCATGTCCTCTGAGTGTCATTCTCCACCACCCACCCCTCTCTGTCTGCGAGGCAAACCAATTTATCACCGGCCAAAGGAGGGCCTCCTTTGTCTGTTTTTGAGGCTCTCCCACCATTAGCTGCTCTCCTAATGAAAGGAGGTGCTGCGTCCTGGTCAGTCCACAGAGACGTCAGGGGGCAAGAAGTCCAGTTCCATGCCCAACTTGGGGAAGTAATTACCCCTCTGGTGGACCGCTTAGAGGAGCCCCTCCAGCCGGCCAGAGAAACTCACACACTGTGGACTTTCACTTATGGGCCAGTGGCCCGGCCCCCATTGTTAGGGAGGCCCCTGAAGCTGGATGTCATATGACCCGGATGGGGGTGATGCAAAGGGGTCGACTCAGCACGCCTTGGCACGGGTAGCCAGTATTGGCGAAAGGATCGGAGGACCGATGCCAAACTCAGCAGAGAAGAGGAGAAAATGCAGAGAAGGAAGAGGAGGGGCAATGACAGGAAGAGGAATGAACTGTCAGGGAGAGATAAATAACGAGGGGAAAGCGGGCAGCAGGTGACCCGCTGCAGGGCTGCCTCGTAGGGACAGTGACCGGCTGACCTACTGGCTGGCTCTCGCAGGGGCCACCCACTGGTCTCCTACTTCTACACTGTCACATCACACGAGAGGCTGGGGGTGGATACCCAAAATGACGGACTACAAAGAAGCAGAGATCAAGATTACCAGCAGACGGCCTTTAAAAAAGAAATGTGGTGTTGATGAGCTCTGACCAGAGGAGGAGCTTTAGGTCAAGGAATTGGAACACAGACACACTCTACTCCAGACATTTTGTATTAAATTTGTGGCCTATATTTCACAAAGCACTTTGACAGGCTTGTGAGGACCTTATTCACTTTTTGCCAGTGATGGAATGTAACTGATAACATTTACTCAATTGCTGTACTTAAGTACAAATTTGAGGCGCTTGAACTTTACTTGGGTGTTTCCATTTTGTGCCACTTTAGGCACTTTTAGAATTTACAGAATTTGACATCCAAAGCATATGATGAGCTTACGATGTTTACACATTGATGCATCAGAATTGATAATGCAATTACATAGTATATAATGGTTTCACGCTCACAGGGGCCATTTTTTTTGCATTATGACTACTTTTACTTTTGATACTTTAAGTACATTTTGCTATCAATACTTAAGTACTTTTACTGAAGTGACATTTTCAATGCATTTTTTTATATTACAGTATTGCTACTTTTACTTAAGAAAAAAGATCTTAATACTTCTGCCACGATTGCTCCCTGCAAACATATTCTTTAAAAATGATCACGCTGAAGGGAATTTGAGCAATTGGGTTTAGGAGAACAGATTAAACTCTATTTACCAATTTTCAATTATATAAAAAAAGAAAAAAGAAAAATCCTTAACCGAACAATTGACTACAGACTACAAACGATAACCTGATGTTTCTGGAGTCTGTGAGTCTGAGAGTCCATCAATTTAAGAGCTGACTTATCATAAAAAAAACTCCCTCTGGCTGTTTTTTCCTCCTTCCACTACTTTTTTTTTCATCATGAATCAGTGTCTGAGTTTCTAATGTAATTTACTTCACTGAGATGCCTGGGATGCCCATCATTCTCGCTATCTGTTCCTCGTGGTATTGATCCTCCTCTCTGACCAATTTGAGATCTGCCTCCACAGGAGCTGTTGCATCCATATCTGCACCACTGGACCAAACCCAGCGTCCGTCCAGCCACAACAGCACTCCTTCACTTATGGTATCAAATGAATCGTGTTTTGGATTTTGGACTCGGTAGTCTCTAAACTCTACTCAACTACTGAAGAAAATGAACTTCCAGTTATGTTACATTATGTGAGCTTTAAAACTGTGGCAGTGCAATGCAGTGGCTACACATTTCACCACTGATTTAGCCACACACAAAACCAGATGTTCTGAATAACTCCATATCTACAGATATCTCATTGACTATCTCTAAACTTTCTGTTATATTACTTTACTGTACATATGGTATATTCTGAAGTGCGTTCAGCCTGTTGACACATAATGGTTCTTTTTTTTGAGAATATTAATCGCACACTGTCCTGCTGCCATAAATCTTCACTTGAGCACCAAATGTGTATTAATCTGTAGCTGAAAATAACGCCTAACAAATTCACTGTTTACTCATGTTTGAGTAACATTTGCTTAAAGGAACATGCCGACTTATTGGGACATTAGCTTATTCACCGTAACCCCGACAGTTAGACGAGTCCATACATACCCTTCTCATCTCTGTGCGTGTCGTAACTCTGTCTGACGGCTCCACCGTTAGCTTAGCCTAGCACAGATCCTGGAGGTAACTGGCTCCAACTAGCCTACTGCTCCGAGTAAGTGACAAAATAACGGCAACATGTTCCTATTTACATGTTGTGATTTGTATAGTCACAGCGTGTACAAATAACAACGTCACTTGAGACACAGCCATCTTCTAACCGTATACAAACTGGGAACTATATTCTCAAAAAGGGAAGCAGTGCTACTTGGGCGGAGTGATATGCTTGCAGCTCTGCTGAGCGCTATTTGGGCGGAGTGATATGCTTGCAGCTCTGCTCAGTGCTGCAGCGTATCACTCAAATCAAAAAAATGAAATTATATTATTCTCACCCATTAAAAAAAAAGATTAGCATCTTCAGTAGAAACGAATGTATTTGGGGTTGAATGCCACAAACAGGAAAGGGAAGTCAGAAGTGTTTTGAGAAACTAAAAACTCATTCTATATTGGTTTTGGTCTTTTATGGGATTTGTAGACAATGACAAAGTATAGAATATCACCACATGTATCCTTGAACATCTAGCCCATTGTCACATAAATGTCTCCGGTAAGTTCAACTAATGAATATCGCCGCTGTTGCTATTGTTTTAATCCTTAATATTGATCCATGTTACTTCCCTTTCTTTGGAATTCAAGCCAATTGAATTGAACTGTTACTGTCACCTCAAATGTGGGATCACTTCCTACCTTTTAACATGTTCATTTCCATTTGCATTTTTTTTGGAAGTTTCCTGGCATTTTTCTTTTTTGCTTTAAAAAGTTTCAGCAAAAAAGCAACTTAAAGGATTACTGTAATTAAATTTGATGGGTCACAGTGAGTGATCTGATTTCCAGTTGGATCAATGCTAGAGGATCCTGGACAATTAGCATTAGTTTGGCTCATACTCTTAGTCTTGATTAGACTGTAGTTTGTGGTCTGAAGGGGGCCCCTGGGAAACAGTGGCTCACTGCTGTAAGACAAGAGGGCCCAGTTAACAAGTTTATGATTGTGTGTGTGTGTGTGTGTGTGTGTGTGTGTGTGTGTGTGTGTGTGTGTGCGTGTGCGTGTGCGTGTGCGTGTGCGTGTGCGTGTGCGTGTGTGCGTGTGCGTGTGCGTAAATAGGGCTCTGTGCTCTCCTCCAAACACATTTTTGCCCAAGGCAGTCAAATGAACCCTATCCCATAATAGTCAGGGTTCTGCCCTGAGGAGAGGTGACAGCAGGCCAGGCTGGAGTCGTCACGGCGATGGCCCATGTGGAAAGTCGATACTTGGTGAGAAGGGGAATTGAGGGGAGGGTGCAGAGCAAGGGTTGAAGGAAGAGCAGATCAATTTAGCTGTTTGATCTTGCACTGGCTCTGAATAAATGTATATTTTAAGATGTCTTTTTTTCACTCTCTCTGCGCAAACATTGACATTCTTCATGTTGATTCTTGACTTTTGTGGATAGAGACTCAATGTTATCCAACATCTTGGACTTGTTATTCCTACAGTGGTTTTCCTGTACTTCTGCAGCCGGGCTAAGGTGGCTGTGCATGGGCAGGGCACTGAAGGTTGTGGCTATGAGGCAGACATGCTCCTCTTGGCCCGATGCTGCACAAACACAGACGGGGCAGCTATTCTGGCCACCATCCACCACCCACACACACACACACACACACACACACACACACACACACACATACACACACACACACACACACACACACACACACACACACACACACACACACACACACACACACACACACACACACACACACACACACACACACACACACACACACCTCTTTATGGCGTCCACACCCAGCCAAAGTCATCTGGACCCACACTAGACTGCTATCAAATAACAGTTTTCTCTCCAACACTCCTTCACTCCTGACCACAGTCATAGATACTCCAAGGCACATTGTTTCTGGTCTGAACACTTTACTTTACCTTCATCTTGCTTACACTTGTAGCTCAAGACACACACAGGAGAGAAGACAAACTTGATTTCTTTATTCAAAGCTCACTGATGCAAGAGTGACGCAAAATACTCCAATGCTTGGACAGTGCCAAATACCAATACACAAACAGTAAACAGCGTTGCGTTGGGTTGCGTTCAGCTCCAGCGGTACTATCAGACAAATTGTATGAATGTTACAGTAAACAGTTGTTACAGTTACAGTAAAACACAAAATGCCTCGTATCCTGACAGTATGACTGGTCTGTATCTTTTTCAACTCACCTGAAAGGATCACTATAGATTTACTATTACGCTTTTCCTGTCTGTGCATTAAAGGTTAGTTTTTATTTCATAAAGACAGTCATGGTCTGTGGGTTTAAAATACAGCCTCCACAAAGTGCCAAAAGGTCTGGGAGGATTTGGCCCATTTACAGCCAGCCCTCTCCTACTTCTCCTCCTCGCTATCCATACTACATCCCTCCATCCCTGCAGTCCTTCTTGTCCTTGATCTGGGTTAAATAACAGCCACTGCTGCCATAATTATGATTTTATCTCATTTAACATCACTGGATTAAAGTGTTTCAAGGTTAGACAGATTGGAAATAAAGAGGGATTTGAACGAGAGTTAAGGAATTATGCCGACTGGACATTTGTCTAAATTATTTATTGTCTGTATGATATTAAAGCTATGTGGTGATTAGCAATTTAAATGTCTTTTCTATGTAGGGTATGTAAAAGGAAAAATAAAACCGCTACTTGTCAGGCCATGCCTCTGTAATGTGTGTTCAAAAGGCATATCTATTCCCTCAATGCTGCAGATGCATAAATTAAGTTGTTGACTGTGTTTTATTTATTTGAAATGTATCACAAGTACTGCAACACTCAACGCAAAATCAAAGGAAATGACATAAGTTTTAAAAAAAACGAGAGATCCAATCAGTGGTGACCTTGGCTCTTCTGATTAAATTGCCCAGTTTTTTTAAAAGGTTTTAACAGAAAATCTTTTAATACAACTTATGTTTTTTTTCCACTGACCAGCAACATAGATTCTTTGTCTACATAAATAATACAAATATATAATACAAAACCCCAGGTTCTTATTTTAATGTAACATTAAAGGCACAACCCTACATCTAAATCTTATCAAAAGAGCAGCACCAAAGGACGGAACCCCTGATAACGTATCCAAATTCATTTGCAGGTCTTCTATTATATGGGCTAACCATAGAAATTGTGTGAGAGTATAATGTACATTCCTATTCAAATAAACATGGCAGGAAAGGACAACAGCCATTTTTATGTGTACCGTTGCCATTGCAAAGAATTGTGACAGTTGAACTTATTCTATTTCTATTTCTACAGTGAACTAGTCAAATGACCATGGCAAACAGATCAACTACCGTAAATCTCAGTTTTCTGATGCTGTTAACGGTTTGTTTTACTCTAATCACTATATTTGCACACTCTGTGACCACTCTCACATCTCTGAGTAAGTAGTGAGGAGTAGCAATGCCAGAATGTAAAAATACTAACAAGTAAAAGTACTTATAGTACTTATTGTTATTAGGTAAATGATCTTAAAGCATCAAAAGTGAAAGCACTCAATACAGGAAATGGTGTCCATACAGTGTTACATTATTATTGTATTACTGCATGAATATAACTGATTAATTTATCTGTAAATAGGTAGATTAACCTATAACAATGCATCATATCTTATAAGTTCATCATGTGTTCTTTATGTAAAATATTTATTTGTAAAGTAACTGGCTGTGGAGTAAAACGTACAATATTTCCTTTTAACGTAGCAGAGCAGAAGTAAGAAGCAGCATGAAATGGACATACTGTAAGTACAAGTACCTTATATTTTTCATCTGTACGGTATGTCTGTATCCCCAAATATATGAGTGGATTTAACTTAAATTTATATGGTCACAAAAATTAAGGATTGGTCCTTTAATCTGTATTTCACTTTGTCAGTAATAATACCTCCAGAGATGTGTGTGTGTGTGTGTGTGTGTGTGTGTGTGTGTGTGTGTGTGTGTGTGTGTGTGTGTGTGTGTGTGTGTGTGTGTGTGTGTGTGTGTGTGTGTGTTTTCCACCAAAAGACTTAAATCTCTTGTGCAATTGAAATTTAAAGCAAGGTAATAAAACTGTATGATCCGCACCTAGAGGACTATTTGACATATAGAGAGAACTGGGGTGCTTATGGGATTCCACTCTGTCAATATGGATCTTAATACCACTCAGCCTTTCCATTTTATGTGAGTGTGTGCAAGTGTCCCCCCCCCCCTTTCTGGGAAGTACTCTTTATGAGTGTTCTCTATTTTGTATTCTACTGTTCACAGCTTAGCGTGTGCGTATGTTTGGATACTTGTGTGCATATAGGATCCTCATAGGAGCTGCAGTGGACCATAGTGTGCGACCTGCACCGGCCCTCTGCAGCATGCCTGTGAGCTAATAACACGCCAGCGGTGCCTGGAGGACCGCCTGTGTGTCGGCCCCCGTGCACCGTGGCACCGGTGTGCTGCATCTCTTCCCTACCTGACCCGCTGACCTCGTCCTGAGCTAATTAGCAGGTATGGCTGAGCTGGGGGCCTTACGGCAGCTGAGCTTTAGTCTGAGTTCCAGATGATGACATTTGTCCTCATTGCTAAAAGAATGTGAAGGAGGCAGCTCAGAGTGAATGTTTCACTCTCAAAATCACAGGAGGCTGCTGGTAAACATGTAAAATCACAAGAGCTTGCACACACAAACATATCGAGTTTAGCTGCATTAATAATTCACTAACATTAATTATGACATGCCTGTATCTCAGTTTGGTGCCTTTGCTGAGGGCATCTTAATGTAACTGTGTCTGTGAGGACTACCCCTTCCTTTTCTTTCTCGCCTCCATCCTTTTCTTCCTTCATGAGACCAGCCACTGCTACCAGCCAGCCACAGCCACAGGGACCTAATTAACACAACATAAATGATGGGATGCTGATAAAGCAGTCACTGGTGCCATCGCAGGGCAGTACACCACTGCGCTGGCTTTCGCTGTCCACACAGCAGCCCGACGTGGCTGACTGTGTTTACTTGGTGGAGTGAGTCTGTTTTGCTTGCTTGCAGAGATGTGCGTGTGTGTGTGTGTTAATCTATATCTGGCCAATGCCACCTCAGTGAGGTTGTGATTAACTCTAGTCTGGCAGTTCACAGAGGCTGTACTAATTACTGCTCCACACAGTTTAATAATTTCACTGCAGACCCGCCATCCTTCCACCTTCAGTTTTTCATTCCAGGTTTCATAACAGGTATTTAGTCTCTTATTTTCACTAAGCAACAAGGAGTAGTAGTAGCCACTTTTGAATATGAACCACGCAGAAGGCAAATAAAGCTTTTCAGCCTTGGATTTAGACCATTTGCTTGTTTTTTTAAAGGAATAATTCAACATTTTGGGAAATACACTCAACTGCTTGTTGCAGAAGGTCAGATGAGAATATTGACAGCACTCATGCCTGTCCATTACTTTTGTGTGACTATTTCTTTGCTGGGTGCAGTGACTTCCAGGTAACGTCACAGTGACGACCTGCTAAAAAACCTTTCCCCCTTACAAAATAATACATTTCCACACTGTCATGTTGCTTGTCAGCCTTTATAAACCCAGCAGCTATCCGAGCAGATGTTGAACCTCTGTGCAGTGCTAACAATAGATGTCAAAATTTGAACACAATGCAATATTCAACTCACACAACTGTTTTCTTATTTGCCTTTATGGATAACACCAAGGTTGGCTGCTCTAGATAGATAGATAGATAGATAGATAGATAGATAGATAGATAGATAGATAGATAGATAGATAGATAGATAGATAGATAGATAGATAGATAGATAGATAGATAGATAGATATTGATCCCAAACAAATGGAATATCCCAGAGTTGCAGCAGCAAAATATCAGAAACACAGCACACATACAAAATATACATGAAATAATAGGATACAATATACATGAGATAATAATAGAATATATATATATATATATACAAGTTGGGAATGAATGTTTGACTAGTATTGATAAAGCTGTAGATAAACCTATTGTTCAAGGTGCACTTAGTGCAGTTGTGATGTCTATGAGTTTAAGGGGTGAAAATCTACCCGCTGATCTAAATCTCTGAGTAAGGATGCAGTATGGTATACAATCCAGGATTAGTGCTTGTATGTATTCTGTCCCTGTATTCTTCTCACTTCCCTCTGCTGCAGAGCATGAGGACACACTGCAGGTTGCTGGAAAATGTGAATTATGTTTTTTGGCTGTAATGAACAGTGAATATCTGTATTTGTGTACACAGAGACACTGGCCTACACAGGTAGAGGCTTGTACTCTTGAACAGTGAACAAGAGTGACTAATTGCGACAATAGGAAGGCCTTTAGCTAATACAAACTACCCCCAATCAGTCTCAGATGTTTGCTGTATCATTACCCAAACACAACAATGCACACTGGAAACATGGTGGCAGTGTTCCTTTGTGGGTTTATTGCACGCACTTAAGTCACGCTATTGTAAGTAAAACCTTGTGGTATGTTTGCACAAGTGTTTGCATCCTCACAGTGCTCTTTTCAAGTGTCCTTTTGGTGCCACTTCAACAATAAAAAGGCCATTTCACCCACATAAATATATTGATGTTGCATGACCAAGCAAACAAGAAGAGGTAGGGGAAGAGAAAATCACAGACAAATCAGAATGACCCAAAGAGCTTGTGTGCCCTCCCTTGAAAATACTTCTAAAATGATGTTGAACAGTGCCGGTCCAGAGGAACATGTTAGATTATTGCATTTACTGCAAGACTTAGAATCCCCTACGAAGAAAGAAATGGGATTCACTGACCGGTAAAATTATATCTCAAGAAAGTGATTTTATTTTTCTCCCAGAGGTACTGCGCTCGCTAAACCTGTGCCATGCACATTTCATGTCTGTCAGGCCAGTGAAAATTAAGTTCAGGATACAAACACAGAGGGATTTGGCCAATAATGTTTTTTTTCCAAGCATGTAGAAACCTGCAGTCAGCTGTGTCTTGAGAACTAGTTGACGACAGAGGAGTGGTCTCCCTTTGTTTCACAAGTGTACCGTACCAATATGTTGAAGGATGTGCAAGGCCTTGAATATACAACTGCAAAAGTCAAGCAACTGAGGAAATACTTAATACTTTTTTTTTATACTTAATAAAAAAAAGATTATAAAATGTCCGCTTAATTGGGTACACCTGTTCAAGCTAATGCAATCACTACAACTGATCTACCATAACATCTATCTTTACTGAGCTCATAATGTTCAGTTATTGATGAGACTGTCACAAATGTGTAAATTCAATTATGTTTATTAGTGAGGTCATAGATAAAGATAGTGTTCTACTGGACTGAATTTTACGCATACATTACATCTCTATTTACATACATGAGGGGGCACCTCTCAATATAATGAGTCCAGTACTACTAACTATGAACTCAATGCTAAAACACATCATTTGATTACCACTTATCTGAGAGTGGAAAAAAGAACATTATAGACATAAAAAGTAGACTTTATGGCAGAACCGCCAATTGTTTTCACATAAATGTATGTCATTTTATATTTTTATTATCTATGCCGGCAAATTATTGATAAAAAGAAAATGGGGTTAGGCCAAACCTACTCATGCATAACATCCCCATTCTGCAAACAGAGGCACATGAGGCAGGTAACAATTTGCTGGCTGTGTGGCTTCACAGTCCTCCCAAGGATGTGATCAACTGTCCCAGACTCCAGTGTGCCTGGGGCAGGCCTGAGATGACCCATGGGTCCTCCTTTTCAGCGACAGCAGGGAACCAATCAAAGAGGGCACTAAAAGGATGACAAGCAGTGGATCAGGGCTTTGAGGTCGCTGAGACCCCTCACAGGCAATGTGAAGAGAAGGTGTGGTTTAAGTGTGCACTTATCCAAAACATTGAAAGAGTTGTCAAAATATTGCATGTATGTCCTTTTAAATACTGTACAGTATTTTAAGGTTTAGCCTTGTTCCAGACCTCTGAATTACTCCCCACATCTAATTATTTTATTTTATTTTACCTATTAAGCCTAAAGCTGTCTACAACTGTCAAAATATTGTTTTGGGTATTTTTTTTCAGTCTAGTTATTCAAATTGTTTCTATTATGGAAAAACAACTGAGTCAATCACACCTTTGCATTAAAAAAATGGGAAAATCATCTTTCTGTGTATGAGCAAGAAAAACAGCAACAGAAAAACTGCTTCAAAAATGGCAACAAGCAGGCGCCTGGGTAGTTCACTTGGTAGCGTGCGCATCAATATTAAGAGGCTTAGTCCTCGACGCAGTGGCCGCGGGTTCACCTCTGACTTGCGGCCCTTTGCTGCATGTCATTCCTCCTCTCTCTCCCCTTTCAAGTCTAAGCTGTCCTGTCGGGAAATAAAGGCCTAAAATGGCCATAAAATAATCTTAAAAAAATTTAATAAAAATGCCAACAAGCTTAGCTGAGGTCAATGCAGCTATACAGGTTGCTGTACTTTATGTCAACGTACAGAAAAAGGAGCTCTTAAATTAGTATTTTTTTTTAATTTACACTTCACATGTTCAGTTAACTTACCTAGCAACAGCTACTGCAGCAGGCGTGTATGGCAATATAAAACCCCTCCCAAACACAAAACAGCTAACATGAGCACAGTGTCAGAATGACAAATAAAATGTCAATTTAGTTTGGTGATCAGGCTATTTTAAGACATTATGACAATTATACACCAATCATTAATCATGCAGAATACTGCACCACAATGAAGCCAAGCCAGTAAGGTTTGTCATTTCTTGAATGATTTGCTGCAATTTCTGGTACTACTTTTTAGCCTTGAACAATTCAATAATAATATAAAAAGTATGAGTATGAGTATGAGTGTTGGGAGCAGGCTTGGGAGTATATGGAGAGAAAAAATAGAATCGACAGAAGCGAGGCAGTGGTCGATAAACTAAGACAAGATGAGAATGAAAGTCTGGAGCCATCCGTTAACCTCCAGCAATTGAGGAGACAAACCTCAGCCATAGTTAATGTAGACATGTTGGGAACCAGCAAAGAGAGGCAGTGGACTTTAACACTAAAGACATGATAGATAGTTCAGATAATAAAGTGAACGAAACAGTGGGCTAATGAGCCATGAAAAGATGGAACCCACTGGCACCAACATCTCTGCCAAAAAAAAGAGAAGCAAGTAAATAAAGTGGGGGGAAAAAAACAAAGACTCCAAGATTTCAGCAGCTCTTGGCTCTTGAGGAGAATCAGGCAGTGCTCAGGTAGCCTTGTTCTCTGTTTATCCGAGAACAACAGAGAAATGCGCCGAGGTGTGTTCCTCCAGGTGCATTGTGGGCATTGCCGACGGATGCGCTGTTTGATTTGCGCTCGGCCTTGCTGTTGTGCTTGTCTGTGGGCTCTTGACATGTGCACTGCCGCATGAATAATTGAGGCCTCGCACGCAGTCAGGGTCCAGCAAGCACTGCTTGCCCTCTCTCTTTCACTTTCCCTCAGTCGTCTTTTTTTCATTCTTCCCCTCTCTCAACCTTCCCCAAGTGTCTTTGTCTCACTTTCCTTTCAACTGGAATCAACAGCCAGTCCTTGACAGACTCTGGTTTGAAGATGTTGTGACACTGAAGGTTTAGATTATAACTGAGCCAAATTGTGTGTTACCCTCTGTCTCCCATTACTGTTATCAGTTAGTGCCCTTGCAGTAAAAAAAACCTGGTCTCACTTCTAATTTCATCCAGCTCAACTTAAGTAATGTTTGTACTGAATCTGTGACTCTTATACATGGACATTAGTGTTAGATAGTAAATTATGAAGTCTAACATTTCAATCTTAGAAACAATAGAAATCTGAAATACAGCTTTTTGGTTAAAAAACTATCAAAACATTTTAATATGGTATCCATATGTCCCCATAAAATATGTCGTTGGCCTTGTTTAGTCCACTTTCAGCTGCTTTGACTGACACACGCTTGGCGGGTGCTCCCGTCAAGTCCATACCAGAGGTCTAAGCTGGAGTGTGAGATAAAGAAAAAAAGCTGTACCTGGGTCAGACTGTTGATGAAGACATGCTAAATCAATGAGAAAAGACTGGAGGAGATGAGAATATGTGAGTGGTCTGTCTATCTGTATCTCCCTCCCACTCTCTTTCTCCCTCCACTTGCTTTCTGCTTCATACTCAGGCCAGTACAGTTATCAACCCGAGCAGATAAACAAGTCTGGCTGCCAGATATAACTCCAATATGTGAAACTCAATCATAACTCCGGAAACCGGCTGGGAATATGAACGGAGGAAAGAGGAAAATGAATGCTGCCATGCCCACAGGGCAAAACCCAAGGTCCCTTTTGGCAAAGTAAAGCTCCCTCTCTTGCCTCTTTTCTATCACTTATTTATCTTTGAAAGTAAAAAAAAACAAACATTTTTCTAACCCCCCTTTTAAATTTTTTGTGCACATGTTCTCACTAGTCTTTATAGTATATAGCAGAGACGATGTGCTTGGTGTCTTTTTTCTGGAGTTGAGGACACTGATAGCTGTAGGGTACACGTTACTGAAGTCTTCTTCACTCTCCATCGTTTGACAGTAGGATCTCTCTGATTTCCACTTGTCAGTGAGGGCCAGTCATGCAGAGGGGATGGGACTTGCGCATCAGAGGAAAAGAGAAAATTAAAGGGAGAAAGGAACAAAAAAAAACAAGTGTGTGTTGAAGGGGGGCGACTAGCTTTGACTGGACTCACTCATGCTTTGACATTGACGGCCCTGGGAGAGGAGAAGGGGGCCAGCTACCCCAGAGGACCATAGAGAGGGAGAGAGGGAGGGAGAAAAAGGAGGGGGTGAACTGCCAGAGGCTGCGATCGGCTTTGAAGCTGGGACTAGAAAGGGCTGAGGGCACTGTTAGCCCCCTTGAAGTGGTTTCAGCACTTGTCACTCTTTCGGGCATCGCCTAGAGCTGTGGACCGCTCTGCTCTTTTAGGATGAGGTCCCACAATGGATTCTGCAGCACTGATGCTCACCTTGATGTGGTGACTTGGATCAATAGTCAGACCAGTGAGCCACTGGCACCAGCATGTTGTGATGTTAAAAAGTAGCTGTAGTGCTTCTCAATGCCTGTGCGCCGGGCAAGTGAGAGGAAGTGGTTCCTGTCAAGATCATCTCAGCAGCACACACTGCAGGCTACAAAGTACTGGAAAGCCACAATGGATCACGCCATACAAAGCTGCTCTGTAAATGGAAGCACACCAGAAAAAAATAACTTTAAGTCACATTTTTTTTTAAATAGAAAAATCCTTTTGTTACCCTTACTACATGTTAAAAGTCATCATTTACATGATATATAATGTATCCTGTTTCACCAGCTTGTGTAACTCAATACAATCTCTATTGAGCATTTATTTTATTATCTCTCTTTAAAAAAAATAAAGCATGTTTCCAGGATTGCATATTCTAAGACAAATTTGCAGCCACTGCAGTGCTTGCTTTTAACGATTGCTGTGAGATCATACAAAAACCTCTCTTGAAAATGTACCAACTCAGCAGCGTGGGTACTTAAATCTAAACTTGTTGGGGCTACTCGACTTAACAGAACCCGAACATTCCGTTATTTTACTTTGCTACTCTGTATGGTGTCGTATTTCTGGCCACCAGAGGAAGCAGGCCTCCCTTAAAATATGTTTTTGGTCTCCACTAAGTCATGAGCGAAATATCTGGCTCCTCAGCTGGTAAATACCCCACTATCTTCCCAGTTGTAGTCGGTTGATAACTCTCTTTTGGATTGCCACCATAAATTCATTTACGTGTAGTCATGACCCATTGTAAATATAAAAATATTGATTATTTGTTTATACTGTGTTGCAATCCTATTTATCATATATTTCTCTATATATAAACCTGTGTCTCTGCGTTAGTAGCCCAGCTCAATAAATAGCCTGAAATACGCCTGCTCCCAAAGTACCCACTAAGTACTATTAGTATTTACTGCCTGTGTTTCCTCTGGCCCCTCTTTCGGCCTCTCCTTTCCCCAAAGATAGATTACATCCAAGACAGCCTATGACCGATGGATAGGGGGCACAATGCCTGAGCCTTTGGAGAAATATGTGCTTATGAAATCATAAATATTATCTCAAACACTAATTAGCATTAAGAGCACTGGTGATTTTATTTATCAACTTTAGCCACAATTAATAACCACAGCCTTGAGAAGAGTACGAGGCAGATAGGCAGGACATGTTTGCCGCATCAAGGCTGTAAACCCATTACACACATAGACTGATTGAGGCAGCCCCACTGGGGGAATAATTGTGCCTGAGAAATTTTAATTGCCCTGAAATGCATTCTAAATTACACTACCTTGTTTTCAGACAGAAGTAACATGGCCAAAGGGCTGGGATTATGGTGGAGTGTTGTGGGTCCAGTAATGGGTTACTAAACACCAGACGACCTTGCTTTTTTTTTCTTTTTTTTTTTACTGATTTCACTCTGTGCTTCTTACAAAGTTGAGACTGAGGTTTCAGTGTTGAGGCCTGGAATTGAAGTGCTAACGTTCAACACATAATGTTGCACACTGTTTTTTTAAGCTTAAAGCAACAGTTCAACATTTTGGGAAATTCACTCTTCTTCTTCACTTTTCAATTTGCTTTCTTGACGAGAGCTAGATGAGAAGATTGTTACTACTCTCCTGTAAATTTGAAGTTACTTCCAGCAGCTGGTTAGCTTAGCTTAGCATAAAGACAGGAGTAAACAGTTAGACTGACTCCAAAGGCAAACCAATCCACTTAGCAGAACCTGTAGAGCTCACAGATGAACACATTCTAGCCAGTTTGTTTAATCTGTCCAAAAAATGTAAAAACAACAAGTTTGTTTACTGTCTTTACGCTAAGCTTACTGGCTGCTAGCTCCAGCTTCATATTTAAGATAAGAGATAGGATTTTATTGATCCTGGCAGGAAATTCATATGTTACAGAGACACCGAGACAAGCTAAGAGGTAAGAAACATTTAAAGGACTATTTAAATCTGAAATACATACAAATTAAATAAAAAAAGAAAAGAAATTAGATGACATTAAAAAGTGGACAGATATGAGAGTGGTATCCATCCTCTCATTTAATTCTTGGCTTAAAGGCCAATGAGCAATTTTTAAAATGTTTAACAGTAATCTGTAAAGTTCACCACTAGCTGGAGACATTACCACTCGTCATGTATCAGATGCTTATTGGACTGACAGATACTGAACATGGTTAAATGGGGGAGAGGAGATGGGGGGTGGGGGGATGAGTTAAGCACAGTTTGAGGATGAAGGGGGTGAGATATCCAGTGGATACGGAGCTTGTGGTGGGGCTACGGGCGGCTAGTGGTCTCCTTGCTAATTATCTTTATTATGCTTCCCTGGCAGTTTTTTTCTGTGCAGGGCTTGTCACTGGCTCTTGTGTGGAAAGCTCTCTAGAGCTCTCCTTTGTGGCCTCTGGCTAATAACCGCTGAAGGAATCACTCTGAGGTCACAAGCCTTGGCTCTGTCGTGTTTTAATCCCTGTTGGATTCATCACATAGCTAAGAATATGTGAACATACAAGGACCGATTTTATCACTACACGCTTGACAAGCAGTGCTTTTGTTTAGGGAGTTTGTTGGACTCAAACTGGAAGATGGACATCCAAAATGTATACTCTATGCATTAGGCCGGCAGAGATCCTGCCTGAGACCAAAGCCCAATGTTGAGGTTGGGAGAAACAGTCAGGCCCCAAAGGGGAGCCTCTGCCTCACCTGCTTGACATTCCAAACCTCCTACTCTCTGATTTTTACCCTCACTGTGGGGGGAGCTTAGTCGAGCCCTCCGACTTGAAAACTGTGAGTGACCACTGGGCAAAAACAAAAAGGCTCTGACAGCTCCTATGCTGTTGGAGGCGATCGCTAGATGTTGTTATTCTTTGCGATCCATGACATCCGTGTTGAATAACCCTTCATTCAAATGCTCGCATGCACGCTCTTTGTCTGGTGCAGTGGAGTATTCTGGGAGGTTTTTAATGCTTTATGTTTATGTTTGAGATATCACAGCCCTGTTTTGACCCTGTGGTTGTTGCTGGAGTTTGCATCACCTCCAAATATTTGTGTGAAATTCAAGAGGGGAAACCTATCAGATGGATGAAGATTGGACTGATGTGTTTGCAGAAAATAAGTAAACAACATTAATAGCATATGAATTAATAAGAAAGTAAGGAAGTGGCAATTCTCACATGGGCCTTTATTTTTAGGTGATACTCTCATCAAGCCGATAAACTTCTGAGGTAAAAGTAGGATATTAATCAAAATTTTGAGCTGATGACAGAGTCATTTGACAATAACAGCTCCTTCATGCCTATTTATTTTCAAATACATTTGGTGAAAGATGTACTGAGTAATTTGTCATTCTGTAGTTTTTCAGAGACCTTATTCAGGCTGGGTGCAAAGCTGTAAAATGCTGACAGGGGAGCTAGTCTGCCAACACTGTAGCAAAGACCTCTGTACTACACTTCTACAAAATGAACACAAGGCCAGTTGATCTTTGTCGCTTCGGGGGAAAACAGACACCATAAGTAAAGCTAGATACAGTTTGAAAGCACCCTAAGATCATACACTGTCTTTAACATCAAAAAAGTGTCCACATGGATAGTCTTAATGGGTTTAACTTGGATGAATTATTCAAATCTTCCCCCAATGCCCGTCTCTGGCAAGTAAATCCACAATGCACAAATGGTCATAGATAAATGTTCGCACTGTTCTTAATCTTAATCAGTTTTTCAGCGCAATCTGTCTTCTGAAAGTTGATCCAAATTTTCTATAACTAATTGGACTTTTGAGAGTCAATAGAAATTCAGAGCGTTGCAAACTATTTTTCTCGCTGGACTGTGATATTAAATCTAAATAATATCAGGAAATTAATTATCTAAGTGTACTCCACTTGATGATAAGATGTGACAGTGAGAATATTTCAGTCATCAAAGTCTGACTTAAAACCCATTCACTGTTTGAATTTGAATCTGTGCTGAGACAATATCTCAAAACTTTAGTTTACACATGTGGTCTACCCAAGTATAAAATATACTGCATTCATATGAATGACTGTGTCTTTATTTCACTGATCAAGGTCATATCTCATTCCCTTTATCACTCAACATCACACAGTATATAGAACATACTAAGAATTTGATCTTAAATTATTACATCATTAATATTTTCATATGCTGGTAGGCAAATTTAATTTGAAGCAGAGAGCTTTGCAAAATGGTGGAGAAACAGTGAAGAATTGGTCTCAGAAATGAGCAACACAGCCACCTGCTGTGACCTGTCAAATCATTCAGATTGCTTGACTTTTTGAAGATCTTTTCACATGTGGTCTGCTTTTTAAGGCCAATACAGAGCTCTGCTAAAGCTCGGTGGGGCACCCACTTTGATACCCGGCCCAACATAGCTTACTGTGACAACACATCACAGGGGGTCTCTGTGAAGCTAATCTCTAATAAGAGATGAAATGCTGCTCCTGATGAAGCAGCTGAATGCCAGGTTGATCTTTACAGAACTGCTTTAAGATTGACTGGTAGTGACAATGTCTTAAGATGGTTGACGTAGAAGTATTAATGATGGACCTCCACTCTTGGATGGGCTCCTCTTCACTGAGATATTGCAGTTATTTATTTATATAATTTATGATTTTGTTTTATAAAACACTTCATTTATTTATTTATGAGAAACCAAATATATGAGAAACGGTCTCATCAAACTAAAAATCTACAATTAGAAATTAGACCAAAAAACAATAATGAGAAACAAGTTACGCAGTGGATTTATTAAATATTTTCTTGCAAAAAGAACATTCTTGTTGCTATTGCTTATACCAAAGCAATAGCAACACATTTTTGTAAGACAACATTTAATAAATCTACTTCGTAACTAGTGTTTCATTATTGTTTTTTAATACAAATATGGCTTATCATTTCAATATTATGTAAACGTGTTTTCATAAATGCATAAACATTAGCCTACTGCCTTTGTCCTGTTTTTCTTGATTGACAAAGACTTTGTTATGTAAAAAAGTGGCATTATGCAACAACAAAAACTGGAAAAATTGGGTTTTGAAATAAAAAAAGACTTTGGAAGTACATTTTAAAATAATAAATGCTGGAATTGAATAAAAATTACTTTAATGACTATAATTTGTCAACATTTCTTTTACATGATTGTTTATTTAATAATGTGTTTATTTATTTGATACAGCCTATCTGGGTCTCCAATCCATGCTTGTAAGCAATAAAAGGTAGTCTTGACACAAAGACCTTTTTATGTAGACCAACCAACCAAACAGAAAATATAAGCAGAAGATTCACACTTTTTTCTGGGCAGTGAATGACGAACGTTACTGCTTTTGCGTCATACTTCTCACTTTGACCGCCATGTTTAGGAATCTTGATTAGCGCAATTTAACGTCCAGCAACAACACAACACAATACACGTTTCCAGGAATTTAATGTGCTTGTCAGTTCGGTTTTGTTTCTCCAAAACACGAGTGAACTTTGGTGTGACATTTGAAAGGTGGAGGCAGCGTTGGACTGGAGTTGGCATTATATCTGTCGGAAAGGTAAGTGACCTGAGATGTAGCCTACAATACGGCTAATGTTAATGTTGGGTAAATAAGTTAGCTAACGTTAGTAAAGCTAGCTAGCTAACCGTTGTTGCGTTTTCTAACATATTGTAGGGTTGACTATTGGTGGTTTCACAAAAAATATTTACACAATGAGATTTTTGATGAATAATCATCAGTAGTTCAGTAGTCAAGTGGATATACTGACTAGCTAGCTAAGTGTGTAACATTAAAGGCAAATAATAGAACTAATTCTAAGAACAGCTAGCTAGAGCAGTCTGATGAGTTCACATAATGGACCACTTTACTGCAATACAGCCTTTAAAACCGGGAAAAGACAACACTTATGTCATATTACGATATCTAAGACGATGTCTAGTCTCATACTGTATCACGATATTGATAACGTTATAATATTGATATATTGCCCAGCCCTAAACCACACAATACAATTGTTTATGACATGCAGTAGGGCCTTTGGTAATGTATCAGTTAAGTAACATCTGTTGTTGCTGATGATGTAATTTACTATAACTCAGGCACCATGCCTGAATTCAGCAGTTTTACATTTATATAATACTTAATTCAATACATTGTACACATTTCCTCCAGGGCAGCATTTGAGGCTCTTGCCTTAACCCGCTGTATAACTGCCATTATTAGCACCTTACTTCTTAGGACATCAACCATCACTATAAGAGGACAAATCTTTTAGGTGTATAAGCTCTAAGACATGTTTATTTCTACTACATACACTCAGTTTCCAGTCTATTAGGTACACCTATACAACTAATGCAGTCTAATGCAACAGTCAATACATTCTACCATCATAAAGGTTAATGTGTTCAGTTTTTGTTAGTTGTTAGTTTGTTAGTTTGTGGTGCTGTTGAGTTGCACTGTGTTATACTGACAGGTGTTTCTGTTATTTTGTCCCATTTGTATCAATGCGGATAGGTTGAATAACAAAGACACTTCCCTGTATGTATGAAGTATAGTCCAAAAGTACCACAAACTACATCCTCCAAAATGTTCTCTAAAGCAGCTTCAACAAAAACTGAACATTATAACCTTCACAAAGGTTGCAGGGGATGTTAGTTTTAGCTAGGTGTACCTAATACATTGGCAACTGACTTTATATCCAATTAGTTACACCTGTGCTTTACCTAAAAGAGTCTATTTAGGATAATCAACTTTTTAGCCTCTTTAATTCATACTTCGGTGATCAGAGGTTATCCTTATATTACTTTGCATATGTACAATGCACATTGCTAATTTCTTAATGTTGCTCAATTAGTTTAACAAATAGGGTGGCAGTTCATCCCCAGTCCTGAGTCTCTTTGGCTTGACAACTTCTTTTATGTTTAGCTGAAACGAGGACCAAATAGACAATAAACGCTGATGATGATCTCGCTGTCAGAGCCTGCCATTTCATATGTAACAGATCAAATTATGAGAGACCTTGAGTGCAGTGCCGGGGCTCAGCATGGGATTAGGGGGCAACTATCTCAAGGCTGTGCTTCTCAGATAACCGCACCTAAAGCAACCTCTTCTCAAACACACAATTACCCGTCCGCTCCCTCCCCCAGTCCCCTTCACCACCTCCCTTTTGAATTTCATCAGGGGCTTAATTAGTATACAAATAAAACTTCCCTTATCTCCCTCTCGCCCTAATTGGCCTGTCTTTAGTTATGCCTGGTGAGTGTGTGTTAGTGTGTGAGAGAGCTAGGGCCCCTGTAATTAGGGTGACCGTGTTCACCTTTCCTCTCAGACGCACGGGTGCTCAGGCAGCCCGTGGGGAAGGTGGGGCTCTACACTGTGCTGTATGCTCACATAAACGTGCATGTGTGTGTGTGTTTGTGCGTTTGAGGGAGTGTTTAGGATGTGTGTCGAGGAGGTGTGGGGGGGGGGGGTTCGCTCAGGATTATTGCTCTGCAATCATTCTTGGACCGTCCCAACGGTGTTCTCATGAGCCAGGAGGGCTTTGGGTGCTGCTGGTTCCCACTGAATGGAAGGGGCATCTTTACTTTTTTCATTCTCTCTCCGCTCACTGTTTCCCCCCCCCCCCCTACAACTAAAGTGTTTATCGATTATCTCGTCCCGCTCTTCAACAACTTAATATTGGGTGACAGTGCACTGTGTTTTCACCGTAATTAGAGTTCAGCTCCGAGGTGGGGGTGTGGGGTTGTGGGGGGCAATTAAAACCCTTTGTTATTAAACTTGATTCATCTTCCTCCTGCACGGCTCTGCCCTGCTCTTCTCTGGTCTCTGGTCTCCGCTGCTCTCGGATGCTTACCAAGGGTATCGGGCCATCCAGCCTCCTGAAATTGGCTAACCTGCAAATTATCATGTTTGCTGCTAGACTTCCCCCATCCGCCCCCTCCACCCTGAACCCTTCCTCCCAGGTCTGCTCTCCTCACAATGCCAGTAACACACAGTAATAACTGTAAAGATCCCCAGTTAAATCCACTCCGATGGCTGGACTTAAAATCACAACCAAAGTCCACAAGAACCACTGACAATACATGCTTTACTGTATAGCTGTACACAGAGTTTGATTATTTGTGTTTTAATGTTTGGTCGTGTTATTTATAACCATACCGTTTTTATTTTCAGTTTAATTATGAGTCCAGATACATTTTCAAACATTTCAGTTGTAGATGCTGTAATTTTTTACATCTGCCAAGGGGTTGTGTTTTGTAGTTATGTTGGTTGTTTGTCTGTGAGTTAGTGGCGTACTGGAAAATCTATAAACAAATATCAATGAAATTTGGATGAAGGTTAGGCCATGAGCCAAGAAAGAAGTGATTTGGTTTAGGTGGAAATCCTGCTGCAGCTGCAGATCCAGGCATTTTGCTAAAGGATTTATTAACATTGCACAATGGGTGTTTTGTAACATCTTACCACAAACTGTATTTTATAGAATGGAAAAAAAATCTGGCATGTGTATCTGATTGTTGTTAGCAATATAAGTGTTTTGATGATTTGAAGTTTCTTTAGCCTATCTCATCAAATTAAGACCAACGTAGACCAGGTTTTAGTTTTGGTTTAGAGAAAGGTTAGACCTGACATCATTTCTGCCAGCAACTTCTGTGCTATATTATATTTCACAATTACAATATTGAAAAAAATAAGAATATTCAAGTTCATTATTACAGCAGCAGAAGCATCAACAGCTCAATTGCCACTAACAAGAATCTGGACACATCTGAAATAAATTAATCAATGAAGACACACATATTGTGAAATGCTGATAAACAGATCTGTATGGCCTTTAGTGCACATTAGGGGTGTAAGAAAAAATCGATACACTTGAATATCGCAATATTTTATTTAGCAATACTGTATAGATTTTCGAAAACCCAATATTGATTTTTTTTTTTGTGCAAAAATATTCATGCAAGACAGTGGTTCATGTTTATGTTGTGTTTAAATCCCCTACCGCTAGATGGCTATGCTGAGACGCACCACTAGTGTCCTTGCCTAACAGTGCCTAGCAGTGCCTGACTTTTTGCTAGAAGCTAACAATGTAGCTATGGCTGAACTTTGGCTTACTTTAGCATGTCAACATGTGCTCACTAAGAACCTGTGAACCACAATCCCAAACTGGCAGTTTGATTTTCTGTGTACTGAATTGTTTACCTAAAGTAAACTTCTTTGACTTTTATGCACATTATGTATTTTTTCCCAATATATCGCCTTACGCACAGTATCGAAATATATTGCAATATATTGAATCGTGACCCATGTATCGTGATACGTATCGTATCCCCAGATTCTTGCCAATACACAGCCCTAGTGCGCACATATGACGATTAAGTCACCCCTCAAATATTAAATAGCCTATATATAGCCTAATTAATTAACTATTATATTAAATGCTTTACTGTATGTTGCATTGTTGTGTAACTAATAGGGGTGTCACGATTCTCCAAATCCTCGATTTGATTACATTTTCGATTCTGAGGTCACGATTCGATTCTCGATTTTTACTTCTTGTTTTTAAAGCACAGGTTCCTATGCCATTTTTAGACTAGACTTGTATGTAATATAATATCTGACCTTTGTTCGCAATGTACCACCTTACATTGTCAAATTTAAAACATTTATTAACAACATAATGTAACAATAACATATCTTCAGTCAATTGGAAACTTGACAATTTGTCAATAAAGTAAAAAGAAAAAAAAAGTTTACCGACAATCCTGAGGGCAGACGCTTCCCAGCACACGGAGTTCGGTGTTGAAGCCCCCAGAGTCGTCTTCCAGGCAGCGCTGCCTGGAAGGCACTAGGATTAGGCAATGGTTATTGTCACTGCGCGATGTGAGTCTCAACACGATTTGAGTCGCGTTGAGTTGCGCACGCTCAGATTTAAACGGTTTACGGCATAACGCTAATAACAGAAGATGGAAACCGCAATAATAGAAGATACAGAAGATGGAAATGGCAGTAATTTATTATTTGGCGTAGCGCATCACATTTTCACGGCATGATCCCTGACGTCAGTTAATAAAAATAAAAATAAGTCAATAAAAATGGAGCTACATAACCAAGTTTGCCATCACCATCGAGCCAGCACAGCATGCAGAGACCGATAGCAAGGCGGCTCGGGCCGTCCGCAAACTTGCTGCTCTCTCTAATACAACCAATATAAGCTGCTCTGTTTAGGCTACAAAACGTGCATGCAGGCAGAAATTCAACCGTGCGGTTTTGTTGGGATAAAGCTTTTGGCAGAAGGAATATCTGCTAGCTGCTAGGCTGATGTGCAATGGTAAACCCACAGAATATGGTACACGCACATGAGCTTGCAAACTGTGGCTTTTTTGACGACAACGCGAACGTTGTCAACATAAAATCCAAAATACTTCCACACTTTCACACACTTCAGTGAAAGAGGAGGGGGCTCAAGTTCTGTCAATGTGTCTCCAGCATCTGCAGTTGCCATGCTATCTTTTGACTGGCTCTAGCTAAGTTAGAGGAGGTTGACTGACTCGCAGCATTTCAACACGTGTGTGTTTTTCTGCTTGACAAGCCGGCCGGACGTGACATGGGGGCGTGGCAGTATCTACGATTCCATTTTTTTATTCGATATTCAAGATTGTGACTTAATTTCAATAAATTGCGATTTAAAATCGAAATCGTGACACCCTTAGTAACTAAACAATTTACAGTTTAGTTACACAACAGGTTATTTTTCCTGCCACTGAAACAGCCTCTCAAGCATTGCTCTAACCGCAATCTCAGCAGGATGCGGCAAAAAGTTAATTACGATTTCTTAAAAATCTATTTCATCAGCATAATTAACTTGTCTTGCAGTAAGTAGAAATCAATACAAAAGAAATAGAAGTAAAGTAAGCAAACAACACTGAAAGTAGTGCTACCTTTGGCATAAGTCATAACTTGTTTTTCCATTTGTGCTGTTAAACGTGACATCAAAATGATCTTGTGTGCACATGACTCAGACAGACATCTACAGCCCTATCCTGCACCCGGCGCAGCGCAAAGCCTGACGCAAGTGTCTTTGCTAGTTTAAGACCGACGCAGTCAATTTCCCATCCAGCGCCCATGTCGTTTAAATAGCAAATGCACCTGTGCCCATCTGTGCGCCCATGGGTGTGCTGGTCTTACAGTGAGGTGTGTTCAGGTGCATTCTTGGCGTATTGCTATCTTGAGGCAGCGGAAAGTGATCGCGCCATTGACCAACAAAAACCTGGTCTGAAGTCAATAGCGCAGCATTTCATTGTTATTTTAACAGCGCATTAGTAAAATGCGCCAAGGCTCGTGCACAGCGCGCGCACACTGCGCTTGTTACACACACACAGGGATGCGCAGCAGCACAAAAACATGTAAAAGATTACAAATAAAAATATTACGGTGCAAATCCGCCATCATAATATAAATGCGCCAAGGTACAAACGCGCCTGGCTTTTAAAGAGAACGGGAGATGACACTGATTGGTTTATTGCATGTTACGCCCAAAACACACCTATTCAACACACCTTCAACTTGTGCATGGTGAATGCATGATGCACAAGTTGAATTGCTGATGGGATAACATTTCACTGGATTTGTACCTCGTACATATTCATGTGACATATAAAAATGGATTGATTGTTTTGAGATCTATTATTGACAGAATGATGCAACTCCATTATTTTTTTATTTTTAAGACTACTACTTCACTTTTACAAATAGTTATAGTGATAGTAGCATTAGGATATCTATTTGTTGGTCTTGTGTCACGTTGAGCAACGATTTAGCAAAAAGAGTGAACTTCCTTTCACCACCACCACCACCGATAAAACTGTCAACTTTGTGTTCTCTATTCCTTCGCTGCACCAAAACATTGTTAGTTTGAAGAGGTGATGTGAGTTTACAATATTCTCCCTCCTCTTCCTTCCTCTCCAGCCGCCACCCGAACCCCTTATCCTCTCCTCACCCCTCTTCCAATTCTTTGTCTCCTCCAGAGTCACTAGGAGCTTGATATGGAGCTTATGGGAAAAAGGAGGAAGATCAATCCTGGTGTCAGCAGCTCAGCGCACATCTCTCCCAGTAACGGCAGGACAAGTGTCAGCTGGAGGAGAGGCAGCTGCCGCCATGCAGAGAGAGAGAGAGAGAGAGAGAGAGAGAGTGAGTGAATGAAGGGGGTGAGGGGATGGTGGTGGGAGGATGAGAAAAGAGAGCCCTCTGCACGGCAGCCAAGCGAGTGAGCAAGCGAGCGGCCCAGCCCAAGGGAGTGCACCTCCAGTAGACAAAAGATCAATTCTCTCCATTTCACTCTCAGCTCCTGATAACAAGCAAAAGTTCAGCAAGCCCAGGAGCTGTCTTGCCTTTGAAATGTGCATTCTGGTGTGCTACACACATGCAGTTGCACAGCTACACTCTCATACAGATGGCATACACACAAACACAGTCACACACTGAATTTGAATTGAAGGCCAAGTGGTTTCAGGAGTGATAAGAAATAATTAGGGATGCACCGACTGTGTAATTCTGCGCCGACACCGATGTTTAAAATACACAATTGGGCCGATGCAGATGTTTTTGTTGTTGTTGTTTCTTTTGTTTTTGTTGTTATTTCCCCCTTTGTGCCAGTGAAAGAATTTTTTTTCTTGTTAGGTTTGTATCACATCTCGTATATATTAACGTTTAAAGGGATGATCGACTATTGGTTTTTCCCTACGCCGATATTAAGGCGATTATTTTAACTATCAGAACTAAGATGTTATAAAAATACATTTTAGAGTCTGCACCCTACTGTGCATTTAGAGATGTTTCTGGTGGAGCGGCATGTCCGTCCGCTGAGCCACGTTAATTAGCATGAGTAACAAATTAAATTTTCCGTCTCTTTTCCATGGATGTGACACCCCGCATATCCATTCTCCATTAGCCTGTGCTCACCTAAACTATGCTCCGCGCTCCATAAGAGTGGTTAACGTTATAGATATGATTTGGATTGGGATATTAAAGATAAGATAATGTGATATTGTCACACCAAGCGCAGACACAGGCTTTCAAAAGGGAGCTGTTGTTTTAATAGAGGAGACGTTACTATTATTTTGATTTTTT
This sequence comes from Gymnocephalus cernua, assembly GCA_023631565.1. NCBI lineage: Eukaryota > Metazoa > Chordata > Actinopteri > Perciformes > Percidae > Gymnocephalus > Gymnocephalus cernua. Next base: position 19,528,246 of record CM042427.1, on the reverse strand, counting down.
TGTTTAAATATTTAAAGTAAAATGTTTACACTCTTTTATACGTGACTTTAACTTTATTGTTCGAAGAAAGCTTAAAGGTTTGATTATTTCAGTGATCCCCAGCTGCTGAAGTAGCAGCGTATGCTAGCTACTGTTGTCCAAGCCTCCAACCACACATAACCAACACAACATTTAGCCAGCGCAAAATTGATTTGACGCAACAGATGAACTAGAAATAGAAATAATAGTTATATATTTGTTTTCTAGACACGCAAGACAATTAGGAGTAAAGTCCATGACGGAACAACCGTGTGTAAAATAGATTTTTCATTGGGTTAAATGAGCGCAGATAGTGTTGTTTTTATTGTTTTTGAAGTTCTGAGGTTATAGTAATTGTTTCTGTGATGAGGATCTGCAGCATCCAACATTTCAGATATGTTACTAAATGTCCCTTCTGCAGTGAAAACCACATCTCTTAGTTTGCATTTGGATCAAGATATTAAAACAAACAGTAAGAGAAAACAGCACTAGTCAGGAAGCAGTTGCATTTGGTCAGAATCAAAACATAATTTGTGACAGTGTGCCGTGCCAAGGGTGTGTGGTTTGGATCGTGATTGCGGGTAACATTGTTATTGGCAAAGGGCTAGGGTCAGTCAGAAACATGCATCTTGAAGAGCTTCATTTTGTTTTTCCTGCAGACACAAGTGTTACTGATAAAATTCTCATTTGGTGGAGTTTATGGAATACATTGTTTCCTTCCTGTTTGTGCTGGTACTCAAGTCACAGCACTTGTTTTTGTTAAATGTTAGAGTTCCCTCAAAACCACATGTTTGTGGACGAGCCCCAACTTGTTCCCCATTAAAAATAACTTTTTCAAGCTTTTGAATTACTGAACTAAATGTGGGATGAGATGTCACATTTGCACAGGCCATCCTTTGTCCAACACTGACACACTCTCTTTAAATACTGCATTTCACAGTCTGAGCATCTAAAGATATTGTACCTTCTCCAGTTCCCATAAAACTTGCATGTATCTACTGTAGGTCAAGTAAGAAAAGTTCTCAAATATATTGCCACGGTTCTAGTACTTGAAAGTCAAACATAAAATTTCTTGCGAAAGCGGGCAAAGTTGATCTCATTTCCCTGTTTGGTGTCCTCATCGTCTATTTTGATCTTTTCGTTAATCTGTCTATGAAGGTCTAGAAATCTCTGCTAAATTCCAGAGAGGCTGATGGTGTGTGACAGTTCTGTAGCTGGTTCTGTTTAAGACAACCACAAACAGAGAGCAATTCTGTGGAGGTTAGAACCTTGCCATTTCTCATCAGAGTGAAACCGAGGAAGAGGGTCACTGTCTGTATTCAAGACAGGCACTGACCCCCTTTACCACGCTGGGCTCTTTACACAGATTCTGTTGACCGGCTTTTCAGCAAATGTTGATCAAGTTTGAAATTAGATTTATTTACACCCCCCCCCCCTCCCCCCGTACAGTCCTCTTTTGTTTGGAGTCAACATGTCATAACAGTGTCTGTGTAATGTACCCAATGATTAGGTTTCTCTCAGGGACCCCGTCCAACAGATGGCCCACACCTCTTTTTATATGCAGATTTATTCACTGGGAATGTTTACAGATATCGTCATTACATGGACATCCATAGCTAAATAGGCAGTAATTGCGGCAAAAGCTGTCATCCAGTCAGTGTTGTTTTTGTCATGTTCTGGCTGAAAGGAACAACTTGCAGAGAGGGACAGCTAGTATCACACAATTGACCTTTTACATGATTTTCAATTACTGGAGAGAGGAGAGAAACGGAGGGGTCCCTGTAGTGCAGCTGTCTCTGCTGTCTCCCCTCCAGAACATCTGCCCATCGAACGTGGCAGCGGCTCCTCTTTCTCCCCGTGAGGTCGCCTGCCCTGCCCAGGATGGGCAGGTGTGTGCTGGGCCAGGCCCCTCTGTCATTAAGCGGCCCAGCTGTGCTGTCACGTCTGGCATAGAGGCGGGTGTCATCCATGACCCTGTCTCAGCCCCCTTGGAGGGGTATACACAGACCTTGACAGGGCAGCTGAGGGTAAAGCCACGCATGGAATATCTATGAAGGACGACCATGTTGTCACCTTTTTGCACCCTGGTGGGCGCCACCTCCGCATGCTTGCCTACCCTCCTGCCAAAGTGCAGGATGGGCCCTCATCAGCCGTGTCAGTCAATAAAAAGAGAGAACATCACATCTCCCCTCCTGCTGTGTCCTGTGTGTCTTTTCAAAGGAGAGTTACACACTTGGACATAAGGACAGAATGATGGTAGACATTTTCACTGAGGCACTGAGAAAATATAATGTGTATTCACTAACAGTTCATTTGACTAGTTTTACAGTACGTTATGTGATTGGAAGTATTAATAAATCAGGTCAAGTCAAAAATTCAGGTTGAAAATCTATACACTTTCCCAGTAAGTGATTTAAATTAGGACTGTGCAGTACTGTTCTGCCAATATGTTCTTGGTTTTTGTATGTATGTTTTTATTCTCCAAACTTCAGCATTTCTGATAAATGCCTCTGATAAAACCTAGATATGGGTAGGACATGCAACTAATTTAGATCATTTTTGATGGTGGCTGCTGGCAATAAATAGACACAAGCACTGCTTCTGTTGATCATCTAATTCCTCTTGGTAAACGTGTTGCCTTGGAAACTAGACCCACGTTTCGTAACCCAAGCGTTCTTGACAGATTTCAATCAAACTTCAATCAAGTGCTATTTCTGGTGCAGGTAGCATCTTCTCACAGATCGTCCACAGGAACAATGTTTGCTACATGGTAATTTATAGGTTGGGGTTGCTGATGAAATGTAGCTATTATGTATGTTCTTTCATGTAAACATGTCAAAGTGTTGTGTGCTTAGTAGCAGGAGTGTAGGAGGGTAATTTATCAGCATTTATTTCCCTTTAAGCTACTCCAAATTTGCTTTTGCTGTGACAAATGTGTGACTAATGACAGAGATACTGACATGCCTACTCTTTTTATTCAGCCTCTACACGTGCCATGGAAGAAACCAGAATCTCCAGTGAGTGAGCGCCTTGACTTGGTTCTGGGAGTTGATGGCCCAGCAGGTCTGCCTGCATTTGAATGTAAGGACCTGTTTCACCTCCGGTCAATGTATTTGTTTACTCCATATTTACGGAGTCGCTGATTCAGCTGCTGAATGGTAATTCCACTCAATAACTTCATGGTTGATAAGGCAGAGGAAAGCACAGATATTCAGGGCAGGTAGGAAGAGAAAAACAAAAGACTGTGGAAAACTGACTGGGATTGAGATGGATACTGCTGAACACAGTGGTCAGCAAACAGGAGGACAGAAATGTACTCATTAAGTGACCATCGGTGGTTTAGTCCAGTTCAGAAGTGGGAGATCTAGTCTCATAGCAGTTGTTGCCGCACAGAAACACACAGACATTGTGATCAGAGCTATGGCTGGAGCAGGAAAACAGATGAGATGGAAATCATTAACTGATGCTTGGAAAAAGAAGAGGTGCATTTTTATTTAGACTGGTCATGTTGCATACTCACAGCTCTGCCAAAAACTGATTAAAAGGGTAATTTTGTGCAGAACGAGGGACGAACGAAACAGACAGAACCATTTTGTGTTGCATTATATGGTATTTAAACAGTACTGTATTTAACATAAAGGCAACATAAAAAATACAATTGTGTTTATTGAAAATCAAATGCAAACATTGTCAAAAATGAAAGGGCTCTTGGCAGCATCTTTCCACATACAGTGTAAGCATTCTGCCCACATATCTCTTAAAATATTTTTTAAAGCACAGTAGAGCAAGAAAGCGAGAGAGTGCGGCTGGTACCGGCGTATTAATAGTGTGGAAAATTTGTATTGAAACTGTTTCAAATCGATCTGTATTGAAAAACCTATATTTTTGACAACACTTCACACAAACAATTGCCTTATTTTACTATGGCTAGCTTCTTGGTCAAAATTTGATTTCGTAATAATGTTTTATGTTATACATGGATATAGGGTACTCCATTTGCACATTCTCAGAGAAATGTCACGACTCACAGATGTTTTTTTCTTTGTAACTGACACATACTGTACATTGATGATGTAGCTCTTAATAGCCCGGTCATCTCCAGAGTGCTGCTGACAGTTGTCAAGACCTGCTGGTCTAATGTTTTGCAACTCAGGGAAAAAGAACTCTTTGAGCTGCATATTCCAAAGATTTAATTAATTACGCTGTGGTTAGTCTGTCTCCTGATGTCAAGAAAGAAGCCAGAAATGTATGAGGTTATCTTTGATAGCAATCTAAGTTTGAATAACTCATGTGGATTAGGTTAACGTTTTTTGCATGGAGAGTATCTCTAAAATAGATTAATAAAAAAAGATTTCTATGATGGATCTACCTACTCTGTCAAAAACCCCTCTTGTGTTTCCAGCATGTGCATTAGACATTGTGGTACTGTGTAGTAGAATCTTTAGGCCATGAAAGATTACTAAAAGAGAAAACCCACACTAAAATACAACTCCCAAACAGTATGTTACTTCTATAACAGTTCTGATTTGTGAATCTGAATCGGTTTCTTGTTATGCAGAACAATCCATTGTTTTGTTTTTTTATAACGGAACAGCTCCTTCCACACCGACAGGACACGAGACATTTCCTGATTAAGAGCTGGAAGTTGTGATCAGATTAAAGCCCTATTTTACAGATGCTTAATGAAACAGAGAAACACTTGTCTCTATATTTCTATCTCCAGTAACCCCACAAAGCTGTATAATTAAGTTCACAATTAGTGTAGTCTTATCTGTCTTGCATTTAAAAAAAAAAAATCACAACCTTCAAGTGCACATGGCTTCATCTAAACCTCACTGAAATTTTCTTTTTTTGACCAGCAAGAAATCAACGGGATGTTTGTTTGGTCATTTTTAAGTTATTGGATTTTTTTTCGATGTCAGTAGTGTAATTCCCAGCTTCACCTACAGTGTGTACACAAACGTCGGGTGTTATTGGCAGCGCGCCTTCATCCACCGACACCTCCAGCGTCCCTGGTGGCCTTTGTCACAGAAGAAAGAGAATGATCAATATCCCAGTTAAACTAGACTTTCAAAGCTGATCGTAGGGCCTCGTTCTGGGGCCATCTTCTTTAATGAATTTTCTTTCATTCCACACAAGTTTTTAAACATCAAACAATAAATCGGCCAGGGCACAGTAAAATATTTAGATCTATTGACTGTGTTTGAAAAATGTAGAGGGCAAAAACTCTAGTGGTTTGATGCTGATACATTCTGAACACTTTAATCCACCCGAGTGTTTCCTTTTATCTGCCTGGGTTTCTCCAAAAGAGGGGAAAAGGGCCTCAAGAATGTTCTCAAAGATCCAGTAACTCTTTCTTAAAAACCTCCTTACCTTCAATTACTCTTTTCTAACACAGCGGTTCTCAGTGTTCTTAGTACCAAGAAACAAAAAAAAAGAACAAAAAAAAAAAAACAATTCTGTGAGAAGATAAGTCACATTCTGATTATTCACTTTAAATGACAATGGGCGCAGGACCTGTTCTAGAGAAATTTTTTTTTGTGTGAATGTATGAAATTTTTCATTCCTCTTGTCAGTAAAATCTCACATGTGGAAATGTGGTGTGTTACAGCATGGCAGTGTGATATTAAAAAAGGTGGAAAACATCTGTCTACTGTAGTAGCGTTGCATTTCGTCATCCCCACCCCAAAACACCTCCTGAAAACACACCCTAAAACATTATAAAAAAAAATCCATCTGTGTGTATTTTTTTGTTGTTGTGAAAATTGGTTTTGACAAAATATCTTTTATTCAGCCATGAAAGGTCCTACAAATAAAGAGGATGCGGAGGATACTGGTGGAGTTATCTAAAAATATATATCTGCTATTCTATCTTTCAATATTGACGGGTTGTGTTCGGATGGTACAAGACACAGATCAAAAAGAGCGAAAATATATTATGCTGTCATAACATGTCATCAGGCTCAGTGAGTTTGAACAGAGCTACATTTCAGTCAGTGTATTTAGTGCACATCACCGGATTGTTTTTTCCAGCCTACAAAAACTCAGTGTTGTTTAGTGAAATCTCTGGTTTGTTATTTTTTGTGAAAGTCACATCAAGGTGAACATCAGCGCCTTGGTCTGACCCCGTGTGGAGCCACTCTTCCTAATGTAGTAATAAATTGTACTGTGTGTATGCATATCTTTGCATGGCTGGTGTGTGCACGTGTGTGTTTGGCTGGCGTGACAGCCTGGCCTTGACGTTAAACATCTGTTGGGTGATTCATTCAGCTGCGGATGTGGAGTGACACCAAGGCACATCTGCCGAGGTGCGGGCAATCTGCAACCTGCCCCTCGTAAGGCCCCTGCTTCACCACCCAGACCACTTTTCTGATGATTGCGTCATTTTCCCTCCTCTCCGCTGCTGCTCGTTCACAAAAGTGACATCTTGCTTTTTTTCCCCCAGTTGTGCAGGCTGGAGAGCAGCAGATGCACAGCCTTGGGAAGATTTAGAAATGGCAAACACAATGAAACTCAAGAACCTGGCAAAAAAAAACAACAATCCCAGATAAACCTCATTTTGTCTTTTTTTTTATTTATTTTTTTGCCATGGCAGAATTTACATGATGCTAAAGATATGCTATGCTTTTTGCATTTTGAACGTACACATCAAAATATAGTGGACAAGATTAGTTCTCAAATAACAGATTAATCGGTTAATCAACATAAAATAAATCGTCAACAATTTAAATAATTGTGGAAGTCATTGAACAAGAAAACAATCTTAATATTTTCTCATGGAAGCCTCCCAAAATGTGAGGATTCGCTGCTTTTCTCTGTTTAATATTGTAGATAGAATATCTTTGGGTTGCAAGTACTTGTTTTAGATACCGTTTATCACTATTTTCTAACATTTTGTAGTCTAAACAATTAATCGATTATTCAAAAGACATAATTGACAGACTAATCTTAACAAAAGTGCTTATTATCGGCAGCCCTAGACAGGATTATATTTTATTTTGGCACAAAATCATCAGAATGTATCATATACTGATACACCTACGATACATTTCTTCCGAGTGGAAATTGAGAAATCATTTGAGTTTAAGTGACAGATGCTTCTCTTCACTACTGTGCCGGGCGTAGTAATCACTTGAATGAATACAGCTTGACTAATTAAGGTTATGCAGTTGGCTGGCTCTTTCCAAACAAAGCCCAAGTATTGTGGATTGTGTTGTTGCTCAGCCCCCATAGTATAGTGCAGATGAGAGCCGGGTTGATACGCTGTTCAGTCTGACGTGTCAGTTGGAAAAGTACGAGAAGATCAATCAGTCTAGCTCTTGATTTTCAACATCACATTCATGTTTCCACTTAGCTAAAGACATAATTTTGTTGTGGGATAATCAGCTCATAAATTGATCTACTGTATTGTCTAGCTGCAACACTCTCAGCCCTGCTGTTGCCATGACGAAAACACTGAGGAATATGACTGCAACAAATTAAACAGAAATAGCTGATGACTAACAAACACAGCCAGTGCCGATGATGATGACTAGAATGCGCTGGATAGCTGTTCTTGAGCTTGCTGTGCATGTTTGGCACAGATAGAGTCCAAGGACGTGTAAGGCCTTTGATCCTGTCTCTGGGGCGTCCCAGATGTTCCAGCGCAGGGCAATGTCAAGTCTGGTTTATTTGCAGAGGTAATGCCCAGCTATTATATGAACAACTCATCCATCAAACAAAAAAAGGAACATTTCAGGAACGCGTTTTCCTTTGCACGACTGAGCAATTGAGGTTTGTCAGTGAAGGGAGTCTTGATAGACCATAACCACATCTTCAGCTACGTGTGCTTTAAAGGGCCCAGGGCACGATGTTTATGCAGGGCACACATGGGACGTTTCCTCTCCTAGTTAATGCCGATATCTGAGCATATTATCTATCATTTGAAGTAAAGCTAAATGTAATATTTCATTTCCATAGATGTCATTGAAGTAGAACTTGTCCTTCCTGAAATCACTGAATAATTTGAATCATGAGGAACTCATTTGAGTGCGCTCTGACTGACTGAACATCTTTAAGAAAAGTGTCAACCAGTAGGTGGCAGTATGATACCTGAATCTACAACTTCTCAAATCAAGACTCCTCAATCATTACTAAGAATAAGCACCCTGACTATTTCAACCTGACAACTCGAAATATACAATCAAAAATGTGCTGCAGTTATTGTATACAAAGTGGTATATATTTAACCATTATTATATCCTATTACAGATCAGACATCCATATTCAAATTTAAAAAGTATGTGTTTATCACAATAAATGCATGCCCTTTCCATTCACAAAGCTATGTTTTACTAAACTATGAGTTCAGCTGTAGCATTACATTTGAAAAGCAAAGGGAAAAACACATTATATGAAATATATTACTGTAGCATCTGAGTGAAGAATCAACCTGAACTTTAGGATTCATTGGCTAAACTGAACAGTGTGATCATGAGAGTTTCCAATCAGCTTTATATAGTATGACTAAAATCATTTCTAAATGGCTTGTCTCTAAATATAGCTTAATGATAATTTTTAGCTTTGAATTTTGGGGATTTTTTCAAAGATTCCACAATTAGAAAAAAATCTTTTACATAGACTCATCTTGTTTTTGTTCCTTTATGGTCAAAAACTGTAAGGACATTTTATTTACCTTACACTTTGTAATATAGAAATGCTCACTGATCCTAAACCATTTTTCCTTTTATCGATTTGAACAAAACCGTTTCAGAAGTTCACCTTCATGAGAGTATATTTTTAACATCTTCCACTTTGTAAACCCAGTGCAGAATTTACACTTAATGCTTAGAATCTTTTGTAAATGCTTTCCTCCGATATTGACGGTAGCACTCTTCCAACTGGCAGAGTGAAGGCATAGGGAACTCTTGTAAATGCATATGTGACACCATTTCCTCTCCAACTATAACTGTAATCCCCACTGAAAGCAATTAAAAGGTAGCTGAAATCCGCAGGACATAATGGGTTAATTTCTGAGATTATTGCTTCGGTAGTCCCAACGCAATGAATTTTCTTTGTTTATTTAGCAACTGAGCTTAAGGTGGGCTTTTTTCATGAACTCTTTTCAAGTCACAAAATGATAAAACTTTGTGGCTACACTGAAAACAACAGGCATCCTGGATCAGATGGTCTGAGGGTACACTGAATATATTTTGTAGCTCATTAAGTCAGTTCTCAAAATGTATTTCCTACAGATAAAAAAAAAGTAAGGTGGTTGCAGAATCTGCTACATTCACTGCCTCTGCTCAGAATTAGAGATTTGTTTTCTAAAGAGGAAAAAAAAATCAATTAGTGCTAAATTTATTCATGGATTTCTGCGATCAATGCGAGTCCACTCAGAGGGGCTCGGTGGGACCCAGTTCATCCCAGTTAATGTGTTTGAAGGGGAATTACCATTGATGTTGTTTTCCCTTCCTCTCAGGTCAAAGAGCATCTCGGAGCTGTCACGACCCGTCTGCCACACGGGAGGAACTTCCCTCCAGTCCTCGCCGTTAACCACAAGGCACCTGGACAGGAGAGAGGATGGCGTGGAGTGGCGGTTGATGTGAGGGAAAGACAATCAGGTTGGTTGGCTGTGCGGAATCTAACATACCCACTGTCAGGGAGTCTCTTACTAGAGCTAATTGTGAATCCAATCAAGGCTGGGAATACTGCCTATTGATTTACCCCACTAAACGCATACAATAAACAAATAGACTGGGAATACATTATGTGGAAATTCACTCACAAACGGCTTTCACGTTCACAGAATATTCATATGATCTACAGTAGCGCTCGTGTACTCCTATTATACTGGTCTGCGAGGTGAAAAACAGCTGTTCCTCACTCTCCTAATTTGCTGCAACCACTGCAATTTTAATTCACATGACCTTTCATGCCTTCTTGATTGTTTTCATAATTCTTGCATACTTCATAATGCTGCTCCGAAAGACAAACGGTGTGATCTACTGAAATGTTCCTTCAAGGATATTCTTTTCGCTCTTCATATTGATTTCAAACAGTTCCTGCACACAAGCTATATTTCAGGTCAATTAGACATATTTGGGCATTTGCAAATCACTTTTTTTTCTCTCTCAGATCCTGGGGCTCTTAAACTGCACTTTTGGCCCTAACAGCACTGCTCAGATTCTCTGTGGAGCTTGACATTTTGATCCGCAACAGAGACTAAATGATAACCGTTTCCTTGTAAATACTGTTGCCTGCGGGGGAGGGTTTAAATAGACCAAGAAGGACTTTTCACTCACTCAACTTGTTTATATTCACAACTCATCTAAATATGGACAGTTAAAGCATCTATTATATCGTGTGCATTGCATGCAGCAGTGTGAGGGGAGACCCGTCATTACAGCTAATTAGTGTTAGTAATTTTCTAAATTCCTCTGCTTTTACACTTTTATGTAATTATGACCATTTCCCAGAAAGACAGCAAATAGGTTGTGATTGTTCCATTCGGACTTTCTTCACCAAATAATATAATTCCACTATCTCTTTCTGTCACTCTCTTTGTTTTTCTTGTTTTTCTTTAAAGAGAATATCTTTAAAGGTTTTTTTTCAGTTCATGTATGAAAGAACAAGCTGCCTTTGTTTGAAGTGTTTCTTGGCATCTGTGATCACTCTCATTAGGGCTCTCCTCTCACTGGGAGCAAAAACACTCCAATACATTTATTTTTGTTTCAAACATATCATTGACTGCTGTCTGAGCTTGCATCCAAATCTAAAAGAGGGTATTTATTTGAAGCTAACCAACGCCCCTCTCTTCAACAATTTTAAATATAAATGGAGGAGGGATCGATTAGTCACTCGCTGATTTTTGTAGGCTGTTTTTCCACTGTCTCTGATAAAACATAAGATGAGTAAATAATTCCTTTTTTTTACCAATAAGTGCAGAGATTGGATGTAATGTTAATTTTTGCCTTGAGATAAAGTCAGTGCTGAAGTTTGATCCCTGTGTATTGTCATGACAACCTAAGGTCTCTGACACTTCATGGCTAGTGGATGACAACTACCGTGTACATGGTGAACCGGCAGTGCCCACACAGGGGAAAATTGACATAAACACTTTTTTAATTGAGCTGCACATGTTGTCCTAGGATGGAGTTATTATTTTAGCATCCCTTAGGGGAAAATCTACTCATGCAAAAAGAAAAAGAAACGCTTAATTAATACAACCAGTCACATTATGCCCAATGTGAGGCTGCACAGATAGGATAATATTACATTTTTACTGTGGCGCTCTGAGCCTTTACCAGATTGCTGATAGTGTTCAGTGCTCAGGAGCTGGCTCCAGGGAAAGATTGCTCCTTGTCACATCCTTATCAAAGAAGCGTTTTGTTCCTTCTTGCACACACAGTTCGTTTTCCACAAGAAGGCCCTGTGATCTCTTATACGTGTGTAGATCTTTCTTCAGCATCCCCCTCCTCTCAATGTTCTGCTGACGATCAATTGTGTTTGTACTGTATGTGAATGTGTATCAAAGAGTCCCCACAGTCAATGCCTCCTCTTATAAGGTAATGTACTGACACGGGAGATTCCACGGGGACTGTGCAGAGCTCTGCGTGCATAAAGGCTGTGCAGCGGAGGGAAGGGTTGGGAGGAGAGGGAACACAGCAGTCATATAGCGTGGGAGGAGAAAGCTGGATTGATAACACACCACCTACACAATACTATGTTCACGTGGAAAGCAAATATATACCTAGTTGCACATAGACTCAAACACATATGCACGTGCAATGTTGTCAGTGGATGGTTTCAACGCGAAGGGCTTCTGACCTGAGTGTTAGCCATGCTGATGAATCTCCCATCGAACACCGATTCTGTTTTTTTTTACAGAGCCATGAGGGGATACGCTGTCAGTGAGAACTTTCATAGCAGCAAAAAACACTCACCCAGTTGTTTTATTAATCCTTCAGATTCATGAAGGTAGCTGTCCATGCAAAGGGGGAATTATTCCCATGCATTTCAATATTATATTGACCTTCTAACTAGCGAAGTTTAAGTCAGAAATCCATAGTTGCTCTTGTCTGAGAAGTGGGAAGCCCGGTGCTCACCAGCTCCTCCTTCCTGCTCTCGCTCTTTTACAGCTGAGGTGGGAGGCAGGTCAGATACAAGGCTGGGGTTTCGCTGGATTTAACCTAGTCAAACGAGAGAAGTGGGTGTATGCAAGTGATGGTCTGTGTGTGTGTGTGTGTGTGTGTGTGTGTGTGTGTGTGTGTGTGTGTGTGTGTATGGGTATTTAATAGCAATAGGATGTGGGGCACATTGTCCACTTGATGTGTATATGTGCTTTTCTATGTGTGTGTGTGTGTGTGTGTGTGTGTGTGTATGAATGTGTAGATACATAGGCAGTGACAGAAGGTGACCCCAGTGTCAGTGGTTTATTATGTCCAGTTCATTTGCAAGGCCAGACTCCATTGGCTGTCAGTTTTACTGCCTGACTGTGTCAGCTGGACAATGTTAAGTCTGATGGAGTGTTTTTGCCTCCGAAGCCATCCTGAACAGGAAGGCAGGGAGAGCTATATAACAGGCTCAGTGACAGGTTCTCAAAACAGGCGGGCCATGAATATGCAAGCTCTTCCACAAACAGCCAGGAAGAAAAAAAAAAAACTGCTTGATGTGGCTGAATCTGAAAATAAGCAATTTTGCCATATTCAAGACGCAGCATTGACACTTTCAGCATATTTCTCGGAGAGTCTCACTGTCTATTCAATTTTATTTCTGTAGCACGAGTTAGAGGAGAGAGTTTCTTGCCTGTTTCATCACTAAATATTAAATCATGTTTCACTTTACTGTCACAACAAAATGAAAACAGGAGAGGCATGTGCTATGGGATAAAAAGAAATCATAATTGAATATTTTTGAGCAGTTATGATATTTTTGCATTTTTAATTATGTGATTTTGCACAAGTAACATGTCTTGATTGATTGGGATAAGGACCTCCTCTTAGCTCCAAATGCGCTCCCACCCTCCCTTGTTTAATGCAAATTAAGCGAACATGTGCCTTTGATATTGAAATGATCTCACTGCTTTCCTACAAACATTTCAGCAGACGAAATGGAACCGCGCGTGCATTTTCTCACTGTAAATTACATTGACCTCACCACGGCCATGAGCTTTGTTGGGACCCAGAGTCAATGTTTTGTTTGTTTAAAAGCAACTATTATAGCTAGAAAGAAAAAAAAAATCTAAAAACATAATAATGCAAACATACAATTGTCCTGTGAAACAAGTTCAAGACAAATTCACTTACGTTGTACATTAGATCATTTGGAATAAACAACATAAGTTAATGATCAAAAGACAAAAGTAAAAATCTCAGCAAGCATTTGATTCCAGCTTTGGGTACTTGACAGTTTTTGCTACACATACATTTTGGTGCCACAAATAACCGGCCCTACAAGTGAACCATGGAATACAGAGGAAAAGGGGCGATTAACTAAAGTTGATTTATGCAGAGTTTGTAAAAGCATGAATTCAATAATATTTCTTTGGTGCGCTTAAACAAGACAAATACAAATACATTGCACTGTACATGTAACAATGTGTGTGGTTCCCAGGAGTCGCAGCGTTGTATGTTTTTTTTTTTTTTTTCACGCTCAGTGTACTTTTCAGGACACTGTGTTGTGTGACCCTTGGGGTTGCTCTATGAGATGATAACAGGACTGTGTGTGTGGATAAACGTGTCTTTGTATTACAAGGGGCCCACGTGGTGAATGCACACAGGCCCAGAGAGAGTCCCACTGCAACAGAAGCAGTCCTCGACCTCACAGCCCGGGACTCCTGAAGAAACACACCGACTCACTAATTACTAGGGGTGGGAATCGCCAGAGGCCTCACAATACGATATCATCATGATACTTACGCCACGATACGATTTTATTGCGATTTGAAACACATAGCAATATTCTGCATTATATTGCAGTTTATTACCTTTTTTTTTTCCAACTTCAAATTGTTCCCAATTTCAAATTAGGTCCCCAAAAGGAAACTTTCTTTTATCTAAAATGATACTTTTCTCTGTTTGGTCATCTCACTTCAATTCTATTGCTGCAAAATGGGATTGCCAAGCAGACAAACTCACCAACACATACTGTGTATAATAAAAGGTTGATTACTTGGCGTCTGTGTATCAATACGGTATTGCCACGGAAAATATCGCGGTACTATGCCGTATCGATTTTTTCACCCACCACCCCTACTAATTACCTGCTAATGTCAAGATAAGCAGTGGTAGAGTTATTGGCTCGTCCTTTCCACAACCGTCTGCTTCTTCTGTTTTCTGTTGCCGTGTTCACATATCTTGTAGATAGCAGGTAAATCGTTTGCAGAGAGATTGATAGGGATATTTTTATGTCTTCTGCCAGGCGCTTTGTAGACAGCAAATATGGGGGAAATCTGAGGAAATCAGACTTTGTGTGCGATATTACTCACAGTTAAAGGTCTGGCCACCGTTCTGTATGAGGGGAAATGGTGGTGATGCTATTAACCACACTCCTTTCCTGTTTAGAGGAAGGGGCTGTACATTCCAGGAGACACACACAGACAGACAGACAGACAGACAGACAGACACACACACACACACACACACACACACACACACACACACACACACACACACACACACACACACACACACACACACACACACACACACACACACACGGGCGCGCGCGCAGTGTATGGGCACTTATGAAGACATTCTTGTACATGAGCACAAATACTTTTATGCGCACCACCTAAACAAACTTTATACTTAGTATACATTTTACAGCACATACACACATACATGAGCGTGCACTCACGCATCTACTCAATGACTCTATCTTCCTGTCTTTCTCTCTCTCTCTCTCTCTCTCTCTCTCTCTCACTCCCTTTACTGGAAGGCCACTCTGATAGGCCCCCTCATAAGGAGAGACACACCATCCCAGCTGATTCCAGAGGGAGTCCTTCAGAGGGAGCACTTCCAGTGGCTTCAGTGCATTAAAGCTTTTACCTTTTGCTTCTAAAGGCATCGGGACAAAAACAGGCCGAGCTCTTTCTCTCCACCAGGGAGAGAGAGAATGCATTGTCTTGTGAGGACACTGATTACTTAGGAATCAGTCATCAATTATTCAAACGATGGCATACTGTATTGCCTCCACCTTTAGTGACAAGACGGCCTTTCAAGGCTGGGAATTGCAGAGACACACCCTGCCCCGGTCCACAAGAATCGATACAGGCCTGGATAGTTTGCTTCCTCACTTTCGTTTCTCGTGTCTTGCTCTTCATACCGATTGTGAATTTGGGCCCTTGGCATTACACATTTGGAAAACCTTGAAGTGCAAGCTGCTGAGAAGGCCACAGGGCTAAGGCAGGCCACCATGGAGGCCTGCGGGGTTTGGAAACCCGCCCTTGGCATGTCCCTCAGTTCACTCCACCGCCTTTTTGTCAAGTTCTACCCACTCCCTTTGGTCTCTCCAGTGCCTGTTGTCTTAACTCAGCTGATTAGCTGTAAGTGAGCCTGATGAATGTCTGCCGTTCATCCACAACACCTGGTTCTCAGGAGAGTGGATGTTGAAGTTGCCTCAAGGACGGAGACAGACGTAAAAAGGGGACTTTCTCTTACACCAGTCCAAAGATGGGACCACCCAGGATTTGCATACTTGAGGTTTTTACTTTGCTTTTCTTCCTTGCCTCAACTCAACGGTGTTGCAGAGTTTTCCCTGGACCAGACTTCTGGCATACTTTGCAGTCCTGCTCCTTAGTCACTGTCACCGAAACACAAAGAGCCCAACACACATCCCAGACTGTCTGACCTCCCCTCTCTGGAAGCCTTGCAATGTTTGCTAATATAATATCCTCTTACTCTGCTGCAGAGCCAAAGCCCTTATTTTGAACAACCACAGACCACTGAAAAAGGTCAAGCATCCCAGGCCAAAGAGCCAATTAAACAAATGAAGTGTAATCCACACCTGATCAGCTAAAGTGGATGATTTTTCTTTCTTTTCTTTTTTTTTCTCTTTTTATTATCATGTGTTTCCAACATGTTGGTATTCCAGAGAGGTTTCCCTGGCTGTGTCAAGGTCAATGGGCATGCCACTGCTGTTTATTTGCGGGCCATTTGGCCTGTGTTGCAGCTTGTGACATGAAAGAGTGAAGAAAATGTGGAGGGGAGAGGAAAAATCATAAGGTTGAGGAAAAGCATGGGAGGAGCCAGAGGGAGGGAGGGAGCCAGAGGGAGGGAGGGCGGGAGGGTCGCTGGAGGAGTTGGATAACAATGGCTGGAGTCCAAGGTTGGCTAATAGTATCTGACACACTGCAATTTTGAGGCTTATATCAACATTGTTTTTACAGCTGTAATTAAGCCACCTAATCAGAAGCACATTGGTCGGGACAGTCTGGGGCTGTGAGGGGGCAGACACACAGTGAGCTGTGTTCAGCCCTGCGGCAAGGCAGCAGCACCGCACTGGGCTTGGGCTAGGTGGAGGCCAGCCAAGGGAACTGTGGGTGGGAGAGCATCCCGAGTGTGACACACACATACACATACATACACACAGATGTACACAAGGCCTTTATGGGGAGGGAGGGGTATGTATGTGTTGAACTATATATATGTGTGTTTTTCCTATATATATATATATATATATATATATATATATATATATATATATATATATATATATATGTATGTGTGTGTGTGTGTGTGCGTGTGGGGGGGCCCTTTTGTGGTAATCCATCTGTCCAAATTGTTTTTGAGGCTGTGTGTGTTGCAATAGTCTCCTGGTGGCATGCATATCTGTGTTTATCAAGTGCTCACTTATGTCCAAATATTACTTGTGCACGCATGTGTGCTCAAGTGCATTTCCATGTTTGTTCAGGGGACGTTTTATGGTGTGTGCCTTTTGTGCAAAAATGTGCATATGAAAGAGAGAGGGAACATGTGTATGTGTGCGGTCGCCTTATCCCCACCGACGTTCACCCCACCCTTTTCAGGGCCCAGTGCCGAGTCACCCAAGTCTCAAATGGCAACAGCACACACACACACACACACACACACACACACACACACACACACACACACACACACACACACACACACACACACACACACACACACACACACAGCAGGACGCGGCACTCAGCTGGGGCCAAAGTCAACAGATGAGCTGGTCTGAACTGGCTTGCTGTGTGTTCTGATTGTAAATTGCGCTGGTGATGATTAGAGAACTCCAGCACAGGATGTCGACTCTTAAAACTGTCCAGAGAAAATAATTTTCTACTATGTTCAGGAAACTTTTTTTCTTTCTCTCCTTTACACTGCTCCCCACTCCACCCCTCCGCCTCCCTCCGTCTTTAATTTAAACATCATGCGGCTCTATGTGAGGAGGTGGAAGGAGTTGGTGTGTAAATTGGTTTAAGGCCTCCAGAGTAAAAAAAAGCCAGACAACAGAGGCTGTTTAGAGTTTCATCTTATCTATGCAAGTTCACACGTAGATTTCTATGCACATACAGTACATACCCATGCATGCACTAAATATCCCTAAAATGTCACTAAGCTTAAATATATTTGTGTGGTCATCTACACTTTTCTTGATCTGTGTATTTCTCAAGGACTTTGCTGTGTGATATTTCACTGTATCTAGGTATGAGTGCATTAACAGCATTAGTTGTTTATTCCAGTGTGGCTGTCAGAAAGTGGGAAGAAAGATCAATGAGTGTTTATGTAACAGGCAGAAGTTGATGGGGATGAATGATTATTGTTCTGCTCTTTACCTCCTACTCACCGTGTCATGATGTCATCATCCTGAGACACACTAAACTGAGCTAGCCCAGCTTGTTGTTGTTTTTTTTTCCTACAGCTCCACAAAAAAACACAGCTTTCTGACTCATCACTCGCTGACGTTACAACGAGCTTGTCTGATGGACTGTGCAGAGAAACAAACTTGATGTATCCCTTTTGTTGTTGCTTATATTGATTATCAACATCAGTGCCTATGTGATAGCATTATAGATGTCTGTGGCTTTATTTTGACATTTGAAAATGTTTTGGCATCAATAAACACACGTAAAATGACAAGCCACTTAAGTCAGGATATTGGACTGGACACTTGAGCAGAGTCTGCTGAACGTCCTGCAGTCTGTAGCCAGCTGGCAGATTTTGTCCCACATTCTTGCTCCCCTGCTGCGCCGCCCAGCTTGGTGACCATGAATGTGTTAGCAACTACTGAGTCCTCTCACCACGTCCTTCAGGCTAATTTAGATTTATGTCCTTTTTAAAGACTTTGCCATTCCCTTCCTGTGAAGATGACATTTTTGCGTCTCTGCGTCATACAGTATATACATTAATTAATTTGTCAAACGTGGAATGCTTTGAGGAAACAAAAGAAAGATTAGCGGCAAGGAAAAAAAGATGGACAGAGAAAAAAAGAAGATAAGCTTGTGTGACTTGTCTGGAACAGTGCGTCGCTGCTTTCCTCAAAGTTTGGCAGTAGTTCCTCTCTCCCCTTGTTACTCTCCCTCCTTCTCTCCCACCTCCACAGAAATGTCCAGCTTGATTTAATCAGGGAGGCAGAGGGGAAATCAAACTGGGCGTGGGACCAAAAGCCTCCATATGGGGACAGGCCTGGTCCTGCGACCTAATCGACCCCGGGGGCAGGCAACAAAGACATTCAGTGAGTTTGTGAAAGAGAGTCTGTTTATATTTGTGTAATCGTGTCTCTGTTTGTGTATAAGTGTGACTTGAGGAGGGGAATGAGGCTGGCGGGGAGCAGGGAGGATGTTAATGTGTCCCTCAGGTGGCCGCAACAGCACAGTCACACACAGACTTGTGTTTGACATGAAGAAGGTGGGGAGAGTATTTCCTATCCCACTTCTCCCTCCTCCTCCTTTTCCTGCTGTGCGGTTCAGACGTTAGAGCCGGCATTAAATTCCTGTCGACAAGCTCCAGGTGGGGAATAGGCCACATTTCGCCGTCGCTGTGCCCCCAGGCCCTGCAGGAGAGTCCCTGTCTTTCCCAAACATGCTACACCTCGGTCTGCCTTTTGTTCCTCCAATTCTTTTTATCCCCACCCCCTCTCTCTTCTCCTTGTTCCCCTCCCTCGTGTTTTGTGACTGTTTACGCAAAAATGACGGTTCCTCCTCAGCTCGCCGGCTTGCGGTTGACCGAAACAAATAAATAAATCCATAAGGACACACATTCATTCACAAACAGTCTGTGCACACCCCACAATCACATAACAAGATGAGAGATGGAGAGAAAATGTAAGCTGCGGGAAGAGAAAGTAAATTAAAAACAAATCATGGCATGACTATGGAATGCAACTGGTGAACGGCGGAGACAACTTACTAAACAAAGGCCATGGGATTCTCTGGCCCCCTCGTCTGTGTTAAACAATAATCAAGAATAGTCCAGATTTAACCCTGCTGCAAATAATTGAGAGGAGTGACTCATTCTGCTGAGTCTCACAGCAGTAAAGATGACAGAAGAGGACCAACACCTTGTCTTACTGAAAGCATGTTATTATAGTCTCAATATAACCCAGCTAAGGACTCTGACAAGGGCCTGGTAGTGTGCAGTATGCATTCAAACTGGTGTGTGTGTGTGTGTGTGTGTGTGTGTGTGTGTGTGTGTGTGTGTGTGTGTGTGTGTGCGTGTGCGTGTGCGTGTGCATGCGTGTATGTGTGTGTGTGTGTGTGTGTGTGTGTGTGTGTGTGTGTGTGTGTGTGTGTGTGTGTGTGTGTGTGTGTGTGTGTGTGTGTGTTTCAGTGTTCAGGAGAGGGACTTGGATGTGGAAAGACCCAGATTTATACGTTTTGCTCTTGGAATATCCCAGAGATATGTTGGAGGCGGCAGGGGGATTTTATAAAAGTCTTCTCCGGTTTCTCTAGTTCAGCATTTTGTCGTAGTGAGGACATTACGTGGTGACAACAGGCATTCAAATACTCCTCCCCCCCTTCCCGTTTACACACGTCTGTCTCTGTTTCTTGCTCCCTCTCTTGCTTAATTCTTTTCCAGACTGCTATTTCTTCCTTGAAAACAGGGTTGCAGCCAATACTATACTATAGCATAATCTGTTTAAATGTAAAATGAAATCATTTATTCAGTTGGACTAAAATTACATTTAATGAAATTGGTGAACTGAACAGTGTGATTAATGGGAAACACTGGGACCACATACATACTGTATGTAACGTCTGTCCTGAAATTGTTCTTAGCCACATCCCGCTCCAACAAATAAGTCTTCCCCTCTCAGATATCTTGCTACTTCTACTATTACAGTTAGGGCGTAATTTCAAAGGCTTTTTACTTGAAGCTAAATACTTATCTCATTCTAATGGTACTCCTGAGAACAGACCGCTTATCCTGATATGAATTGAAAATTCACTAAAGAAAACAGCCATGGCATGAATGTGAAGCATAAAACACAAAACAGGCCCAATACTTGAGGGCCCTGATGCAGAAATATTTACACTAAGTTCCAGTTTTATTATAAATATACGTATGAGCAAGGTTCGTTCCTATTACGTGTTTGAGTCTGATAAAAGCTAGAGGGAAATGCATAGCTTGTCAGGAGCATATTCCATTATGGGACTACTGCATGTGCCATTACATGTGTGTGTTGCGTGCGCCTGTGTGCTCGTTGAAGTCACTTCTGACATTCAGCCAGATTAAAACCCAAATCATGACTCTGGTTGCTGTTTCCACAGCACCATAAATAAAGCATTTAGGTCAGAGGAAATCATTAAGTGTTAATAATATTGTGCCAGTGCTCTCTTTGTGGATATGGATGTATAAAGTGAACTGGAAACCCAAAATGGTCTGTTTGGGTGGTTGACTAGATGTGAAACCGCACGAGTGTCCTTGAGACCAGTTAGTTCTTTAGTGTGTGTGTGTGTCTGGGCAAAAGCGTGCGTAAGTATGCACGACTCCACCAGCTCTGGCAGGAACTTGGGAAACCACTGGGAGCTCCTCCAATAGTACCTAGTGTGGACTCATTTGTTGACTCAGTGATGGTTAGAGGGGAAAGTGTTGCCATCTTAACACCAGCACAGCTAAGTAGGAGACACACACACACACACACACACACACACACACACACACACACACACACACACACACACACACACACACTGAGAAAACAACATCAAGTAGTGCTTTTAAGAGGCTACAGTGTATAGCCGGAGTGCAGTTCGCCTCCCCCTCATGATAATCCACAGTAGTTTCATACAATTTGAATGACAAACTACACTGGCAGCCAAAGGGCTAAAGGGGCACATTTGTTTTGGAGAGAGACTGAGACCAGCGCTACTGCACACTGAAGCTCAGGTGCTGCGAAACTCTGGATGAAACCACATGCCTATTCTCCGATTCTGGACCTTGAGAGAGGACTTTATTTTCCCTTACCTAAAATGGTCTGGGGTGCAAAAGAAGCACTGATTCACAAATAGCTGGCTGTGTTATTTTTAATTTATTGGACAAAGCCTCAGCTGTAGAAGTCATCAGAGAGATTCTGATTCAAGTGTACTCTAATGCAGCCCGGACTTTGTATTAATAATTAAAACTCAACAGAACAATCAGATCACCAAACCAAACAACACTTAGGCCTCAGTAACAGTCAGCTCTCTGAATCCTCTCTTTCTTTTCAGTGGATGTCTACAGTGAGCAGGATGCCTAGAGGCGCAGCATTGAAAATGTAAAGGTTCAAGAGTATTAAGTATTATAAAATCCGAACAAAATGAGGTGGTGTTACTGCATGGAATACTTATCTTCATTAACACTTTAGCAATTTCCAATTGGGTATTGCAAGCGATACACATTTGTGCATGTCTAATAGTTACTGATGTTAATTTTCACCTCTCATATTTGTTTTGACTTATCATGCAGTAATGGGGACCACTGGGGAGCCTATTGTTTAACAGGAAGGGCAGATATAATTTCAGCGCACTGTGTTAAAACACAGGGAGTTGCATCTGGTGAATGGTCAATATCCTCAATCGATGCTGTTCAAATTTGGGATGCCATAGGGCCTGACAGCAATGAATTGTATTATTTTGGGCAGAGTGAAGAATGGATCGAGTGGGATTGTTATGTTGTGGGAATTTAAGCCCAATATTTGTTTTCTGTACATAAACATTTTGGGGTACGAGGCAGACAAATCACTACAGGCACTCAAAACTTTAGCTCCTAAATTCTATAACAACTCCACATATGATTTAGAAACATACAATGCATAAGGATTTTCTTTTTGCTTTTATCACTGCATTGTATGGCAAAACTGCAGCACGTTTGATAAGGCATTGTCATTAGATAATGATGAGCTACTTAATTTTTTCTCCATCTTCATGAAAAAGTGAAGCTCCTTAAAAAGGAAAATAAGACTGAAGCATTCCAATGTGCCCTAAATTGGGAAAGAAGACAATTAGGCTGACTTGTGGCTGTCAGTCAACCCACTGTTGCAAGGTGTTCTATGAGGTGAAATCAAGCAGGCGAACTAGGGGAGAGGTGGTGTAGTGAGATGGAGAGGCCAGGCAGCCAGGGGGCTGCACTAGAGTAGCCGAGTGCTGGGGAGGGAAACACCATTGTACTGTTCGTTTGGAGACATTCTGTCAAAGCCGGCCCAGGCTGACACTCCGGATCACAGTTTGATAGACGGAAGAGTAGCTCTCGCTGACTAGGTCCTATTAAGGTGGATGTTTTCAAAGTTTGGGCCTGGCGCTAGGGAAAAAATAGGAAGGACACAGAGGGGAAGTGGAGCCTGAGCGGAGCTGACATGCTTCAAGACCCTCTTCCCCAAACGCGCAGTTGGGGGTCAAATCGCTTTCCTTCCTTCGCCCAGTCTGGCTTGGTGTCCAACTTACTGAATGTCTAATAGAGAGAGAGCTGAAGATAGCCGCACAATGCTTCACACACACACACACACACACACACACACACACACACACACACACACACACACACACACACACACACACACACACACACACACACACACACACACACAAAAAATCACATTTGGAAATGCACACTGATATCTTTCACATAACACACACCAAACAAACAAAACATTCATGGACGCATGTTAACACATGCTCACGAGCGTTCATGCAAGCATAGATTCTCACAGATGTGCATATCTGCATATGTAGTTTTGTATTCTATAGTGAGAAGACTGAGTTGTGTCCAGTAGGATTAGTGTACGTAGGTTTTCGTGCAAGACCGTTTGTACCCCACTGCATCCCCCCTCTCCTGGATCAATGCTCTCCCGCTGTCACAGTGCAGTGAACAGGCAGAGGCAGCCAAGAGAGGCCTGCTAGACCTACAGAGGCACGAAAGCATTGAGAGGTAGTAGAGGGGGGTGGATGGCGGGGGCAACGCTTGAATGTGTGTGTATGCGCACTGCTAGTCGTCAGAGAGGGGCGAAAGCAGACACACTGCACCTTGACCACCTATTATGAAGCTCTTTGCCGCGATGTCAAGTGAAAGCAAGTTAATTGGGTGAAGCTGTAGAGCATGTTAGGGCGGTGGTTGAGGGCTTGCCGGCTTGACAGTTGAGTGTCAGCGGGACCCAGTCAAGTGTGGCTGAGAGACAGAGCCCTGTCACCGGGCCTAAAGCAGGGCCGCTGGGGCTGTTAGGGAGAGAGACGACCCCTCCCTGCACACACACACACACACACGCACAGCCACACACTCCACACAGTGACACGTACACTCAATTACATTCACTCATCCCCTCTGGTGCACGCCCACACTCTCACTCTCACTTTATTTTAGAAAAAAGTTAAATAATTACCTTTTCTTAAGTTAAAGACTGAACTTGAATTTGTAAATGTATCACACATTGCAGTAATAATAACTCTAAATATAATAACTAATACCGGATAATTGACTGACTGTATCAGGTCAGGTATAATTTAAAAAAAAAAACTCTTTGAAAGATGTTTGCCTTGTGCAGTTCATCGTGCATATGAAATAGAAAATACATACGTCAGCATGTTTTTTGTTAAGTTGTTTAAAATCCCATTTACACGATTATTATAAAATAACAATAATCATATATGAATAAATATTTTAATATCTCCAATAAAACTATTTTCTGTATACCATTTGACATTCTTTATATTTCAGATGATTACTGACAATCAAAACGTTATGCAGCTAACTGATGAGTTTATATCATTGTCATAGTGGTTTTATGTTACAACCTAACTGTCAAACACAACTTGTTTTTTTGTAATTCCAAAAAATACCATGGACTGTATTGAACATGATCCCCATTTTCATTGGTTTAATTTCCTATTTTTTCCTAAATGTATTCACTAATTTAAAGGCAATGAGTTGGGCACCTGACAAGTTATTGACAAACCTAAGCAGAACTTAACGAAAGAGGCCCAAAAATATACACCATTAAGCGATTCCCCAGGGAGGGTTACAGAGCAGCTTTGCAGATAGTGTCGGAGGGTTGTGGGATGCCCATTTATCTTCCTAAAGCTCACATTCAATCTCCATCATACTGTCAGATGGAAATGAGACCCTCTCTTTTGTATCATTCACACCCCCAGAAGTGCTACTTACTGCCCCTTTCTCAGTATGACAAAAAGACCCTAATTAGAGAAGATTGAATGATAGATGAGAGGAAGATGGCCGTGGCCCAGAGATCATTGTGTTTTACACCATGTTATGTCTATGGCTATAATATTTGTGCTGAGCAGTGTGGGAATCAAGCATGGCAGCAGATCCCCTGCTATGGGCGTCTCAACATACTCAACGATCCATAATGTAGGCCTTATGAAACTGATGGGCCAGAACACAGTCTCTATTCTGAAAGGCACAAAGCATTTGACAAGGTTGTTAGGACTTTGTCCGGCCACAGTCACCGATTAGGCTAATTCTGTGAATTTCAAGTTGAAATCGACATGCTTTGTGTCGAATTTTCAATTGAGTCAAAATGTAATATATATATATATTTTTTTTATTAAAATATAGGTAATTGACTTTAGGAGAAGGATGTTTGGGATATAACTTATCAAATGTAACCCTGCAGCCAGACACAAGCCCTTTAACACTGAATGAACCACCACTTGCCTTAGGCAGCTCTGAAATAATTATGTTAATTTGATTATCCTGCAGTGCAATATTTACGAAATAACACAGCTCACTGAGCTAGTTGCTAAATGTGAAATGTAAGAGTGATCCTAAAAATATTCTTTGAAACAAAATAGTTGGATAAGCTTCATTGGAGAAATCCTCTAATTGGTCTGTAGCACTTACTGAGCGTTTCATATAAACCGCTCGGTTATCCTTACAGTCTTAACCTCACGAGTATCACCTAAAACCTGAGCATCAGCTTAATGCAATCAGATACACTTTTAAAATCTAATTCCTTAAACATTTCTACCATTGTCTAAATGTTCACCCCCTGTCTAATTCTACTTCATGACTCCCTGCACCTCTACTAACAGCTTTGTAAACTGCTTAAAGGACCATTATGTCTGCTTACTTCCTCTGTCATAATGGGTTAAATGCGCTAGAAGCAGTCAAGTCCAGCCGTTAAGTTAGAAGGCCATAAGTGGTCAAGAACCTCTGTGATCTATTCATCTTTTATAATCCAGATATTAATAGAACAAAACTAATAAAAATCAACATAATGAAATAGTAAATTCATCTCAGTCTGCGGAATATCTATTTATACTATGCATGGAATATTTTAGTCCCCACCAAACAGTATTCACAGTAGATAATTATGTTGGATGAGGCATTGGCATTGCATGATAAAGCTCAATATTATTGCTAATTATCACATTAAAGTAGATATTTTATAGGGTTATTCTAACTTCAACAGTTGGCCTTGTTGCTCAGTTACTTATTTGATTTAATTGTGTTGCTACTAATGACATACTGGATCACTCCTTGTCTTGGGTGATTTAACAAATTGTGGCATCATAAAAATCATTATCTACTCTAAATTTAGCTATCACTGAAACTCAAGGTTGCACATAATGTGATTAACTGATATACGCTGTATAACAAACAATTAAAAAGTATGGTGCCCAACAAATATTTTAATATATTCATGCTGTGCTTACAGGACAATCCATAGCTAGATTACTGTGCCATGGTATTTCACTAATTACATAACAATTTAAACATTTCAATGTATTTAATTATACAGACGCTGTGATGTCACAAGAGACCACTTTTCTCTTTTTCCCAATCTATTGTAATTAAAAAAAAAAAAAAAAAAAAGATAAGTTTGGGGTCTAATTTTTAAAAGTTCCTAACAACGAAAAAAAGGGTGAGAAAATCAATAAGCCATTTTAGTCTCTATCTATCAAAGCGGATTCCTTCTTGTCTGTTTTAAAGTGGGGATGTGGCACTTTAATAGGATAGCGCGAGGCTGTTTGAAATGTATGCCAATGATTCCTGTCATTTCATGGCAGCCCGGCCATGGTTCACTGAGCGCCCACTTCTCCCCTGTCAGCTCGACTGAAGACAAGCATTTAGTTGCAAACTTTGAGCAGGTTGCGCAAACCAGAAATGATGTGACTGCTACTTCCAATCCCCATCCTTCTCTTTCATGCTGTAATGCCACTGGCGGTCAAAGAAAGGGGAGAGGCGTGCGCTCTCCCTCATTTAACTGAAGAACATGCTGATTTAGTAAAAACCTTAGAGGTGAATTGACTAGAGGGGGTCCAAGTGACAAGAAAAGAGAGGGTGGGTAGGAGAGGAGGGGGTGAAAGTACGAGAGGTAAAAGGAGGCAGAAGCTTAGTGCAGAGGAAGTCAAAGGTTATCAGTTGACCTTTTGTGTCATGTCTAGTTCCCAGGATAAATGCTTTGTTGAGTTTGTTGTCATCATATTATTAAAACAAACACTTCATTTAGGCTTCTTTATTCTTTCATCTCATGCTGTTATACCCAGAGAACACATTACTACAGATTTCTTTTGCATGGCCAACATCGTTTTCCAGATATTGATATAATGTCCCAGCCACACACCAAAAAAAAAAAAAAAAAAAAACATTCATGTGTCTTAACACTGGACCAGTAAGTCAGTATCAAGTAGCCCTGCTGGCTAGCTGACAGTTTGGTTGCGTCGAGGCCACGGCCTCAGCCCTGTATTTTCTGCCTTGTAGCACACCAAAGTAAAATCGCTTGTCAAGCCGAAGTGTCTGTGAGCTGACAAGATGCCCCAGTGACATTTCAGCTCGAAAGAGCAAGTGTCTTGCAACCGAGTGGTCAAATATCAGAGAATAGGTCAAGCAGGGCGGAGCTGAGTGCTATCCGGAAGGCCAGTCTCTACCAAACGCCAAACGCCCCCTTGACTTTGACAAGTGGGACTGCTGGGGGGGTCAGTGAGCGCAGCGAAGGGGCGGCTGTGCGACGGAACAAAGTGATGTTCTGTTGGGCATGGCCAGACAGTGTGCACCTTATTGGCTTCAAAAGGGAAAAGACATTGACATTGATTAATCTTCTTAACCCTCTTGAACATGAAGAGGGTGTTGGGGAGCTTAGAGTGGTGGGGGTTTGGCAGCCCCATAAGATGGGCCACTCCAGTGGTTTGTACGGAGCATGGCCCCCTGAAATGTACTCTGACATTCATTAGAATATCTTTGACACCTATCATGGGGGAGCCGGCAAGGCTAGAGGAGGAGAGCACTGTCTCCAGTGATCTCAGTCACCCCCAAAACCTTTTACATTCTTTCATGTGAGTGAAATCACTCTGAGCTAAACTATGGAAGTTAATCACAAGAGGACATACAGCCACGTGTTGGTATAGCGCACACATTTGGGTTCATTTAACTGGGACATTTATTGGAACACAAACTTACAAGGAGTCTGGTGAATGTGACGGGTGACGGGTAAATTTCATCCAGTCTTTGGGACAGTCTCCAGTTGGACTTTTCAATCCATGCACACTGATGCATAGAGTTGTGAATGAAGCAAAGAAGCACCTGAAAACAGTGCATGTATTTGCATATACAGTAAGGTGTCAATTCCAACGGCCAGTTGCTGTTATAAATACATAAAAGCCTCTACCTTTAGCTTATGCCTTTGTGTTTTTCTGCTGTTTTTCTGTTTTTTGTTGAATTTTAATGGAAACAGAAAGAGAGGAGGAGATAGAGAAAGAGAGAGCATGTGTCAAAGTCTTGACAGCCATCAAGGCAATACGGTGGTGCTGACATAAATATTTAACACTGAGGGGCAACCTACAGCATGTCATGTCACGGCCGTGATTAGGGTGAATGGTGACCCCCTCTCATATAACATGGTTTCATGTTGGAGAGTGGCGGGAGGGCATGTGTCAGCGCTTCATAGGCTCCCTATCAGAGGGCGGACGATGCTCCCTTTAACCCTCATTTCCATAAAGCCATTCCTTTGGAACAGTGTTCCCCATAGGTTTTCGACTCCCTACCTTCTTATTCTCCATCTCCAGGTGGCGCAGAATACTTTCAGAACTAGCTGCCTCTGAGACTACAAGATCAGGCCTGTTGGAAGTGTGTTTGTGTGTATGTATGCGTGTCTATTTTACATCAGACCTCTTAAGAGCCTGATAGTGTAGGTCCATGGAGAAGAGCTGTTTATCATGCAGCCAACATCATTGGGTTGTTTCTAATCGATTGGTTCAAAAATGTTTTTCCAATGTTATGTCATTGTTTGCAGGCCGTCAAGGGCGAGCCCCCTGTGAATAATTCCAACCTTAATTGGAAGGAAATCCATATGTGGAACTTCACTTGCACACAGGATCACAGTACCTTGAAGAAACAATTACAAAGCATAGAGAGGTAATCAATAGCTAAGCCTCGCCATTAAATGTCACCAGATGAAACTGATACGGCCCTATAGTATTATTATTTATTAATGTTTTTTTCATCAAAGTATAAAGGAAATAAAGTACAAATAAATATCACACAAAAGGCAATGAGGAGTGGCACATTCCATATTAGATGTGTATATATACATATGTGTGTGTGTGTGTGTGTGTGTGTGTGTGTGTGTGTGTGTGTGTGTGTGTGTGTGTGTGTGTGTGTGTGTGTGTGTGTGTGTATGTACATTAAACCTTATTTGTAGTGTGCAGAACCTCAGTTAATGAATCATCAATTCACTTGAGCAGCTGGTGTCTTATAGCACTTTTTCTTTTTTTGTCTTCTAATCATCCATTTAAAAGATTGGTATGATAATGAACCGTCTGACTTAATAATTTCTATAATAATAATCTCTAAACACACCTTAAACTTGATAGCTATACAAGGAGAAGTAGAGAGAGTGAGAGTAATGCGCTTGCTTTTTTCTGAATCCTTTCAATGCAACAGGCCACAGCTGCATAATGTTAGAATTTATTCAAGGTTTATTGGGGTCAGGCCTCCCTACTGTAAGTCACACTAATACATTAACCTCCACTATTGATTTGTTGAACTGGTTGCCCCAGAGGAAAATGGATAATGCTAAAAAGAAAAAGTTGTAAAAATGTTTTAGTTACTAATTATCAAAGGATCTGAAAACCACCAGATTAAAGGATGAGGCACATTTTGTTGCTCAAATAAAGAAAGTTTCTATCTCAGTCTACCTTTATGATTATACTGAGACACATTCTTCCATAGAAACGGTGCCTGCATTAAAGAGAATACAAAACTGCCAACATAAAAAAGTTACCTCTAACTAGGCAAAAGCCTTGTGATTTGATGACAATAAAACACGTTTGTCTCAGCCACAAAAGTAGGAGAGAAGCACTTGACACTATATAATTTACCTTCAGCACTTGGGAGTTTACTCCTTTTCCAGTAGGCTGAGCTGATAGCTCTTCCGGTAGATGACATATTACACCAGTCTTGTGGTCATGCCCAGGCTCCATCTCTCCAGTTCTTTGTTCAGTCACAAATCATTCTGTGGGCTCCCTTAAGTGCATCTGTGTTTGTTAAGTGCCCAGACCATAGACCGTGGTGTTAATCCAATTTGCCCTTAACATTTTTTCGAGCAGTTGCCATGTGGTTGGGTGGTTAAAGGAGGATAGTGACACACCTGGGAGAAAATGAAATAACTCTCCCAAGGTACAGGGAAGGGATGAACTTGAAACAAACAACACGAGAGGGGATGAAGATGGGCTGTGAGTGCTGTTACTTGTCCCTGTAGTCATTTACACACACACACACACACACACACACACACACACACACACACACACACACACACACACACACACACACACACACACACACACACACATTCACACACGCGCACATCGTCACATATAGTGAGAGACAAAAGTCTCTGATTAAATTTTAATAGGAAGCCTTTTTAGGCCAGCCCTATTGTCTTTCCCATTAAAGTCTCGGGGATACTAGTATCTCTCTAGTGAGCGGTGACAATAGAAGGCCCTCATATACTTTCCTCCCCTCCTCTCTGGCAGGGAGACGGAAGTGGGATGTTATTATTATTTCATGCCTCAGAAGAGTCCAGCGCTCACTTTAGGGCTTGGTCACAGCAGTGGAGCATCCTGCTCGGGGAATGCTCTGAGAGGTGCTCTGAGTGCACATACAATTGTTCACTTCAGGTTGTGTGCCATTTTCTTACATGCCCCCTGAGCGGAAAAGAAGCGTTGTTATTTCAGCCTTGTTTCGCATGGTAAGACAAGAAAAGCGTTTAGTGCTCCAGAGGAGGTTAAAGGTGACAGCCAGGCAGAGTAATGGACAAGCAAACTGTAAAAGCCCCACCCACAATTGAAAGTCTAAATTACAGCAGTGATATGTAAGAGGATGCAAGGGACTTCACATAAACAGGTGAAGCAGTGTTCCTTAGGATTCCTTGGTCCCGCTACACATAAAGACCTCCAGTTTCTAATAGGTGAATACATCTTATCACTAGCCAATCATGTTTTGTCCGAGGTTCACGCAGCCACTAACAAAATAGACTCAAAAACAAGACTCCAAAGCAAGATACTGTCAGTAAAGGTCTGAGTAATACATTAATGACCGGAAACAATGACAGTAAAAGCCAGGAAGGAAGACTGCTATGCAAATAACAAAAAGTTACTTATTTACTTAATATCTGCAGGTAATTCAAGCTTGTCCTGTCCTCAGCCATCCTTCTGATCTGGTCCAGAGTAAGCATTCCTACTTTGTCATCAAAGAGGGCTTGCATTGTCCATGTTATCACTTTTTCATGGGGAGGTTGGCACAATTCAGAGAATCCTGAAGGCTCAATCTCTGCCAAGTATATGTCAGAGGGATGCCAGTTGCCTCTCTTGGATGCTGCAGACCAATGGACCCAAATATGGGTCTTACCTTAAATTCCAATGGAGTCCTGTCTTTGTCCAGAGGGCCTTTAGCTTCCAGAAGGCTGCCCAGACTAGAGCAGTCCATCTGTTAAAGTCGAACTGTCGAACCCATGGTTGAAACAAGTTTGCAGTAGTCAGTGACCAGTTTCCTTTTAACACTCAGACGTTCTGTGTTGCTATCTCTACAGTCCTACGGTGCATTAAATGTTTTCGTTGAAGCCTTACACGCAACCATTGTGTCAGTAAAAGTTTGCAATGTGTCTTCATTTTGTTCCTCAAAGGACTTGGCTACTGCAACACATACTTTTTTATTTAGGTATAGGTATAGGTATGTAGGTATTAGACAAATATAGCATCAACTAATACTGAATTAGAAAAAGGACATCTGTTTGCCGTCAGAACATGTCCTAATTCCTCTTTGGATTTCTTTTATTTATTAATGCTTACATCTGATTACTTGGGAGGCTATGGGCATTCTGTTCATTAGACCACCCTTATAATTGAATTATGAGAGAAAAAGACGCTATGAGAGAAAAAGGCATCATAATGTGTAACTGATGGTGTAAAATGTTTTTTTTTAGAGTGAACGACAAAGCAACTAATGGCTTCTAGTAGATGGCAGTTGATATCATTATAGATCCACTGTCATGTTAAAGTTTGCAGACATGCAGACTTTGGCTTTCTTCAAATTACATTCATCCAGATGTAGAAAGATGACTCATCAGACCAGGTTCCCAGGCTTTATGCACCCTGTCTTTTAAATCAGCACAGCTTGGGAATGTTGAACACTAAAAAAAAAAATCAGTCTATCAGGAAGGAAACAGCAGCTACAGCGTTTATAGAGAAAGTGAAAGTGAAGACAGAGAAAGTGAAAGAAAGTGACAGAATGGCAGAGTTTAGACTGCTCTGATTCTCATCAGTAAGGCATTATTTAAAGTATTCATTTGAAGTACTCTTGTTTTATAATATATATACAGTGGAAAGGATGATCTCTGTCATGTTTAATTGCAGAGAGTCAATATACATCATTGCCTGAAATCAGATGTACCCAACCATCAGTGTGAATGTAGAATTATAAATTTATGTATGTATTCCTCTCTTACAACCTTTCAGCGGCCGTTGTTCAGGGAGTTGGAATTGTTAGGTGTCTGTGAATTCTGAAGACATCTGAGGGTATAATTAATAAAAAATAGACTAGCTGTGACCTTTGCGCCAAGTGATTGACACAGATAGACAGTTACGATCTTTTAACCTTCAGAAATGTCAAGATAAACCTAAACTCTGTGGCTGGGCCCCGCTGACACCTGTCCTCCCTCCTTTGCTGGGCTGCATGCCACAGTATGAGTCTCCTTATGTTTACTATCACCATATTGATTTGTTTGTGAAGAGGCTGTGGTACCCATTAAATATTCACCGCTTGTTTTTTCCCTTTCACCATCACTTTATTCTTAAAAGCAATTTGTCTCCTTGACTCTTTATAAGTCATGTTCTGCTAACAAGTTGTAGAAACATGAAGGCAAATCCTTTCCACCATTAATTTTTAAATCTCTATTCTTTTGAATCTCTAAATCCCTTTATCTCCTTTGGCAGTTAGCTCATTTTGTCTGGAACAGTGCTTCAAATAATAATGTGAAAAGAGCCCCCTCACACTTACAGTTCTGATAACTATCACTGTCTGTGCTGTTACTCTGTACTCTGAGGTAGTACATAGGAAGGACTATCCCGTCCATCCTTGTAATTGATTCATAGGATCACGCTATGATTTTTCCACAGTGAAAATATCAAAGACTGAAGATATCACAGCCAGAGTCAACTTCATCCACACTTCTGTCAACCAACTCAAAGTTTCCTCATATTTATTTCAGAGGGCGGCAAAACTTTTCTCTTTTTCTGCTTGTTGTTTGTTGTTTTGTTTCAGCAGAACATTGTTTAAAACAGTGGAAAAGTAGCTGAGGTAGATTAAAGCACTCTTTTTTTTTGACTTTTTTTTTCTCAATCTTAATTCCGATGTTCCCGGGAGAGCAGAGACTGAAGTCTTTTGCTGCCGTCAGAGTGATTAGGTGTGGCTGCGGAGGCCAGCTTCCTACCCCCATCTTCAGAAGGTCCTAATTTTATGTGAGTAGCTGAAAGGATGTGTTTGCGTTTATTTGCGCCTTTTATGTCGAAAAACTTCAAAGGCGCCCCTCTCCTCTTCACCTATCATCAATGACAGATAGCGCACCCTGGGAGAGAGAGGGAATCACTATCTTTCCTTATTCATTTGCTCTCCAGTTGAAGATGAAATACACCACACATACACTTCACCCCCTTCCCCAAAAAATAAAGGAGTATGGAAGTGATATTAGGAGAGCTGCAGGTGAGAAGCGTCCGTTAATATGTTAATGTAATCCTCCTGTTAGGTGTCTCCAATCCCCTGAAGATGGGCAGTAATCAGTTTGTTCCTGTCTGCTGGCTTTCTGGGAGGGAAAGGCGGCACTAATCAGAAGTGGCGTAGCACTCGCAAATGCCAGGCAAAGGGGAGGGGAGCGAGATGACACCTCACGGATTTATTACCTCCCCATCTCCATCCTGAGCTGGGCGAATCCTGCATAAAATGGGCAAAATAAATTAAGCTAACCACCGTGTTAACCAAACATGGCAAAAGCAAGCCTGGAAATCCTGAATCATGAGACCTCTTGAGTTTTGCCTTTGTGCTGAAGCTGTTTGCATTTTGCTGCTTTGCACGTATGAATTATTATCCTCAATTCATTGTTACCATTTCTTTTATCATTTAGATTTTCTCTACTGTGCCTTCAAGATCAAAATGTGATTCATTTTTAGTAAATGGTAGAGTAAATTACATTCGAACTATGTGCTTAATATATCAGCCTCAATTAAGGACAATTTTTCATCATTGATTAATCTGCCGATTACCTTCTCAATTAATTGATTTAGTAAAAATGTTCAGTTTACAATCACATAAGAAAAGCAGACACTCGTAACAGCTGAGATGTAGGAACGAGGAAATATTTGATATTTTTTGCTTAAAATTAAACGATTAACTGATTATCGATATAGCTTCCAATTAATTATATGATGATATACTAATGTATTGCTATACAAATTGTTTCTGCTGTGAAGGAAACACAATTTGCCATGTAATTTAAAAAGAATGCTGTATCCATAGTAACATACTAAACTGATAATACTATTATACTGTTAATACACAGTTTAAAGTTGCATGGCAAGAATACAAATGTATATAAAATTAGATTCTGAAAAAAGCTAAACATTTTACTCATTTTCATCAAAAGAATCTTCCTCCTTTTGTTCTATTATTTATGTTTAGTTTGCATTATCTAAAATGGTATAACCCCACTTTGTAGTCTGGTTGTTAGGCCATGCCCTAATAAGTTTTGCAATTGAGCATCACATTAAGGCTTTGACCTTTCGATGTAACTAAACTGGCCTTTTCACCCACAGACATTCACCTTTGGCCTCTGTCATTCTCAATACTCCGTGCACAGGTTATGAGTTTAGTATTGATTATATCTCGTCTTAAAGATGTTCAAGTATTGAGCCCTTTTCAGTTTGTGGTGGATTGAATGGGATACTACATATTCAATGAATTATCTGGAATATATTTTCGACCTGGCAAGTGTTTGGTAATACAGGTGCATTAGGTCCATGATAGATTCAAATGTGTGACTTGAGACTTACCTATTTATCAACCTTCAGACATTCATTTTACTTAACAGTCAGCAGATATAGAGCTAATGATACTGTTTTTTTAAAAATCGAAAACAATGTGAAACTTCATGAATTCAAAGTTACTTTTTTCTTCCAAAGTGGTGGTTGTTTATTTCTTTATCTCTCCATCTGTTGGTCAGCGTGTCGGTCTCACTTTTTCTATTTCTGCGGTTAGGCAGTGAGCAGTGGTGTCGTGTGTGTGTGTGTGTGTGTGTGTGTGTGTGTGTGTGTGTGTGTGTGTGTGTGTGTGTGTGTGTGTGTGTGTGTGTGTGTGTGTGTGTGTGTGTGTGTGTGTGTGTGTGTGTGTGTGTGTGTGTGTGTGTGTGTGTGTGTGTGTGTGTGTGTGTGTGTGTGCGTGCGTGCGTGCGTGCGTGCGTGCGTGTGTGTGTACACACAGTGCGTGGCAGGACAGGGTGGTAAAGGTCAGTGCGATGAGTTCAGGAATGACAGGAAACAATGAACCTTCCTAGGTCCAGTAAATTAACCCATGTCACAGGCTGCTCATTCCTACTGATCAATACTGAACACTTTGCTTTCAGAAAATGAGGGTCATCCTCCCTGGGCCCCAGCCTCCCGGGGGACAGACAGGAACGCTGATAAAACAATCACCATAAAGAGGTTCCAGACTTGCAGCTAAAGAGTGAGTGCTGGAGGCTCCTTCAGTGTCAGCGTGTGTGCTAAGAGCCACTTGCTCTCCTCCAACCCCCACTAGCACTGCTGCTAGCTCCGCTCTGACAGGGGAACGGTCGATAAAGTGGATTTGAGATATAAATGTTTCCCAGAGCCCTCTCCATCACTTGGAGGCACCTGGAGGCCAGGGCACAGTGACACAAAGGGAGGCTGTATTCTACCATCTCTGTCACCCCCACAGAGCAGCCTGTTCAGAAAGTTAGTCCCAGACTGTTGCGTGGACTGTGGTACATGTACACCGCGTAATCTCTGACAGCTGTGGTACTTACTTTTATCGCTCTGAATTTCCTGAAGTAATTGAACAGCTAAAAAAGTATTTTGAGAGTAATATGCTTGGGAGCCACAGGAGTTAGATAAAATGTCTTGAAAACGGAAAAAAAGTAGATCCCAAGTGGCAGGAGCAGTTTTATCCAGCAGTACCTTACATTTTTGCCATGCTAGTGGCATGGCTCTCGGGATGGGAATTTTGGTCGGTCTCTTGGTTTAACAATCCAGAATAAATTGTCCAGATGGATTATCATGAAATATGGTACAGACATTCATGGTCTGCAGATGATGACTCCTTATCATGTTGCTGATCATTGACTTTTCATAGCGCCACTAGCAAGTAGAAATTTTTATCTTTTTAACACTCAGGATACCTCTAAAACATATTATGTAGTTTCAGCCAAAGTCAGCTGTAGCTTAAGATCAATGCCAATATAGCAGGTGGACATGCCAACCTCTACCCTCCAGATTCATGATTTTGTGGTGTAAAGGTATGGATTGGCTGCAAGAGCAGCAATTCATGCACAAGCTAAGAGTTTATTATATTCTCAATATAATATTGTAGGGACAGTATGTGTGCCCTATCCAAAGGCTCTACAGGGAAGGACTAGGCAGACTGTTCATACCATGCACACATCAGGATTGTTACCCCCAGCAGTGTGAGCTAGTGTAATCAGGAATTCTGTTGGACTGAAGTGAACACACACCACCACTATGTCAGTGAACGTTTAGAGCTGAACCGAAGATGTCCACTGTACAGGGGATAACCCCCTTTGATTTAGATAACAACAAGGTCATTTTTCTGGCACGGCCCTCATACTCAAACTTTACATTTTGTTGCTCTACTAGTAGAAAGGATATGAGAAAGCAAAGATTTTTGTTTCCTGGTGTGTAATGAGCATTGTAGCCTCACAGGGACTGTAACATGGCTAGTCTTTAGTCTTGTTTTTATTTTTTTTTAAATTTAATATCTTGCTCCTTCTTTTTTTCATGTCCGTTGCTTTGGGTTGACATCGCAACAGTAAACTTTAATCATTTTCCTTAATCTAGTAGCCTGGTATTGATAGTATTTTCTGCTGTTCACTCTCATAGCACACACACACACACACACACACACACACACACACACACACACACACACACAAATGTGTAGAGACTAGACACACATACACTCAGCCACCAATGCCTCCTGACCTCAGCTTGCGGTCGCTGCTGGCTGCCCAGAGCATATTAAAGGCTTAGATAAAGGGAGCTGGAAACTGGTTGGGGCTGGCCCATCGGCCCAGAGAAAGTGCTTGGAGCAGCAGATGCAGTGGCGGCTCAGGGAGCCTTTTTTCCATTAGGAGTCATTTCCAGGTCCACCCTCAGCCGGTGACAAAGTGGTCTCCGTGTCTTCATTTTCTGCTGATCCCGTGTGAGCCGGAGGGAGGGAGGGACTGTCATCAGTTACTGCTGCCGCCGCCCTCTAATTGCAGCCAACTGTCGATGCGTGCATTTGGACCTTTTTCAGGCCTACATTATTTATTGGGAGAAAAATATTGTATTGATTTTGGATGGCACGGTGAGGTATAAGTGATGTTGCTAAAGAGCTGACAAGACACTATAAACTTTCATAACAGTGTCATACACGTTACTTTGCTCACATAAAATTAACACGTTTGAATTTAATGTAGAACAGAATATGTCTGCATTGCAGGGAAGCACAAATGTGAATCTTCAGTACTGCTGCCAGATTTTACTTCACCTTCTCTAGTCCTCACTGCATGGCTGTGACTTCTACATAAAAGCAGAAAATCTATGTTTTGTCTATTGTCATAATGTTCTGCACATAGAAGAAAGCTAGAGAAAATTAACAGTATTTCTGGAAAAGCCAGTTTTCTAAATTAGAGGTAAATACCAATGACAGCCCAGTGAGTGAGTGATGTATGTCTCGCCGAGGGAAGTCCACAAGTCAGTCATTATTTATCCAAACTATGCCCCTGATGTGGGGCATAGTTATAAAATAAACTCTCGTCCAACTGCCTGAAATGTATTTTGTTTCTACACTCACTAACCCAAACAAATGACCATTTAGTGTTAGATTGGCTGTACAAACACATGGTATTCTAACTATATGTGCTGTAGTGGTCTCACCACCTTATCATAAACCTGGCTGCCATTTTTATATTTTCTGAACTCCTCCGCTTTGCACCTTACCCTCTATGTGAGTGTGAATTTTCTTGTTTTTCAGTGTAACCGACTTGCCATAACATCTAATTCCCTCCAGTTGGGTCACATTATGAAAATGTGTTCATGATCCCTTTCCAATGGAGTGACCTCATTACCTGTAAAGACTCCTAGTAGATGTGTGAGCACATTTGAGTTGTTTAGTGGTGTAGGGGCAAAAAGGTACTTATTTTGTTGGCACCAGCTGTGAGTCCCAAGAACAATGCAAACAGCAGGAATGCTGCTCTGCATATGGAGGATCAGTCCGAGGTTCATAATGAAACACATACTGTACATGTGGGGAGTGACACGTATAATCCAGCTCTAATCTTTTCAGGCGTTTTAACAAGGCTGACAAGTCACATAAAATCAAAGGAACCTCACTATAAAACTTTGCATGTAATAGTTAGCACAGCTTTGTTAAATGAAAAAAAAGAAATCACATTGTTAATGAAAACACAACTGTTTGCCAAACTACCACTTTCTTTTGTTTTATAATAGTTTTCAAATAAAATGAGGCCGGCTTTCACAGGCGAGGGAGGGCAAGGGCTTTGTAAACTACTTTCTCCCTCCTTTTCCCTCTTTCAATAAAGAGCCTGTGCCTAGCATACCTGCAATGTTTGATTCCATGTAATTGAAACAAGGCGAGAGAGGGTCCTTGCCAGCACATGGCCTCACCATTTAAGGTAATGTTTGCGCTTCTAAAGCGGCTAATGAATCCAAGTCTTGGGAGCTGGCACAGTGACTCCCCTCACCAGGGCCTGAAAGCGCCTCAGGATGCTGTCCCCTTTCCTTCCACACAGCTGTGAAAAGTTTAAAAAGCCCGACCCCATAACATGAAACGGTGAGGGCGAACACAACTACAATTAAAAAGGGGGGGAAATATATTGCTTTGGCATCCTGAGGTCATTATCCGCAGTTTATTGCCATTTGTACAGTGCTTTTATTTTGCTTTATATGAGAAGAATTGGCCTTTAATTGCAGCGTTTGCTTGTTTTTCCTTGCAGTGTTTTTAATTTCTGACTGCTTGTATGCGTCAGGGGGAAAAGCCTGTGTACCTTCAATGACCCCGTGAGTTTCCCCAACAGAATGATGTGTCCTATCTCAAACCCTCTGCCCCTGGGATTCTCCACTAAACTCACAATAAGGGGAGCAATGAGGTTCTTCAAAATGTTACACTCATAATTGGTAGTAATTTCATTGAGGGAGAGAATGCTAGTCTAAATGTGTTCACTTGCTGACCCTTAAAAAGAAAGGCAAGTGTCTTTTTTTTCTTGGAGTGTGACACGCATTGTTTATTCCACATTTAAGTGCAGCAGGCAGGGTAAATTCTAAGTTGATGTGTGTGTCAGAAATAAGAACAGTTCAGGTCCAAGGGTCAGACCAGAATATCAGAATTTTCTGTGTTTTTTTTTTTTTTTGTAGGAATCTATGGAGAATAATTGGAATTCCACACATTGCTTTAATGTTTTTACAACCAAGAGCACCAGTACTACATTTTAAACACAACTTATGTGGCAGTAGCTCAGTCTGTAGGACTGGACCGGAGGGTCGCTGGTTCAAGTCCCCGTATTGACCAAAGTGCAGAGGTGGACTGGTAGCTGGAGAGATGCCAGTTCACCTCCTGGGCACTGCCAAGGTGCTCTTGAGCAAGGCACTGAACCCCCCCCAACCGCTCAGGGCCTGTTCAGCAGTCACAACAGAGTGTAAATTGTAATTTCCCGATTGGGGATCAATAAAGAGTATACATTATTATTAATTTCTCTCAGCTTTTCTGTGACAAAGTGTAGCACAACACAGACTCGCTCTACACAGGACCAGACCACAGTCAACTAACAGTGCTACAATTACATCTGTCCCAGGAATTAAGAACACATTGGAGACCACAAGCCACAAATGCGTTACAGAGAAAATACTACTTTTCTGCTATGCTACCTTTCCTGTGTGGCTCGCTCTGTTGAGCCTTTTGAGAGAGGGGCTTAATCCACTAACTAGACCAGAGAGCACCCTAACTGGCCTAATCCAGAGGCTCTCTAGGGCTCTCCCAGGTACTGATTGACTGATTTGTGGAGATGGA
Organism: Gymnocephalus cernua; assembly: GCA_023631565.1. NCBI lineage: Eukaryota > Metazoa > Chordata > Actinopteri > Perciformes > Percidae > Gymnocephalus > Gymnocephalus cernua. Next base: position 19,487,975 of record CM042427.1, on the reverse strand, counting down.
TGCTATCTGGTGTAGTGCAGCTCCATTGGGCCTTTAAACAACATTGCTGGAGAGGCAGACAGAGGGAGGGCATTATGAACTATGAATGATGACAAATCACCATGCGCCATGACAAATGTACATTCTATGACAATCTCCAGTTGCTTCTGTCAGCAGGGATGACAAATGTAGCTACTGTGTTTGTATGTGGTGGGGTTGATGCATGGATGTTGAGTGAAGTCCTCAGTGACAAATGTAATATGATGGTGTTGCCAGATCTTTTTTTAGCCTCTTTTTCAGCCCTTCTAAATATTCAGACAGTAACATCGTCAGATTTGAGCAGATGTTGTTCATGATGATTGTTCATTCTCTGCTGCCCTTTCTGCTGTCCAAAGTTTACACCATGCTGTAAAATATGTGTTGTACATTATGAAATGATGCAGTTTGCAGGTTATGGAGACTTTTTCGGGATTTCATCATTTTTTTTTAGACACGGCTCATATTATTTAAACCTGCACCGACTTTAATCTTTTATTTCACGTTTTTTTGTTGAAGGTTTTAAGGCCTTCATCTACCTGAGACTTGCGGGTCATTTTGTCATTATCCATATTGTGTAAAGTTTGAGTTTGAATACTGAAGTTGAACACTAAGAAGCCTCTTCCAGTTGAGGTATTCGGAGTGTGAAACAGCATCTAAAATGGGTGGGATTATATCCAAGAAATTCCTCCCTCCAAGGTTTCAGCTCCTTGTAAAATATGTCTATATCCTGTGCTCGGAACTCATTAGAAGAGTGTGTACCCACTGGAGTGTGCGAGACCTCGCAGAGCTCAAATCTTAGAAGCACCACTGATGTAATTAGAGATTGGTTCACATAGCACATTATAGTGGTCTTTCCTTTTGTGCAGCAAAAACAACTTAATCTGACATTATAATCTAAGCGATTTGTCTCTCATTTTTTTGTTTGACTGTATTGAAACGACAATTTAGATAATAAAAAGGAACATGGACCCTAATTGAGCAAAGCAATATTGGACCCTAATTAAATTATACTCCAATTATACTTTCATAGCTAAATGATAATCATCACAAAGATTCACATTGCCCATTCGCTAATAGATATGTTGAAGTTATTAAAGTAATCAGCAGCAAAGGAAATCCATTCAGAATTGATTGTGGAATATGCTGATTGAGGCATTGTATTATTTGGAGGTTGGGTCCAGTGTGGGAGTGATCATTAGGAGATCCTCCAAATGAATGGGAATTATCCTTATTCTGAAGAGGGGGCTTACAGGAGCGAGGGCTTCTCACTGAAACAGACCTTAATTAAGAGCTCCAATGCTATTAGCAAGCAATAGCAAAGAGTCTCTGCTACAGGAGGATTCCTTTCTAACTAAGGTTACCTCAATACAGTAATGGATACATTAGAGAGAGGGGTATTACTATCAGTTTGAACAAAGGAACATTTTCTTTATTTCCAAACTTCAAACCTCAAGTGCAATCTGTCCTTCAGATCCTTTGTGTACACAGCTTCTCATGGTTAAAATGTATTTTATTTTATTTGCATGCAACCTTTTTTCTATTGTCTTGATCTGAGTAAGAATCAATGCTGATTAGCCCGGTAAAATGATTATGTGCATTTGGAATTGATGTTTACTCTTTAACCCGTCGATGCCAGTTAGGTATGAAACCATGCATTCCTTCACACTAAATCACATTAATACCTAATCATCCAGAATGAGGGAGAAATTAAATTGGTGTCAAACTCAGTTGAAATGACTGGTTGCCTTTCCAATTTTCTTTTAAAACTAAACAGCATGTTGGATTCAGGTGGATATTTTTTTTTTGGATAAAGATAACCTGCAAAAATGTCAAAAAGAAACAAACTCTGATTTTTGTTTGAATTGTTTTTAATCGAAAGGAAAAATAAGCCAAATCCTCAAACAAAGTGATGCTCCGTTACAAGTGTCTCTTGCCTTGTTGGTCATTTGAAGTCTTTACACTTGGCATTTTCAATTGGAGCCTTTATTGAATAGAATGTGTAATACAAGTGTGGAGAACATGTATTGTAATTTCAACAAACACCAAAAATAATTTAATGTCAAAATTGACCCATGAAAAAGTCTTTAAATTTAAATATCCATTAAATCAGTGTGAAAACCTAGTTATTGTTATTTAACAGTGGACGCAACCGCACATCTTTTGTGTCTGTGCCTCGCCTTTGTTTTGTACGGTACAAAGAGCACAGGAGAATAGGATACAAACGGCATTTCAGACCTTTCTGCTTTGCATTACAGTACCAAGAAGCACGGTTGCCTTTTAAAATTCACAGGAAGTCCATACGAGTAAAATGCTCAGGAAGGGGGAAAAAAGCGAGGGTAGGCATACAGTCCAGTCTAATGAGATCTGTTATTCTGGCCCATTTTATACCCTACCTAATCACACGCTCAAATAGGTTCTGTGAAACCCCATCTCCCTTTGAAGACACTCCCACCACTCATGTGATCTGATTAGTATTTTACATGAGATACCAGCCCAGGCCAATTATAAGAGCTGACCACAATGTTCCAGTCATTTGATGGGGTGGAGATTCAGTAAGGTGGAATCATAATTTAGGGCAGTTAAAGACAGACCGCTGGATCAGGGGCTCCCATAATGCACTGTAAAAAAGGTGGCGCAATTAGTGCCTGCCCAGGAGCGTTTTTTTAGCCTAACCTGGCTTTGCGTACGCCAGCAATTAGTCCTATATGGGAGTTTCTAAATCTTTCATAGGCCTGCACAACTCTATTCGTAACTTTTGAAGATGGTTGCTGCAAGTTGCAAATCTAGAAATTGTCCATAAAATGTTATTCCTTGTCTTTCCCTTTTTTAACAGAAAATACACTAAATTCTTGTTGGTTGTTATACTGAAAGATCACACTGCATATTATATATGATTATATGTGTACCTAGGTTGGAACAATGCACAGAATTTTAGACCTCTTATTGGAAAAAAAAGAGAGACATATACTTAACTTCTTTTTCCTATAAAAAGAGTCTTTATTGGTGAATAAACAGATTATCAAGTTTTGTTGTGTTCTCTGTGGAAAAGAAAGTCAGAGATGGTGGGTCCAGAAGAGGGTGCCATAGATCAGAATCCAAGCACGCTCTGCCTTTTCTTTTGCCTTCTTTTCTATCAGCCGTGGCGCCGTCTGGTAACACGCACTCACACACAGATCTGATCAAGTAGGGTAGCACACTTCTAGCTTGCTATTCTTCTGCAGAGTTCATAACTGTCAGCTCCTAATTCAGTACAGTAGAGCAGTGTTAATTATCATCCAGCAAGGCTGGAGAACGGGAGGCAGGGGACCAAAAAAGGAAGAGCTATTCGGCAAATAAGAAAAATGTATTTTAGCTATGAGAGAAGTTAATTAGGCTTTTATCCTCAACAACATTTTTTTCTTCCCTCATTCTCTCCTCTCTGTCTCTGTCTCGGTATCTCCCTTTCTCCTCCAAACCAGTGTGTGTACTATCCCGCAGGACCTAGGTGAGGAGTTATTTCTGCATCTGGCTTGAGGTTCCACCGAGCTTTTACATAATCAAATCAATATTGCTATGATTCACCCTCTGGCAAAGACTGCCTCGTGCAAGTTTCACTGGTGATGTTTGGCAGCTTACGAGATAAAAAAAGACAGAGAGTGAGAGGAAAAAAAAACCTTAGTTAAAAATCTCTGGGCTATTGATTTCTTGCCTTGTTGGTCCTCTCCCTACCACCTGGCTTCTCATCGCCCTCGTTTTCCTCCCTCTCTTCTTTGTTGTGTCCTCTGTGTTCCATGTGTCACTGTAAATAAAGAAGTGGTCCGACAGTGAGGTGGGGTCCCGGGCCGTGGAGGGGCCTGAGGTGTGGCGAGGTTTCTTTGAGTTTCTGTGAGGAGGTGCAGCAAACCCACTGTGTGATCCATCTTGATAGGTTGACGGGCTATAGACAGGAGCAGCACACCAAATGGAATCCTCATGAAAGCAAATATGACAGCCAAATGTTGAAAATAGGGGGGGGGGGGGGGGAAACACCCATCAATATCTAAAAGACAAAGCCCTTGAAAATACTACAGTAAAAGGCAGATCTCGGCACTGGTCTTTCACTCGTTATTGAACTGGGGTGGTTGAGAAGAGTTGCAGAATGCTTGATATCGTCATAAAACGCTCAAATGACATGATGAAAAGCAACAGAAACCGCTACACTCCCAAAATCCTGCAGCAAACGGAGAAAGAGAGACAAATTTAAATCCACAGTACAGTAATCCACAGTAACAAAATTCACAGTTGAAACAATAAACATAAAGTTTGCCGCGTATCTCCACAAGCATAAAAACAGAGAGCTTATCAAAGCCAGTTTCTAAATTGTGAAAAACTCACTATAAAGTGTACTTTGGTCTAGTAGAGTGTAGTGAGCACATTCAGATATCCTCTAAAATGATACTCACAGTTTCTTTTTACCCTCTTCTATCTTCATAAATCTTGCCCAAATATGACTTATTTAAAGGGTCGTTGAGAGCTTGAAGCTCCGCCAGCCTTTTCATCTTAATACACTTGTGCTGTCTGGACAAGTTCAGCGCAGTCCTGTTAGTTGCCGCACCAGAGCATAAATCCTTCCTCTTTGTCACTTTGATCAGCCTCCCTTCCTTTCCTCAAGTGTCCATGAGGAATGTGATAGGTGGGGGACAGCGGATGGAGAGGGAGCATGTAGTGAGGTGACAGGAGGCGAGAGGAGGACGGGTGAGTGAGTGTGTGTGAAGGGGGGGGGGGGGGGGGGGGTGGGGGTGTATATAGCACATATCGCATCGCATTGATTCGGTCCATTTGGTGGACTGAACATGAACCCAATAATCAGATCTTGCTTAAGCACGCGCTTCCTCAGTAATTGACTCTCGCATATTGATTAAGATGTTGATGTGTCCCAGTCCTGCTCCTGTGCTAATGCAACTGAGAACGAGCCTGACCCCCCCACCCCACTTGCACACTGACACACAGGCACATGACACACACACACACACACACACACACACACACACACACACACACACACACACACACACACACACGTGTACATGCTTGAACAAGCACAACACGCACACACACGCAATCACGCACGTGTACGTGCATGAACAGGCACAACACACATGCACACACATGCGCGCACACACGCTACACACGTAGCCGGAACAAGGCTGTCATTGGGCTCAGTTTAATAGATAAAGCTGTCATGCCGATGCTGCAGTGTCTCACAGGGCCAGCAGACCAAATTAGCCAGTCAATAATTTATGTAGAATAAGCAAAGACAAAGAAACACTGACAGAAAAGTGAACAACACCGGTTGGAAATGGCAGCAACATACAAATTACTTGTGGATTTGAATGTGTTGTTGACGGTCGCTTAGGTCTTTTATTTTTTTCCCTCCATCCATAAGGAGCTTGTTAAAAACATTTGATTTGAACAGGCATGATGTACACACCTTCCCATGAATATTGGATATTTAAGAGGCACACTTGACACATTGATTTGTTTACTGTTGTGCACTGTAACTGTACAGTACATATGTTGTGGGATTTGATGACCTCAAATGAACAGGTTCTTGAAAAAAAAATTATATTTTGTAAACGCTTCAGTTGTATCCAGGGGTTAAAGTGGGATCTGGCAGGTGGTGGAACCCTAAGATCCACCACACCACATTCCATTCTCAAATTTTACATTTACATTTTTTAAAGCTAGTTCACCTGTTACTCTAATTTCCTTCTTCCAAAACAGTGGTGAAGTACACAGGAGCAATTGTCAGGAGTTGAGTTTTCATTAAAGGGCTCATATTATTCTTTAAGCATTTAAAAGGCAATTTTTTCCAAGCAGTCACTCCACATTAAACACACCTGAGCTATGTTTACTTCCAGCTCACTTCACGAAGAACAATGAGAGCAAAATAGCATCACCGAACTATTTTAACAGCATATTCTTTATCTAGCTCAGCTAAAAACACCGGATATGCACCACATTACCGTGTCGTTCACTACCGAGACTGACTACCAGATAGTAGGCGACTGTCCTGCTATTATTACAGACGTGAACTAACCACAGACACTTGCCTCGTTCATGGCCTCGATGATACGCTGCTGAGAATGAATAGGGGAAACACTGGAAAGGATATTTGGCCTTATTTTAAAAGAACGTGAAACACTTATGTATTAAACTGTCAATTAGATTAATTTGCTTATTAATCAAAGGTGTCGGAACGCCGATCCGGATTGTTCCGGCCCACTTTAACCCCTGGTTGCTAGCTGTAGTAGATAACTTTATTGTCCCCGTGGGGCAGTTGGGTTTGCGGCACAGTCGCAATGCACTTCATGACATCAGACATATGATACAAACAAATAAATAATCCCTACATTAGTCACCGACAGACATAACATGAAGAACATACAGTACATCACACACTACAATACACTATACACCCTTAGGTATGACCAGGCCAGTTGGACATCTATCTTATTGTAGAAAAGTGAGACAATGGATGAGGTTAATTATCGGTAAGTAAAGTTGCAATTAGCTGTCGCAATTGCAACATAAATAAGTATTTACTTTTACCACAAGTAAATAAAGGCCCCAATATGTGGCAACTCTGCTCCTGCTGCCATTGTGATATTGTATGTTGTGTTCTTGTTTATGATACTTTGGCACTGTCAAAGTACAATTAATGGCAGACTGGAGAATTTACATCCAGAGGTTACGCTAGTGCCCCAAGATGATGATATTCCACCTTTAAACTGTCTGTCTGTCTGTCTGTCTGTTTTCGGTCTTCGAGTGCCCTTCTACTGTTTGTTGCCATCACATAACAACATCACATTTCTTTAATATTAAAATTATAGCCAAAGCTATTGCTTCAAATGACACCTTTCTCTTTTTACTTTACTTACTGATAATTAACCTATTTCCATTGTCTCACTTTTCTACAAAAACGGATGCTATCAGAACTATTTCAAAGATGCTACTGTATAACCACAGAGTGGCTTAAAGTTTTATAATAAGCAGAGATGGGAGTAAGTCACACACGGGCAAGTCACAAGCAAGTCTCAAGTCTTAACCTTCAAGTCTCAAGCAAGTCTAAGTCATTTTGTGTGACAATCAAGCAAGTCAAGTTAAGTCATAGCTTTGGTCAAGCAAGTCATGTCATACAAAAGTTTCCATTTTTAAACAAGCTAAAGACAGTGGTTATGAACTGCTGGAGTTTTATTTGCATTTTTCCTACTCAATATTCAAAAGACATTGCGTCCAAGCCACATATATCTGAACAGTTTAAATGTATAAAGATTAAAAAAGCACAGCCTAAAACTGATATTAGGCCAACAAAATAAATCAACATACATATTTGTTCAATATGCCTCAAACATGACATCAAATCATGAAATTCATTCAAACAATTCAAGTATAATGGTTTCTAAGTGAAATAATATTCTTCAAACATGCCTCACTTTTATAGGACAGAAACACATTTAACTTTTCCTTCTCTTAAAGAAAAAAAACATATTCTTTAAGAGTAGCTGAATCCCACCACCTTTGCATAATTTGGAGAGATTGAATAGTAGGCTATATGTTAATATTTGTCAGTGTATTTGTGAGTGAATGTGTGCGTGTTTGAGAGAGAGAGAATGAATGAAAAGTTATTAATATTGGTGAGTGAATGTGTGCATGTGGTGTGTGTGTGTGAGAGTGCAGTGTGTTGTGTGTGTGAGAGAGAGAGAGACAGAGAGAGAGAGAGCAGTTTGTTGTGTGTATGTATACAGTGTGCCTAGTTGTATTCGTTCTTACCGCCACCTTGAACAAAGGGGGGAGGGTGTGCTTATTCATGGCCCAAAACTGAAGGGAGTTCTGTTCATCACAAGCGTCAAAATAGTGGTTCAGCTGAATATGGGGACTGGAACCTGAATATTTCCCGATTTGAAGTGTCTGATGAAATTCGACGTGGTGGTGGTTGACATCGGAATTTTTTGTACTGCAGACCTTCCAAACTGCCGTTTGTTTCTTCTTTGCCCTGGTCAGATGTGTAATCCTTACAGCCAAACTTTATTATTTTCGGTGCAGAGGAATCCATGACGTTAAGTAACAGCCGTAGCCAGTCTCGTTTACTGCAGGTCTGCCGCCGTGTGGCGCGTCATCACATCAAACCGTTCCCGCGCACGCAACAGCACTAAAATCGGAACGTTAACTCCTCCTCAATATCGGAGAGGAAAAAAAAATATATTTATTAAACAGAAAGTCAAGTCATTTCAAGTCATTTGACTCAAGTCTAAGTCAAGTCTCAAGTCATGAATATCAAGTCAAAGTCAAGTCGAGTCTTTTATGAATGTTTATCAAGCAAGTCTCAAGTTCTAAAATTTGCGACTCGAGTCTAACTCGAGTCAAGTCATGTGACTCGAGTCCCCCATGTCTGATAATAAGACCCTGAGTTTCAAACCTGCATACTGTCAATGATAGTACTTAGTATGGTGGTTTTAGTTGGTCCAGAATACACGTCTCCTTACAATTAGATAGTTGTGTACAATTAGATGTGTAGATGTAATATTTATAATTATCTCTACATTCATAATGCAGTGCTGTTTTTGCATTTTATCAAATTCTTCCACAAACACACATTTGGCACAAACATTACTTTTATATGGCAGACACATTTGTCAAACATGTATTACTTTTTTCTCCATACACATCTTCAGGAGTAATTTGAGCGTCAGTGGTTTGCTCAAAGACACGTTATAGGGATGGCCAACCCGCTCTTCTTAAGTAGCATTGACATTTGGATCTTTTATCATTTTTAACAGATTGCTTTTAACAGAAAATTAAAAAAAAATTCAACCTGTGTTATATGAACAATGCTTTTACTTTTTGATGATTTATATATTTGGTCTGAGATACTGTTACTTGTGTCTGCTGAAACACATGTTAAGATTTCATATTACAAATCATGTAATGATAATGCCACATGACTGACATGCAACCATTAACCATTATCATGTATAAGATTTGATTGGACTGTGAAACAGTTTGACAGTTTGCACATAAAGCTTCTTCCTTGCAGATAACCGAATATATTACCCTCACTCTGACATAGTTTATAAAAATATTCACTGTTGATGCCCTTTAGATTTTACATATTTACCATATGGCCATTTTGATGAGCTCTTGAATGACAGTAGTATCTGTTTTTACATTGTGTTGTTGGACTGTGTAGATGATTCTTGATTTCTATCACCCCTGAAAAAACACACACACACACACACACACACACACACACACACACACACACACACACACACACACACACACACACACACACACACACACAGAGTTACTAGTACAGACTTAACTATTCAACAATGCAGGGTTACAGTGGCAAATCATACAAGCACTGTTGTTTGATATTAACCCTTATCTTGTTGGGACTGCAAGTCCCATGACAAGAAAAAATGTTGCCAAGGATCTGGTAGAAACAATCATTGTGTGTTTTTGTCTTTTGAAAAGCAGAATGCAAGTGTGTATTATTTGTGTGTGTGTGTGTGTGTGCGTGTGCGTGTGTGTGTGTGTGTGTGTGTGTGTGTGTGTGTGTGTGTGTGTGTGTGTGTGTGTGTGTGTGTGTGTGTGTGTGTGTGTGTGTGTGTGTGGCCTTCAGGCCTCTCCTAGCCTGCTCCTGCCCCAATGGGAGGGCTGCCTGTAGCGAGGTGAACCATCACTCTGAACCCCCCCACCCCCTCCCTCCTCTCTCCCTTACTCCTCCATCTCTCCCAGGAGTGGACCGACACCTCTCCGCTGGCCAGAGGGAAGACCAGCGCCTCTCCTGGGCCTCCTTCTATGTCTCCAATCAGCCTGAGCTGCCATGGCCCTAGGGCTGCTGCAATGTGATAATCTCTGCCTTTTGCGTTATGCATTGCCCCGATGAATTCATCTTGTGACCACCTGGCACTCGTTGTTAGGAATTCAAGTGTTGTTTTTGCAGCAGAGGCTGGGGCGAACGCTGTGAGGGACTGTTTTCTGACTGTCAGAGAGACCCTCTTCTCCTCCCTCCCGCTTCTCTTCATCACTCCTCCTCCAACATCGGCAGAATGTTTTAACCTCTCAAAAGACCCTGGCGTATCTGCTGTTGTGGTGGCAGGAGTGGGATTTTTCACCTCAGCAGGACCTGTGTGGGAAAAAGCCCTGCTTGGTATTTAAAAACGGAAGGGCTTTTTGCTGTAAGACAAATTGAAACGCAGGAGGCTAGAGAGGAATGTGGCTGTCAGAGTCAACAGCTGCTAGTTTTTTGCTGTGAATAATCATTGAGGTTGACCCATGGAAGCTGAGGATTGTGTACACATATTTCACAAAATTAAAGGTCGATGCAAACATATGGTGAAGCTTTTGCCCCATAACTTTTGACTTTCTTCAAAGCTGCTTTTGTGACCTCAATTAAATTATGGAAATAGAAACTTGAGGCAGACAGAATCACTGTTGTGTTTCGATGTCGGGTTTTTATAATACAGGTTCAATCGAAATAATGAATTAATAGATGCATTTTTCATAAACCTTCAGCAAAAATGTGCGCCCCGATGCTGAAGAGTCCAAATTTAAATACGGTCTCACATGTACACTATGTAGTCACACTGCACTTGAAATAGCTTGTGGCTCAAAACATTAGAATTTCATATTTTCTTGGTTGCTTCCGTGTGTGCATGCGAAAGAGAAAGAGTACAAGCAAGAGAGCAATAAAGTGTCCATGTCCTTGGCATCACACCAAATCTATAATTTACACTTTTACATAATTGGACTTCGCCTTTGCTGCTTATTGATTGTGCATCCTCGTCTTCTTGTTTCTCCAAGTGACAGAGCAGCGTGGGTACATATTTTATTAAACCATTTGGGAGAAACAAATGCTAGACACTTCACATGTCCCATGTCTGAGAACGAGAAACAGTGCTTTTTATTTCAAACTCATTCAATCGTATTTCATTTGCGCCAGGCCAGGACACTAAACAGACATAGTTCTCGCCACTGGGTCTCTGAATAGGACATTTTTTTTAACCCTCAGAAATGTGTTTTTCCACAAGATGAAAATAATCAAATGAAGATTTGCCTTGTTTATTATGCCTCATTATGTTGTGCTGTAAGTGGATATGATAAATTGTGCTATATACCAGGCGCGCTTGCCAGGAAAATCTGATAAGAGAAATATTTACCCCCAGAGTTCTGCCAGTAAACCCCCAATGATGGATGAGCAAAGGGCCGAATGCAACATTAATTTGCCAGACACACCATTTTTGTCCCAGAATCTACAATGAAATTTCCTTTTTGTCTAAATTTACAGACACATTTGAAATGGTTTATACGTATATGTAATTCCTATCTCTCCACAATATTGTGTTATAGTTGTTTAAACAAAAATTTAAAAGATTTGTATATACTATGCCTCTAAAGTTGTACATATTAAACACATACAATTACCCAAGAATAATATGAAAATAAGTTATGACCATCAGGATTAAAATACAGTGACCACAACAGCAAAAGCAGTTTTCTTTGTCGGTGAAAACATTTGACATGCTGTCAAAAAAGTTGCAAGAGACAGATTTTTAAAAAGCGTTGAAGTCCCTAGTTTTGTAATCTCAGCACTAAGTCATCTAAGACTCAGACAACTATGATACATCTTAGGGCCAAAGTTCCAAGATGAAATATTAATCAGAGAGAGGTAGCTTGCCAGGCTGCTGTCACTCTCCTATCATCTACAGGACTTTGGACTTGTTAGCCAGGTAGCTACAGGCGAGGCCCCATGGCTGGAACTATACAAGGAGTTGCTGAGTGGGCAGGTGTCTTTGTGTTAAACCTCTCTCTTGTTTTCCTGGACTAACTGTTTGTATTGCTCTGCCTCTGATCATGAAGGGTAACCTTAATCGTGGTGGGTGAAGCCAATCTTTGTGAGCTGTCATTAAAACGGCCCCCGCGGGCATGGTAGTGCGGTAGTAATTTTGCACTCAGGGCTATTGAAGTCGCCTATCTAAAGAATTACTCCTTTCTTTTCTCTTTTCAACAAGCTGGCTTCAAATCTCTCCCATCTTAATCCTCGGAACAGTGTTTGATTGAACATGACAGCACTGTAACTTAACTTGAAAGGGAATACATGCTGCTGTTGTGACTTTTCTTTGGAAGTAGCATCAGCTTCTTTTTAGGAGGCTTGAGGAACCAAAATTTGCTGAAATCCTTAATGTTGAAAACCTCTTCTTCCCTTGTGTGCTTTATGCAGAAATAGATACCGTAAATTGATATGTGTATCATGCAGAACAGACCAGCAATGGCCACCATTTTGTTCAGCTTTTTTGTTGATGAATTTAGTAGCTACTATTTTTTTATTTGAGGTGGGGGAGAAAACAAAAGTAGAAGCTTCAGACCAAACTGTGATGGACTTGGGGCAATTATACTTAATTGGGTCCGATTGGTTCCCCTTCAGCTTGTCCACTCACTTCCCAGTTGAGAGCGACTTGGCTGGGAGTCAGGACTGGAGTGATGCCATTGCTCCTGGCATCTGGTGAACTTTCACTGAGCACTGGCTCGCATGGTTTCTCCTTAACCAACCCCCAGACTCACTGTGACTCCTGTCTTCATGCTGCCTAGCTCACAGTTACAGCTGTGTACCTTTTGGAAAGGACCGGGTGGACTAAGAAATATGAATTGCAAATATGTGTCGTAAACAAAACATTTTAACAAAAGATCTAAGCAAAATATTGTAGATTATTGATCTTTAATCTTAAAACAGGATGCATTTTAAATGATTGAATAAGGGTGAGTATGTACATGTTTGTATTTGGTCAGAATAGACCAATCCCAGTATGCTGCTGACTTCTAGTAATCGCCCACTATATTGTGTGTTCTCATTTAGGGTCTTCCTCCTGCTCCACGATGCTGCTGCAGACTAATAAGCTTGTCCTGTAATCACGTTATCCGCCCTGTCGGCCCCAGCCAGGGGACCTAATTGGGACAGAGCCTTGGACAAAGTGAAAATTAATAACTTTTGTCAAGCTCCTGGCGCATTGTCTTATGAAGCAGCGCAGGTCAATTAGAAAGCGTGATACGATAAGGTCCAACCAGCAGAGGAGAGCTGACTCAATTAGGACAGGGACTGGACTGGTGAGCCCGCAGTCAGAGAGAGAGATTTCATCCCTAAACTGCAGGTTAATGTGCTGCAGAAATGGACTGTTAGTTGCATTTAAATGTCTTTTGTAAGTTAAGGGGACATGGCATCATACAGATCCACTGGAGACATTTACTATCTGGAAACATTGTTCTATCTCCACACCAAACGAGATGTAATGGTTTTAAGCAGCTGCCTTGCCCAGTGTGTACATATGTGTGTGCACGCATGTGTGCCGGGGTGTGTGTGTGTGTGTGTGTGTGTGTGTGTGTGTGTGTGTGTGTGTGTGTGTGTGCTTGTAAAGAGCTTGTGGAGCTGTCACTTAGATAGACTGTTCCCATGCAAGCAGTACAAGCCCCTGAAGCACGTATCAGTGATGCGCATCAAAGGAATTGTGTGAAAGCCTTTATAGTTATAATGGATGGGCAGACAGCAAACTGGAAAACTCTTGATGTTGTCTTTTAGTTCTCCCTCCTGAAAATGATGTGTGGGACCAAGTCCAGAAAAGAATGTCAGCAAATCAGTGGCCAAGCTTACTGGAATCACCGGCTTCGTTTTTGTTTAACACCACCATCATGAATACTTTGTCTGTCGTTGAAGGGATATTTCACCGCTGGAAAGCTGAATGTTTAAATTGAGTCACTTATGTAGTAGAAATGTGGGGAAAAAAATTGAAATTGGTGCCTTCTAGGCCGAGAAAACCCAGAAAATGTGTTTTTGGCTCGTGGATGAAAGACACCAAATCCCAGAATGCACTTCGCTTCGCTGCTTTACGAGTCCACTCCCAAGCCACGCATACCGTTTACAGACAGACAGACAGTGAGGCATTCAACTCAAATGTGTTTTATTGTCATTTTAACCAAATACACGAAACATTGTTTTACCGTGGTGTTATTTTTAAAATATATAAAAACGACATTATATATGAACGACATACATTGGTTGGATGTAAACACCGAGTATAAACACAGCCGTGAATTAGCGTGGAATGTCGAATGTTCGCCATGTAACAGTCACAAACTCCACCAGCAGTTAGCAGTAGTTGGATACAAATCACCCCATTTCTGCACCAGTCCGTGTTAACACAGCCGACCTCCACGAGTCTTCCCCGGTGACAGAGCATCTCTAGCTATCTAGCTCGGAGGGCTAGCAGGCCTGGTAGCTGGACAGTCTGGTACACTGTTGTTCAGCCATGTTTCCACAAAAACAAAAACACAGCAGTCTCTGAATTCACGTTGGGAGTTTCGTTGAAGTTGGATGTATTCCAGTTTGTTGTCTAGTGAGCGGACACTTGCAAGCAGGATTGATGGGACAGGTGGCCGGCTAGCGTTAGCTTTCCTCCTAGCCGCTGAGGATGTCCCCTTACCTGGCTAGTAAAGTCCCCTTACCTGGCTAAAGTATTCCGTCTGTAATAACGTTTCCTGCATATTCTCCGATCTGTACCGATGTATACCGGTGGTACACATGTGCGGTAGTTTGAATGCACATAATTGTTATAAAAGTTTGCTGCTGAAGAAGAGAGCCTGTTTAGCGAAGCTTCATGATGGCTGACAGTCGTTTTTCTTCGGCGTACTTCGACTCGACAGTCCAACCCCCTATGGGCGGAACTAGCTGGCTGTAGTCAACAGACTCTGGGCAAAAATCTTCCGATGACGCAAAAATCGTCGTTTCCCGTCATCGGAAGATTTTTTCCAGACCCACAATACAGAGATCTCTCGTCTCAGGGGGACATGAGGGAGGGAAGCACGGTCATTCGAAAATACTACTGATGTTTCTACTGATACAAAGCTTAATGTTAAATCGGTGAAGTATCCCTTTAAGCTTTATTCCGTTGCCCGTGATAGAAACGTGGAAAGCTTCAAACTTGATCTGAGCATGCACGCTGTCTCTCACTACTGCCTCCTTCCTACTCCGACATGTGCTAATGATTGAGAGTATCTCAGGACTGCCCCAACACATGTAATTTAATTATCAGCTTTACTTTGTGTCAATAGTGTCTGCAAAACACAACTGGCTCAGCAGCAGCCAAGAAGTGCAGGCCTGCAGATAGTTTTCTCAGGAGAGGAAGAACATACTCATCTTTGATTCAACATATTGTCCCCGTGTTTCCTCTCATCTCACTGCCTGCCTCCCTTGTGGCTTCCCTTAGTTTAGATACTGATCTTAACATGTCCCAATTTTGCTTTATATGTGACACAATCTACTGCTGCATTGTCACACTTTATAGTTGTGTTACAGTATTTATAATGGAACACATTTACATTACGTCTGATTGTTTCCCAGAAACTGATGTGGGATGGCACTTAATATGCCGAACCCTCCAAGAAAACTTGCTAACAGAGGCCGAGTGTGTAGCGCAAGACCAAAAGTGTCCACAATCGGATTGAGGCCACAACTCCAAGAACAGGTTTTTCATTTTACTGTGCACTTAGAAGATGAAACAATAGTGAGCTGAATTTAACTGAAATCAACTGTTCTAAATTGAAATGAATTGACCTGAATTCAATGCACTGATTTGACTTGAATAGTGATACTTTTCTGAGCAGTGAATTAGATAAGGTGTTACTGAAAATGCCTGACAAAACCACTAGCATGTTGTTTAGTAGTCCCAACGCTTGAGGCAGTGCTTCCGCTAATAATCCAGCACCATGAAACCGATCAAATAGCCAGTACATGGTCACATAATGTGATACTGTATGCATCAGGCTGTAACATGAGGCAGATGTCTCAATCTGTACTTTCCAAGTATCCCAATTGTTAGCAATTCAATCTTTGGCTTCATCTGTGCGTAACCTAGTAAGCAGTCCCTCCTGCCACCACATTATTGTTCTCTCCCATCACTGTTCTTTCTCGTGGAAGTCTCAGCTCCCTTCCATACAGGTAATGCAGACAAATGGGACTTTAATGCTATTCACAGTCCCATCTTACATTCCCTCGCTTTGTCATCAGTTTGCCTCAGGTTTAAACACATTTCTCGACCTTAAGCAGCACTTTATTGTGGCGTGTTATTTTGTCCAATTGGATTAAATGGACAGTAACTAGGAATCCATTTGAACCTGATCCTTGCTCAGGCTTCCTCAGCCAGCTCCATTAACTGTCATACTTGTCCAGAAGCCCTCTCGTGCAATGGCCAAATGTGTAAGTTGATGCATCATCAATATCCATGCAGGGAGAATTGCACAGTCTTTAAAAAGTAAAACCTTATTTTTTACGTCTTTCCACTGAGGCAGCAGATCAAATTAGCAACAGCGCAGGCCCTGCTCTAATATGTTTAAACACTGATGAGACGCAACTCTAGACTCCCCCGAATGGGACCACGGCACTCTCACTCTGTGTCTCAGCGTAAAGTGGTCTCATCCATGAAGTTATGAGTGTAGACACAGACACCGGTGCTAGTTTACCCACATTAGAGGCTCCTTATCAGTGCTTTCGAGACCCATCCCTTTCTCACAGCTCCATCATGAAATACTTTTCTTTCCTATGGAGTGGTCTCCCTCGTGGAGGTTTGAGAGGGTAGAGGCAGGAGTTTGGGCGTATGAATCCCTGTAGTAAGTGCTGCTCTTTGGGCTTATTCCATGGATCTCCCCCTGCTGTCTGTTGGGACTCTCTCTTGATGCTGTAGAGTAAGAGGACACCAATGCCCTGAGCAGCCTCTCAGATTTATTGAAACTTCATGTCCTGTCCCGGTAGCTCATTTGTCAGGAGACCTAATTTACACTGGCCCTTAAGACTAATTGCAAATTTGCGAAAAAATGCTGATGTCGTTGGAACTGAGGAGGCTTTTTTTGCCCCTCCCTCAGTGTCCCTTGCCATGCATTTGCTAATGCGTTTCATCTGTAGAGCATAAAATAGACAGTGTTTCTTTCCTGTGTGTGTGTGTGTGTGTGTGTGTGTGTGTGTGTGTGTGTGTGTGTGTGTGTGTGTGTGTGTGTGTGTGTGTGTGTGTGTGTGTGAGAAAACGCTCCAAGATAAACCCCTAATGGGACTACTAACAAACAGGAAATAGTGACAAAAACACAAACATTATTAACAGTTTAATTCAATTCTGAGAGACCAATGCCCTCCCATCTTCCCTATCAAGTTATCAAGGCCAGAAACAAACCCCAAGACACCGGCCACATGGTACTGTCTATTCTTGGCAACCAGCAGACACCACATGACAATTAGCAGTACAATTATCCCAGCCACTGGGTAGCTCTGTGCAGATGGCAATTGCTCCTAATGAGAGGACTTTTATAAAGCAGAATATATGCATAAGAAATATAGAGGGATCTATATTAAATTGCTGTTGTACACATTTTTAAATATAATTCTATATTTCTGCATTCTATTGCGGCTGTATCCATACAGACATAGCATGACTGCATGTAGTTTTATGGAAATGTCTTAATCATAGGAGTGCAGATTCCTGAGGTTTCTGTAAATGTTCCCCATAAATGCATAATGTTGTAGACGGTAAAACATCTGAGAAGTAGGAAGGTCTGTTATAAAGACAGATCATGGTTTTACCCTGACCATTAGATTACATTTCATTTATACGTCTTCCAACAATAATGTTTATATCCTTAAGAGGGTGTGAAGTATTTTGGGCTAAAAGGCAGAGCTGTGGTGTGCAATGTTCTGTGCAGATGTGAGCGGAGAGCACGTGCTCGTTGATTTGAGGGATAATATGCAACCCCATGACTCAATCAGGAGATCTCCTCCCTTCATCAGGGTTTTGACACATTCAGCATACTTTGTGGCCGTTTCACATGCAAGTATTTAGAAAACTGACAGATTCTTGTCATGAAGAACATGTTTCAGGAAATCTCCTCTGCATGTGTGCACACTTTTGAAAGTGGAACCGTGTAAAAGTTTGAATCGAGAGTTTCCAGTAATTATTATTTTTCCATCTATCGTCAATTCACTTGTAGTCCTTGCAAAGTCTTGAATGCTGTCCTGAAAGACATGTTGCTCCATGCCTTTTTTCTCTAACATATTTTTGTTAGAGAAAATTTCCGCCCAATATTTCAGCAGCAACACACATGCACAGAGAGAGAGAGAGAAAAAAAACCTCTATAGGGGGAGTTGGAAGGGTTGAGCAATTATCTGATTACGAAAAACATTATATGTCAAAAAGAACAACAACATGTAATTGGCTTGGTGTGTTCGAGCTGCAGAAGTCCAGATGTAGAAATGTGTGCATGTCTGTCAATGTAATGGCTAACAGCTTGACCACATAGTCCATAAGGCTTGCACCAGGAGGGCTCAAACAGCAATAAAATCCAATGCGAGCATTTGTTAATACTAGACACTCCAATTTGATTGGTAAAATTCACACTCTAATAGGCTTATAAAGGATTTTTTGGGCCCAGAACAATGAGCTGGAGGGCTAGAGCAGTGCCAGGTCATGGACACCCAGAGATTCACAACATCCCCCCCTTCTGGGCATGCTTAGTTTCCTCCATATCCACCAGTTACTTCTGCAGCTCTGTTTAAAAGCCAGTCGGGATGTTCCAAAGGTATTTAATAGTAGTGGTGGTGGGGGGGGGGGGATTTCTGGACCTCCCACACTCAGGTTCAACCAAAGAGCCATGGCTTTTCTCTTTCGCCCCACCCCATCTCTGCCTCTCCGTCTTTATTTCTCTCTCCCCGACCATATGTGTAAGTGTAAAAAAAAAAAAGCGTTTTAACCAGAGGCACCTTTCTCTTGCACCTTGCCCAATTGCTCCCCTTTCTGGTGAAGACAACACAGAGGGATAGTAAGCCCACACATAGGGAACACATTTACCCAGGCAAAGGGCCAGAGCATTGCATTCCCATGGACCTGCTAGGGGAAAGAACTGCAGAGCACATTTTACACGTAAATATTCCGAATTGGATGTGGCACATCCTCTCTTTTTTTCTTTGTCCTTTTTTTCCCCCCTCCTCCCTCTTTCTCACATCTCATCCCCTTCACTCAAATCAGGCTTCCATGTTTTGACTGGCCATGTTGGCCACGGTGGCCAAGACAGGAGTAAAGCAAAAGCAGAGAAGGGCTTGAGATTCATTTGATTTTGATTTGTATTGCATCAGGAATTCAGACTTGTTAATTCAGAATTTACCTCATGGCTCAGATATTTGGGGGTAGGCAGGAGGAGAGCATGTTCAACACTCCCTCTGTAAAACCATGTGTTCTGTATGTATTTGTTTTTGTATATTTGTGTCTATGTCTATCGAACTGTCAGTTGTGACTTAAGACCTAAGGGCTTGTTATGTTTTGTGTGAATGTGTACAAGCCTGTTTGCCTCCTGAGACCATTGTGTGCAGCCACATCTCCAGTTCCCCAGTACTGATCTCTATCTTTTACACATGTAACTGGCACAATCCATCAGGGCCTTGCATTGGCATGTCTCTCTGTTGTTTGTTGTCGCTGTCACTCTTTTGTATTTGATGTATTGCAGCATTTAATACATGCTGCAAAAATGATTGGCCACTAGGACCAGAGAGTATGAACTTGAGCTTTAGCTAGTGCTGTATTTGGGTGAATATGTTTGTCTGTTTCTGTAAGAGCAATTTAGTGTAGCGTTTATGTGATCTCAATTTCAGTTTGCGTTTCTTTCTCTTCCCCAGTGGTGGTGATGGTGGCAGTGGTGGGATTATGGAGTGGGTGTTTGCTCCCTTTCAACAGTCTCTCCACATGGCCTCCTGCCTCCTTTGTCTTTTTATAGCCTCCTTCTGGGAGCCGCTGCTCCCTCCCAGAATGCAACACAAGCCAAAACACCTCTCAGTTCCTTTGCCAGAGCCTGTTACCCAGGGAATACTGCTATTCCTCCCCTACTTTTCTACACACACCTTCTCTCATCTCTCGCCCCCCCCCCCACCTCCAATCCCTCTCTCTTCAGCCTGGGCTGGACACAGATTTTTGTTTTTGGAGCATGAAAGTGATATGTGAGTCATAGCGTTACACTTGAAACTGAAGCCTTGGGTTTCAACTATGACAAGTTTAACCTTATGTGTTCCTGAATTATTATAGTCACCTTTCAGTCATATTCATTTTATCACCTTCAATTTGCAGTGGAAAGAATCTGGGATCATTCTTTGCACTATGAAATCATTCAGACAACTTTATTGATGTATCGTAAAAGTATGCTGACCACTATGAGCTGTATACCAAATGTAATTTAGTGTTGTCAGCTCCACAACATTTTGAGGAGAAAGCTTCTCTCCAAAATCACATTGTGATTGTGAGCATGATATAAAATGTTGGTCTCATGGTCATTTTTATGTTAAAGAAACCTACCAATGCCAGTGGAGTTTATTGTTTTACATTAATAGTACAGTGCCACACCTCGTGATTCTACATTGATTTTCTAATGTCCAGACAGACTGGTTGGTTTTCGCTCATTACAATGCAATATGAGAACTTGCAGAGACTTGGGACAGTTAATCCATCACAGTGAATAATAATAAAAATGAATTTGGAAAGGCTAAATTATGCGTTGTAGCGTAGAGGAAAGCTCTCATGGTAAGCTGTTTATTTTGCAGCAACATGCAGGTTTTTAAGAGATATGTGTTAAAGAGAATTATATTCAAAAGTGATGCCACCTGCAGTACAAAACATATGCAAATGAATCGTTCCTTGCATAACAAAGTAGAGCTAGACTGAAAAATCGTCCCAAGACAATACATCAGCAAATCTTTGGCCCTATTTTAACGATCTAAGTGCACGGTGTGAAGCGCCTAGCGCAGGTGTGTTGAGGGCGTGTACAAATCCACTTTTGAGTTCAATGGTGGCAAAAAGGGTCCGTGCGCCAGGTGCATGGTTCAAAAGGGTTGTACTTAGTGCGTAACATGCAATAATCCAATCACAGTGTCATCTCTCATTCCCTTTAAAAGCCAGGCGTGTTTGTACCTTGGCGCATTTATATTATGATGCCGCATTTGCAATGTAATATTATTATTTTTAATCGTTTACATGTTTGTGTGCTGCTGCGCAACCCTGTGTGTGTGTGTGTGTGTGTGTGTGTGTGTGTGTGTGTGTGTGTAACAAGCATAGTGTATGCCTAAAATAACAATGAAATGTTGCGATATAGACTTTAGACCAGGTTTTTGTTGGTCAATGGTGCAATCACTTTTCGCTGCCTCAAGATAGCAATACGCCAAGAAGGCGACTGAACACACCTCCCTGTAAGACCAGCACGCCCATGGGTGCAAAGATGGGCACAGGTGCATTTGCTATTTAAACGACGTGTGCGCTGGATGGGAAATTGACAACTGTGTCAGTCTTTAAGTGACCATATTATGAAAAAAACACTTTTTCTGGGATTTGGGGTGTTATTTTGTGTCTCTGGTGCTTCCACGAGCATACAAACTTTGAAAAAAATCTATCCATGCTGTTTTGAGTGAGATACGGGTTTCTGAATGTGTCCTACCTTCAGTCTTCGGGTGAGCTGTTCAAAATCTGCACGGCTTTTTACGTCACTAGCCGAAACGAGCTGGCTAACCACAACCGTTAGCATGCTAGCACTAGCATGCTACCTCGTTCTCAATGGCAAAGCACAGCTACAACACACACAAGTTCACCATAATCTACAAAAGAGGTACTTACATGTGCACCCTCGTGTAGAAGAAGTATCCTGGCTTATCCTGCCTTGTAACTGACCAAAGTTGGAGAAACAACCTTTCTTTTGCTGTCTATGGAGCTAACTGACATGATCTACCATCTGAGCTACTGAGCATGTGCGAGTGGAATCAAAGATAGTACAGAAGAAAATATGCCTCACTCTCTAGCTAAAACAGAGACCTGAACACAAGGTGAAAAGAGGGGCTGCAGTAGTGAGAGAGAGCTGTGCAGTACAACAAAAATATGGTGTTTTTTTTAAATTAAACCATGTAAACCTATTGTGGTACAACCTTAAAATACAATTATGAACCTGAAAATGAGCATAATATGGGATCTTTAAACTAGCAAAGAGACTTGCGTCGGGCTTTGCGCCGTGCCGTGCCGGGTGCAAGATAGGGACCATAAGCTTATTGCAAATATGATATTATTGGTGTGTCGGCCAATAACTAACAAGAAATTGCAGTAAAGATATGCCAAACTAAGCTTGAGGTAATTTAGAAAGCGTGTCACCATTATGTTGTTTGTCCATCAGTGAGCATGTACAAGTTTATTTTTCACCTGTAAAATGTACTAGTATCTTGGTCACATTTCTTTAAAAAATTTAAATAAATACATGATTTTCTTTTTTTGTTCCCAGATATGGATATCAGGATTGGGCCCCAAAAGTATGGGCTTTATTACAAAGGTTGTTATTTTAAGGCTAACTCTAACAGGACAGTTTTCAGAAGGGACCCTATTGCAAATGCACAATAAATAATAATGCTCCGTTTACTTTGTATTCATTTGTAGTACTTATTTCACTTAAGTCTTTAAGTAATTAATTTATCAGCACATTAAAATGAATGGAAACGAATGGCTGCCCAGTTTCTGGTGGAATAGGCTCCAACCCACTGGACCCTGCACAGAATACTCAGATATAAAAAATGGATGGATAGGTGGCAAGTTGAAGTTGCCCAGAAGGTAGAAAATGAATCCAAAAAAATATCATGTGTTTTTGGAAGTGGTTAACATGCAATAATATAACATATGTGCGTAGTTAATGGGCCGTAACAAGCAAACCCACGTCCATGGTCCGCAGACTGCAAGTGTTTAAGGTGTTTTTCTTTGTTTTTCACACACATTATTGACCACATAAGCCATTACTTAGTTTTGGTATTTCATGTGTCTACAGTTTAGTTAACTTATTGCCCCTTTCCCTGGGGCTGGCAGCTTTACACACCCAGCCCATTCCTAACTGGCCCTGGCCTTCTTCCTGTCTCTGTCCCTTACCACACCCACCCTGCACCCCTGTGTGGCATGAGACGTACAGGCATGCCACTGCACTGACATGGTCGTTTGTCTTCTGACCGCCGTGGCATATGGAGAGGGCTGGCACTGCACAGATGTCCACTAAGTGCTGATGAAGGGAGTGAGGAATGGATGGGCTCGGGCTAAGACATCTTTGCCGGTGCTGCTGGAGCCTGGTACTGCTCTGCCCTGCTGATATTATTACCTTTACTGTGCTGAGGAGGGGGGCAATGGGGCTATTCAATAAAGTATGTTTCCAGATATCTAGGAAAGTGAGTGAGCGTGTGTTTGCCTTCGCTCTCTCTCTAACTCTGTGTGTCTGTATCCCTCTACCACTATCTATAATACGTGTGTGTGTGTGTGTGTGTGTGTGTGTGTGTGTGTGTGTGCGTGCGCAGGCTGGTGGGTGCTGTCTGGTGGAGCTCTAGTATACTGAGGAGGAGGAGGGTGTGGATTAAAGCCGTAGGTAGAGCAGAGAGAGCCTGAAAAGAATAATTTGCAGCTTAAGGCCAATAGCTTCAAAGTCATGAATCCTCATGGGTGAGCCAGCCAGGCTCTGAACCTGTCAATGGTAACTTACTCCTGGGATAGCACGCCAAAGACTTCAATAATGACATCACCCAGGCATGGGGGTAGTGGATAGGAACTGGGGTAGGGTAAAGGAGAGCTGAGAGACGGGCCAGTTTTCAGGGGTGCGAGCACGGTCCTTCAGAGTACTATGGAGTCCTGCTTGACGAGGGCTTTGCAGCTGCCTGATACCGGCCATGTTGTTCTCTGTGCGGATTGGCCACAGAAGCCACCAGGGTGGCTTATCAGATTTATTGAGGCTTAGCAGTTGACATTGTGTGTGTGTGTGTGTGTGTGTGTGTTTGCGTGCGTGCGTGTGGGGGAGGAACCGGGTGAATAGGGAAAGGGTCATCCCTCTCAGTTAATTTAGACAGCACCCTGGGGTCTGACAGTGAAGAGGCAAGACTTTGCACCACCCCTCACTGGAGTCCTTTCGACTTGAGCCCAGCAAAGCTCTTATGTAGCTTCTCACACGAAATCCACCTTTTTTCCCCTTTTGATAATGCTGTTGTGGTCATAGTCGTGAGGTGAAATTAAATGTGACAGAGCTGTAGTTATCTTCCCATGTAGACCTACTGTATTTTATATTATGGGCAACATGATCAAATTCTGTGCTGCCTAATACCACAGTCAGTCTGCATTCAATTGGTAAGTTTACCACAAACTAATAGGATGTGGATATGTTACCTTGAGTCGTGGTGTTCTTGGAGAAGAAAGTGCGCACCGCACTCTTGTCTCTGACAGATTTCCCAAGCTTAGGTTTCAGACACACACTTCAAAGTTCCTCTAATGAGTGGAAAAACATTGCCGGCTCCTGCACGACATTAAAGAGTGCCATTTTTTGTGTGTGTTGTTAGTGCGTTATATTTCACAAGCTTTCCCTTCCAAATGTTAGCAACTCATTTTCACCTCCAGCACAAACAAACAGTGAAGTATCACCCATTGTAGCCAGTATCAAAGGCAGCATTTGTTAGCAATAAAATGCTGGTTTGAAATAGCTCCAACACAGATTTTTGTGCTCAAACACTGGCCAACATTTTTTATGCCATAGAAATCAAAAAGGGGAGAGATGGCTGGGAGAAAGAAGGCAATATATAAAGTGTGTAAGGGAACTGCCAGACGAACTACACATTACATACCTCAGTTTTATTTAATTGCTCAATAGCAAAGGCTTTGTTCTCACTGCTGTCATCTTTTCAGATCTTTTATTTTTTTCCCATTTTGATCGGCACTGTGTTGTTTGGAGAACTTGGCCCCTGTTAAAAGCATATCGAATTTGGGACGTGCTTTCCAGCCTCCGTAACAGATATGGAGAATCGATAACAGCATTACAAGGCTGTGACAGAATGGCCCCCACCCCCCGCTCCTCTCATGTCTAAAAGGATGGCCGTGTGACAATGGGTCTCGCTCACGCTCCTGAGATCCTATCCAGGACAGATCACGTTATCTGTAGGGTGGCATAAGCGGTCATTAACCCTTTAGTGACAGTGCATGGAGACTGAGAATGTACCTTAAACAGATCCAGCCAGTGCATGTTTAAATACACCAAGATCTGGATGCACTGTGAGTGTTGTGTTTCTGTTACAAGCTATTTTGACAGCAAGTTTCTGGCCCCATCAGTATCTGTTACTCCACCGTCTCAGTCGCCTGAGCCGCATTTAGCTCCCTCAGCATCAGTACCAATTCCATTTAGGGGTAAAAATGTAAAAATTCTTCCTCTACTCATTCCCAGGTGGTGTTTGTGAGAGAGAAAGAGAGGAATAGTTCAGGGAGACGTACAGAGAGAGACGGAGAGGATAAAAAATGAGCAGAGGAGTTTGTTCAGGTTCAAGATGCATTGTGTCTGTTGGCAGCTTGTTGGGCCAACATTGTTTGACGTTCTACCCCTAGTGCGTTTGTGAGCCTTTGAGGGCTTTATGGCTCGGTGTGACTCTGCCGCCAATAGGTTCCAGATGCCGCCGGTGTGGGAACCGGGGAGTGGAGCGAGAGGGGAGACAGGGAAGAAGCATAACCAGGTGTGACCCATTGCAATCTGGGATGTTCTCCATGGATATTCAGACTAATATGCATGTGTGCGCGTGTGTTGAAGAAACGGTGGGATGCAATGTGTTCTCAATCTGACACTGGACCGACAAACGGACAGGTCCACAGACTTTTGGACACATAAAAACACATACTTTTATGCACAATCTTTTTTGTTAACTGCATATTTCTTCACTCCTGCAAGTAGCCCATGCACCCACCCTTTGCCAAGACACGGAGTTCATGGTTTGAGTCGCCTTGTTCAGCACATTTGCTGCTGGCACCAGTGAGGTCCAACATATGGCAGCACTCTGAGCCTTCAAGCCCAGCGTTGGGGCTCCAAACAGAACCTGCCAGCTCCACAGTGGCCTACTGTAGGGGAAAATTGTCAGCAGGACCATTTAAGGTCCCAAACCACAAGCACTGATAAATGTCTGCATTTCTCTGTGTAATTACCTTCAATCCGGTGTCCCTTTTCCAAGAGGCCAGGAAGGAAACATCAGAGCTCAGAACAGCAACAAAGCTTAACTGGTAAAAAAAACAAAAACAGAAATACTCTGAACGCTGGTTAAATTAAATATCGTTCTGCTGTGTGTGTGTGTGTGATTTAAAGATGGGGGGTAGGAAGCAGTGGAGCTAAGTTCAGCCAATCTGTTTTTCATTAAGAAAAGGTAAAATATACTAGAGGGGAAATTTGCATTAGCAAAAGGTCTACGACAACAGAGGACAGCATAAGTTGAATGTCAATTGTCTAAGTTAATTGCAGGTTTTTGCATTTTATTGTTTAGTCAGTGTGGTCATGACATATGGACCTCACATTACCAAAGAAACAATATTAAAAAACAAGATCAGATACAAGTTAGAAATGTCTTTTTCTCTAAATATAAATAACAGAATAGCACATTTTACACAAGAGTTCACCAGTTTTGAGTGGGTTCAATCGGTTAGATAGACTATCTGCCTGTTTATGGTGTGTGGGGGCTGTGTGTCCTTGCTGCTATAGAGATCAACGCAGCGCTATAGAGATGGAGAGGGGTGACATATGGTATTCCCATAACGTGTTTTCATCTCCAGGCAGCATGAAACATGGCCAACACTAGCTGACATTAAAGAACAACTTGCCCGATTGAACCAAATTCCTGAAGACCTCTCTCCATTTTTCTCCCGTGAATGGGTTAGATGGCCATGGCAACTTGTTTTTTTCTGAATGGGTAGCACCAATTTCTGACGAAACTAGCCTAGTTGATTTGCCCCAGTTGATGGAAATTTGATTTCTTTGTCGCAACATTTCAAAAGTTTGCCTAAAATTTGCTTGATCGTTAAATCAAAGCAGGGCTAGTGATTTCTGTGGAGAACCGAGAAGTGATGATGATTTTGTTTTTATCATTATCCTAACATGAGTTCACTAATAGATTAAGATGAGAGCAAAACAATCTGTGTTGTTTGACATTTTTGACATGTTGACATTGTTGTAATGTAAGGGCCCTGTTCATGTTACACAGACATTTTAATTGCATTTTGTGTCTGTTAAGATACACAAAGGCACTATTTCATTTATGCCCCCATAACTGCCGTTTAGCTAAGTGGGAGCGGTGGGCATTAGCTGCAGCAGCTCCGTCTATGTAGCTGCTGTTGCGCTAATTGTTTTTGCTATAGACAGGTCTCGCATAGTTATATTTAGCAAGATTAACGTATAAATTGGCCAGAGTTCTCCTTTAACTTTTGTTATTAAAAGTTGTTTGGTTTTACGAAAAGAAGAAAGAAGAAGAAAAAGATCTGCACCAGTTTCTCATCTTTGACCAATTTGTGTACCAAAGTTTATTATTAAAAAAGTATTTGCACCGTATTGTTTTCCTGCACACAGAAGTGTTCTTGTTCTGATTTCATTTTCAATTTTGGATTTAAATCACTGGAGTTTTTCTTTTTCTTCTGAGGCAAAATGGTAAACCATGGTTAATGTACGATGATGGAATAACAACAATATCAAATTAATCTCATGAGCCTTCAGCACATGCATTTTGAAGTAGCTGTAGTATGCCATCTAAACAAAAAGCTTTTCTTATAAAAAAAAGTACCTGCTACTGTTCTCACATGGCTGCTACTGTTGTCGATAATCCCTTCCTCTTCAATCCATCATCTTCAAAATAAACACAGGCCACCCCCCACCTGTGTCTGACTTAGAGGGGTGAGGGCCCGTTAACCTCCTCACACAGGCCACCGGCTCGGGCTGCCGATTCCCTGCCTCTCTGTTTAGATTATTTCCACGGAGGCGGGTGACTCTCTTGTGTCACTGATAAGAGCGCAGTAGGGTGGTGGCAAGAGGGTCAAACCACAAGGGGAATAAAAACTCAGGAAAACACTGGAAAAAATATCTTTATCCCCTTGAAAAAGTACTTTTCCCCCTAAACTTCTTCACCATGGCGCAAGGCTATTACACTGATAGAAATTCTTCTCCCTCCTCAACAGTCTGGCCCTGAGTACGCAAGGGGCCAGAGTCTTAGCCACATCTCAAGCTAATTTACAAAGATCCCGAATTATTCTCTTATCTTGGGCTTTAAAGGTTGTAAGGTTGATTAACAAGGCTCTGTCCTGTTTATCAGTTTGGGGCTGGGTGCGGAAAATAGCCTGCGATAAGTGCACAGACCATTAAACATTCTATTTCCCCTAATATTTGTCGGCAACCATCTGCTTAACTGATCTCCCTTCACTTTAATTAAAAGGGATTCCCGTCTTGTTGGGGTCATTATGTGCTGGCGGACGCCAGGAGAGGGGTTTGTGATGAGTTCAGCGTTCCCTCTGTCCCTGGGTTGCCAGAGGGCTTTTTTCATCCTCCCTTCCACCCTCTTCTGAGTTAACCCCTTCCTATCCTGCTGCACGTCCACCTTGTTATTTAGCGGGTGGAGCAAACTAAAGAGTCCAACAATTCTTAAAGAGATCCAGTGTGTGCTGGTGCAAACTTTTCTCTTCACTAGGGCAGTGTATAGATATTCACACTATCTCCCTCAACTCCGGGGCATGAGACTCTGGCTGTAATGGTTTGATTTGCCCAACACTAGTTGGATCGATGCGGCTGTTTACAGTTTCTCCCTCTCTCATCCCTTTTGTCTTTTTTCTAATTTAGTGTTCCCAAACCATGGACAGGGGTCTGAGTCTGTCTGCTGTGCTTGCATCTTCGCCCTCCTCCCCACTCTCCATCACTGTCCATTGATGTTTTTCCCCTCTCTTTCTTTTCTCCTCTTCCTCTCTCCTTCCTTGGTTGGTCTTGGAAAAAGAGCTGCATGCCTCCACACTTCTGGACAAGACTGATGGCTCGTCAATAGCATTAGCCAGCATTGCAGGCCTCACTGGTGTAGAACCAAATCAATAAGGCCCAGTAAAAAGTCTTATATGTGTATGCGGTCCATCCCAGCCAAGGCTCATGTTACCACAGATGAGTTTTTATAAGAATTCAGGAGTGACCATCTTTTTTTATTCCCTTTAATCCCACATTTCCCCAGCAATGCACTAACATTTATAAGTGGTTCTGCTCACAGTCATCCAGTCTTTTTCAGTATAATTATGTATTGCAACCTTCAAAAAGTTGAAAGACATGTCTCTATTCACTGTTACATTAAACATCAAAATTCAAATTTAGCAAGTCTGCGATAAAGCAGTGAAATATAAAATCTTTTCTGCTCTGTCCCCCTAAATTCTGCTAACCTTCTGGCATTACCTTCTAATTATAGTGTGCAATTACAATCAACTAGTCCTCAATGAAAATTGATTTCTGCTTTCAGCGACTGGACGGTATGTGGCTATATTTGTGTGGGAGTGCGCGTGAGGAAATTTTTTTGTAGATAAATTTCAATGTTGGAAGAAGCAAAAATCTGAAATCACATTTAACAATTTGATATACGGTACATAATTACACTAATTACATTAGTTAATTAGTTAACTAGTCCATTAATTAAATACACTACATCATTATTTGTCTGTCTTTATTACCTGCACAGACTCACTAATCTGTTTTCACTGACAATTTCAAAACAGAAACACATACTGAACTTAGTGAGCCTTGAGAGGTTCACACAGTGTAGTATAGCAGAGTGGTGCAACACCGTCTGGTTGATATTACTGTGCTCACTGCTTCATATGTCCTTCACTGACTGATATCTACTATTGATATGGCTTATAGATTAAAACAAGTTTTTCAGAAGGTAAAGTGTTGCTTAAAAACTTACTAACGATGTTTGTGTGTACGGCCTTTAGTTGCCCCTGCTGGTAGATGGCTCCTCCTCACCATGCCACTTTTTATAAAGTGCCTCTTTAAAGAGCTCATTGCTGCTGAACTGGCAGCTCCTTCTCTTCCTTTCTCCAGTTTCTTTGTTCCACAGTTCCATACCTTAAAAGCTCTACCTTGCATTAGAAATCACATAGACAATGAAAGACTGAAACATTATATCATATTATATTTTTGGTTTTAGAGATGTTCTTGATTTGAAAATAGTTTACTGTAAAAAAATTTTTTTTTCATATCAGACGGCGGTAGCCCTTTTTAACCAGCAGAGAGTGTAATGCCAAAACACTATCAGTCTTCAGATGCTACGTCTGAAATGGATAGTGAGTCTGTTGTCTTTAGCTAGCTAACGACATTACACTAGCTAATAACTGTCTGTAGCTTTGCTAGCTAAGAGAATGCCAGCAGCTGATTTTGCACACCGACAGTGCTTCTGCCTGTGCAGCTTTCTCATAAAGATGATTTACTAATGGCAAAATAGATAATCAATTTGACTACATCTGTACACAGTGTGTGTAATTATAGTGTAGTATACAGTGTTATAGGGTGGCATGCTTTGATGGTGTCCAAGTAGTTAACACTATTGCAGCTTGATTTTTCTTCAGCCCCCTATTGTACGACGTTTGCATGTTCTCTCTGCAGTTCTGCAGGTTCTTTCTGACAGCGTTGGCTTCCTTCCACAGTGAAAAGACATGCTGTTGAACTGCAGACTGTGCATCTTATATGTAGACATTTGCAGCCGAAACGCTTTGCAGGCTCTATTGACTTTCATTTGAATTTGTAAGCTAACCTCTGTAAGATGTAGCCATGTCTCAGTCGCTGGAGTTTCACTGCTGCTTGTGGCCGGAAAAGAGAGCCGTGTCCTATTTATTTGTCCTATATACCGAACTTGCCCGTAAATGTGAAGGTGAATGTGAGGTAGTGATTTGTCTTTTTCCTCTGTAGGGTACTGGTCTACACAGGTTTACAGTGCTTGAATAACCAATCTGATATTTTATTGTAAGTCAACCAGTTGCGTTGAACACCTTTTTCTGAAACATAACATTTAAACTTAGCCTATCATTGACAGACATGGACTCTTCAATGGACTGCCTCCACGGTCAGACAGACAGATGGACTGATGGACATCCTTGCCCTGTCAACCTCTCCACCCCACCCCACCCACCCCCGGTAGCACCCTTTCCAGTTCAGACACAACAGAGCTTGCCCTGCCTGACTTTCTCTCTCTCTCTCTCTCTCTCTCTCTCTCTCTCTCTCTCTCTCTCTCGCTCTCTGTCTGTTCGTTTGTATGTATTCTGCCACAGCAATGAGCTCTGCTTCTCAAAGGTCAGCCGAGGGCCTGCGTGTTTGTCAGGCCAATCGATGACCTGCCGCCATCAGAAACACGCTCAGTTATGTAGCGGGGAGGTCAGCCTTGCGGCGGACAGCGCCCACCTCCTCCCTGGTGGGAGGTCGTGGGGAGCCTGTGTGTGTGTTTTTAAGATGGGTGACTGAGGATATCTGTGAAAAGTGGGGGGGAGTATCTTTTACTAACCCTGCATATAATCAATACCATCCAGCTCTTTTCTGACGTGTGTGTGTGTGTGTGTGTGTGTGTGTGTGTGTGTGCGTGTGCGTGTGCGTGTGCGTGTGTGTGTGTGTGTGTGTGTGTTGTGCAGTTATCAACAGTGACAGGGGATCAAGGAACTGGCGTGCGACAAAGAGGAATGGTGTCTAATTCAAGGTCATTAAGGCCTGTGTCACTTCTTTACTTTCACAGAGGGGAGGAAGGAGGCATTATGTTCCTGTTTGTTACCAGAGCAAACATGACATCCCTGCTGGAGCTCATATCAATTTGTAATTTGACCCCCAGTCACAGCAAATGATGTCAGCACAGGTCGCTTTTCCAAAATGACCCTGCATTTGTCCGTTGTCGTCGTCAATTTCTGTCTTCTGTGTCACTTTGTTGTTCTATTGTTAAGCCGTTTTTTCTCTTTGACTGATGCTATTATTCATAGATCCTAATATTTTTTTCTCTTTGACTGATGCTAATATTGATAGATCTTAATATTTTTTTTATTTGATGTGGAGTTGTACATGAAAATATTGATGGTTTTCTAGTGCTCAAACCTTTCATACAGGGATGGAAAAAGCTTTTTTCATTACTTGTTTTCTGCAAATTCTGTGCTTTTTCTTCTTCTTCTTGTACTAAAAAATGAAGCCAGTTTTAAGTAAATTTAGAATATATTTTTCCCAAAACATAGTTCCTTCACAAGGGCGTTTCATTTAATTTGAGCATATAATCAGACACAGCTGCTGTATGTCCTTTGTTTCCCTCCTTCAGTGACCATCTTACTAATTTGCTAGGACCAGCAGCACCTTGTCCTCATGCCAGTACGTCTTTTAATAACTCTATTAATCTTATCGTCCACTAATTGGTCAAGATAGCCTTTTCCCTAGTGATTTTTATCATAGAGCAATTAAGAGCCCAGTAAAAACCTGCTGAAATCACAGGGTCTTGTTAAAATGGCTTGATTGACACATTCTTTTGGGGATCTGCAATTTCCTTCTACATTATTGTATAGAGAAGGGTGTCCTTTCAAGCTACTTTACTTTCATTAAATAACAGAATTTGAATAAAATTGCTATGACAAAATGCCAGTGACTGATAAATCTTTAATATAAAAATTGTACAAGAATTCTGATACAAATTACAAGAGGTATTTGGACAAAATATGAATAAAATTCCATTTACATCCCAAAACCCTTATGCATTTTATGCAAAAACCATAGACAGTTATGATACAAAAACAAATACAAGAAAGGCAAAAGAAAAGAAAGAAAAGAAAGAAACAAGAGTCTTTTAGAAAGGGGACCATTTCTTCCTCCTGTCTGCAAATGAGAAACACCTGTTTAGGTAACATACAGTATTCATGAGGCTTTCCAATCACCGTTTTGACACCAAAGTGACGCAAGCTCCTCTGCTCTGTTCGTTCTTTGCAGTGCGACGATGTAGCCATGCAACGCTGTCGAGTGCCAGTGCCATAACATGGGCTTTTAAAAACATAAATGCATTGAATACACAAAAACAGTGTGAAAAAAAAAAAAAAATCTAAATTCACCAGGTCTTCAAGCTTATTTACACTTTAAGACTCTAAAATATAATTGGCACAATGGAAAACATTATATGAATTAATTCTCGACATTTCACAGGTTCCAGTTCAAATTAATGAGGGTAGTTTTTTTTTTAAGAATATAACTTGAGACTGAAGCATCTATACAAAAACGGGTGTATTCTTCTTCCATCTGCCTATTTCTTACGATGTCCTGTCAAACACTTTAACCCCACTTTGTTACATGACTAATAACTGGACAGTTTGCATGCAGTGTCACCTCTCGTCCTCTCCGCTTACACCTATTGTGCTCACTCTGTGACGTGAACAAAACGGACAGTGATTAACAGGTCAGCCGCTTCAGCCGTTTGCCATCCACTTCTCCCTCTGTGTGCTATGTAGAATTACAGAATAACTGATGCCTGACGCTCCTCTAATCAAATATTAAAGATTCACTTCAGCGGTCTGGGCCAGTCGGGCGCTCTAAGTGACGTGTTTTCCTGCGGATTCACAGCCCGGTCACTAGGTAGCAGGATGCACCTGGGTCCATGTGGTTGGGAGAAGTAAGAAAGACAAAGATTGGATTGGGGGCTCTCTCAGAGGAGAGGGGGAAATTGGTGGTCATTTCTCAGAGGAGAGAAGAGTGTAGGGGAGAGGAGTGGAAATGTGAGGGTTGGCTCGATCGCTCTCCAGCAGGCAATCTAGAAGAAGCTGGCGAAGACTCCTGGGGAGTCCTGGCCCTGCTGCTCTCTTGCTCTCTCCTCTCCCTGTGTTCCTCTTTTTCTCCCCTGCCTTGTTAAGTGACTGCCGCAAGGCTCCAGCCAGACCACTTTCTAAGCCCAATCCCTTTCCACCATCTCTCCCTTCTCTCTCTCTCTGTCTCTCTCTCTGTCTCTCTTGCCGTCTGTCTCCCTGGCTATGCTGGACTTTGCATGTTTTCTCAGCTCTGTTTCAAGCCTCTGAGCTGGCATGACCAGCATCATGCAGGACTCAGAAGGAGCCCGTAGGAGGTGGGAAAATTGTGTTGTAAGAAAATCTCTTCTATGATATTCAGTTTTCTTCCTGGCACACGCATGTACACAGATAGAGGTCATGCCCTGAAGCTGCTGCTTGAGAAATGGACAGCAAGGAACAGAGCATGAAGAGTGTGGTGGAATTTAAAAAATAACAAAAAACAAGTCTGAAACTGAAACTGAGAGAACGTGTTTTCTCAGATGAAGAAGGGCATAGCTTTCTTAATTCTAGAGAGTTCAAATCAATATGTGAGCTTGCTGGCCTTTTTTAATATATTTTCTTCATTAAACGGTGTGCTCCTTAAATGTCATAAAAGTATTATAAAATGAAAATAAATGTTAATGAAATACTACTACTTATAGGAGCTTTGAGCTTTCCATGCCTGACTCAGTGCTAGCTCACACCATCCTCCATTACATATTATTAGCTTTCTATGTAGTGGCAGCAGCTATAATGTTAATGCTAGATGGAGAGTTTTGTTTCCTGTGGTGAGAATACACTCTACATTTCTCCTCCATCACTGGTGGTTAACAAGTCATGTAGCTCTTGTCATCTTTCTGGCCTGTAAGTAGGAAGCACATGTGAGTGTGCACCACTGTCCTCTCTCTGTGTGTGTGTGTGTTTGTATGGTTGTGTGTTAGAGAGACAGCTGTCAGCAGGGTTCCTGCAGTAGCACTTTTTTTATTTCTGCCAGAGCGAGTGCTGGGGGGATTGAATGAGTGAATGAGGCAGCAAGCGCCTCAGTGAAACCCACTCCTGGGAGAAGGCAGGGGTTCCTGTACTCAATTTCCCTTCACTTGGGATAAACAGGCAATTACCCATCCCTTTTTCCTATGCCATGGCCGTCCGGTGAACTTAAGCATACACTATTAGTGTGTGTCCCTGTAGGACTTGCGCTGTGGGGTGTGGAGGTGGTAAGTGAGTGGCGGGTTGAAGAAATGGGTAAGGCGGTTGTTAAATGACTGCGCTCTGACAGACAAAGAGAAAAACAGAATGAGAGTAAAGAGTTGAATTGAATTATCAGCGACCCTGAATAAGAATAAGCACACAGAAAATGAATAGATTAATTGAATTCAACTAAATTGAATGGGTCAAATTGAATTGTTCGGAGCACACAATCTCTGTCCTTTCTTTTCTCTTTCTGTCAGTGTCATAGTCTTGTCAGCAACCTTGGAGTCTGGCAGTGTAACGAAGTGACAAGTGAGTTATTAGACAGAAGAAGCTGGAATGGCAGGGACGCCTCCAGGTAACGGAGAAGCAGCACATTTTTAATGATCGCTGCTGTCATCCTTTCCTCCCTAGTCAGCCTTCCACCTCCGCAACCTTTCCATCAGCCTCAGCTCTCTGTCTCGCTCTCTTTATCTCTGGGAAGAGAAGACTGAAAACTGCATGTGTCATATAGGTGGAGTCTTTAAAAAAGACATGACATATTTCACCAGAATAGGTCATGTCTATATTGCAAAATGGCTTAAGTATGAAACAAATGGAACGCAACACTGTTATGGATGTAAGGTTTTGTGAATACTGTACAGCACACCACATAACACATATATTTCCCTCTGTGTAGCACCAGTCAAGTAAGAGAAGATATCCTTGTATTGTAACACATGGCATTGCTAATACATTGATAAACAAGTCAAACTGAGGAACAATCTCTATTTTTTGTCTTTTTACAAAAAATATTCTTATACTGGACAAAAACATCTCCATGAAGATATATCACCCACCAATAAATACCC
Source organism: Gymnocephalus cernua (assembly GCA_023631565.1). Taxonomy (NCBI): domain Eukaryota; kingdom Metazoa; phylum Chordata; class Actinopteri; order Perciformes; family Percidae; genus Gymnocephalus; species Gymnocephalus cernua. The sequence continues at coordinate 19,452,244 of CM042427.1, read as the reverse complement.
CTTCCCTTGGCTACTTTGCCCAGTTACTGGAAATATTTGTACCGTAAGACAGTCATGGACATGTTAAAAATGGCTGCAAACAACAGCCAGGAAAATGGCAACATTTTTCATAGAGTACATTTGTAGCTGATACTCAGCAATGGAAACCGATACCGAAAATATCACAGCAAAAGATTTAAGACTCAAGTGCATCATATTAATCCAATGGGGCATGATTTAAGTACATACTGCCACACTAAAGGAGCTCTTCTTAAGCAAACAATTTTGTTTTGTTTTGGTCACAGTTGAATGACTATTTCCATCTTTTTTCTCTCTTTTTTTTCAAATCTATTGGGACAGTTATATTTCATTAAGATGCCTTTTGTAAGAACAACCATGAGTTCTTGCTAACTTTGTTTGACAATGTCACAATAATGTCATGCTTTACACAGATGACCCCACTGAACCTCTGAAGTAATTATCGTGATCAGACCTGGTAACCATACACAAATTAAACAAACAAAGAAAGAGGAGAGACTTTATCAATACTTAACTCCTTTGTGTTTGTGAAACAGCAGTTTATATTCAGTCACACTTGGATTCGTTGTGAGGCAAGACACTTTGGAGACACTTTCTGAATACGTTGTTTAGCGATGGGGAAGATCTCAGGTTTTGTTCAGGGTGGTGAGACGTTTTCTGCTGTGAAACTGCCTGAAACTGAGCATGTGCAAAAAGAAACTGGCACAAGTACAGTATGTTGAAGGTATTATCATTTACCTTGGCACTGTAGCCATCAATGACCCCGAACAACATTTAAACTCACCATTGCAAAAGTCCTCATAATAATATTACACATCCCCTTGTATAGATGCAAAGTGCAAAAACTGAACTGGTATACTAAAGCTCATAAACATAACAGACAAAAAAAACCAAAACAAAAAAAAAACAATAGAAATACAGAGAATGATATCAGTGTAGGAGCCTAAAAAAAGCATGCCGGCAACCTCTGAATATCTAACAAGTAGATAAAACAAGTCACATGATATTCTTTTTTTTCCCTAGGACTTAGTTTAAAACGTGTCTTTGAAGCTAACATAAATGACTCAAGCTAGTAAGATGCTACCTCTTTCTTGCCTATAGCTGGAAGTATTGTACTGGACTGTAACATAAAACCATAACGAGAGAGAAAAAAGAAGCAAACAACCATCAACACAACTCTTTTACACCAAAAGCCTCTTGGAACATTATTTACAAATGAAGCTGTCATGCTTTTGTAAGGGGTTCATTTAAAAGCTATCATTACACAAATACAACAAGAAGATTTTCTTTTTTTTTTCTCAATACTATCATTTCTGCAGGCAAAGTCACAAATAAGAGTTTGAATAGATTCTTTGGAGACGGACAAAAACAAAGCGGGGAGAAGTCTCAAAGGAAAGATGGAGGGGCTTATGCAAAAACAAATGTTATAAAGCAAACTCCATGCGCAAGAGCGTCATCCTGTTCTTCCAAAGAAGGAAAAGTCAAAGGTCACAATAATAAACTGTATTTAGAGTTGATGAATTGTATAGAGGGTTATAGAAATGTCTTGCAATGACTTACAGAGGACGGGCAGGAGGCATACAGGCGTTTAGCTTGTATTTTATGGCCCTCGGCCGGGATTAAAAGCTAATTTGAGGAGGAATAAGGATGAGGAATGAAGGGAGGAGCGGGCCGACTGACAGCAGGGCCGAATAGCAAGTCATTATTTAGTCTATTATTGTAGAGAAGGGCATGTTTTTATGGAGGTTGGGGTTCTGAGAGTGTCGATTACGGCTGCGCACAGAGCTGAACACCATGTTGCAACCGGGGATTTTGCACTTGTGCATCTCGCGCAGGTGCACAGTCTTGTAGTGCACACGCAGGGTTCCTTTGTTGCTGTACATTTTATGGCAGATGTTGCAGAGGATCCCACTGTTGCCACCATTACTGCCCCCGGTGGGGGAAAAGAGGAATGGTGAGGAGGAAGGTTCCAAACCCTCACCAGGTCCTTCTCCTCTTAGTTCTCCAGTTTCATCCCGATGCCTTCTTTCAGCCCGCCCCTCGGCATGCTGGGAGCAGTCCTCCCCCTCACTGTTGCCCTCCTCCTCATCCTCTTCTCCCTCCTCCTCCAGATCATCCAATAGGATGCCTTCATCGCTGCCCTCGTCTGACTCATGTGAGGAGTGGACACTGCTGCCGGATTGTACACTGGATGTGGTGCTCAGGTCCAACACCATGTAGTCGTCTGGCTGGGCCCGGGAGAAGCCGTTGGTGTGGTGGTTTTTAAGGTTATGGTTGAGAGGGTGGTGGGGATACTCACTGCTAATGGGGGAATGGATATTGTGGTTCATGCCAGTGGGCCGGAGGCTGGCGCCTCCGATGCCCATCCCGGCATATCGGTCCAAACCCATGTGGTGCCCGGCGTAGATCTTTGCCAGTAACTCGGCTCGCAGGTCCTTGGGCAGTGGCGGGAGTTGGGGGTCCAGGACAATGTCGTCCAGCTCTTTGGTCAGCAGTTTGCGGTGCAGGTTGATGTTGGAGCTGTGCCTGTGGGGAGACAGTCATAGTTGTAAATCAGAAGGCTGCCAGTGTATGAGTAATGTAGATTTCCTCTCAAATACAAAATAGCCACAGTGTTAACATACATGTATTTGTACATACAAAAATGTATTTTACATATTGTCAACTTATCTTACTTTTGTGAAATGGCACCAGGCTACAAACATTCAATACCTAAGAACCACTACATATGAAATTATTGTTACTATCAGTCGAGACACAGACAGTCACATAGAAACAGAAATTCATCCTGTAGCTCTCCTCAGAAAAGTGTTCTAAGATTGCACAGACAGAGAGAGAGAGAGAGAGAGCATCCTGCCAGTGTTTACCGCTGTCAGCATGTCTGCACTGCACAGCCCTCAAATCCAATAGACTCTGACTCAATTAAATACTCCACCATATTGAATGGGAGTTTATCAATTGATTCGAGCTGTGGTAATGTGATAATCGAGGGGAACTGGATAGCATATTAGCACTAGGCCCTGACAGCATTATCGCATTCGTTCCCTACTGAAGGTGGCTTAATCGAGCACCTCAATGAACATGTCTTTATGTAGCCCTGGATTTAATTAAGATGGGCATTTTCTCCCAAACACAAGGCAAACTGTATCGCACAGTGTGCTACAGCTGATGAATAAAACTAAGTAACAAGTGCCATGCTTAAGCCAATATACCATTAGTGAGGATTTCAGTTAGCACACAAAGCCATGCTACAGGATGCAAAGTGAAATGGGCTTCAAAAATCGAACTCAATGCATTTTCACTCCAATTTCACAGTTGTCAAGTCCGACTAAAAAAAGGGGTCCCACTGCACACATGTCACAATAAAACTGCATAACACAGAAAGGAAACTTAAGCAACTAATGACCGGTGTCAGAGATGACATACACAAGGCCCATTCCTCTCATATCAGGTCAGCACTTACATCAAATAAAAAAAATAATAATATGCAAACACTCTGTGCCTTTAATGTGAGGGGTTTCCATGCAGGGAGGGCATGTGTGTGAAACAAAACAAAAAAGAAGAAAAGAAAACGGTCATCCTTAGCAGGACGGGTAAAAATGGAGTCACAATGGATAGTAGAGCTTACCAGCAGTGGCAGGGTTGATGCAGTCAAAAAGGGTCCCTTTCCTTTAATTATTTACTTCCCTATCCGACATTGTCCTGCAAGAGGTAGAAATACATTCATTTGAGGGACCCTTTTCTGTAAACCAGGCAACCAGGAGCCTGTCCACTCGAGCATCGTCAGCATTGAGGAGAGAGAGCAAATCGATCGGCTGTGGCTGTCGCTGCATGTGTGCGTGTTTGCACATGCTTTTTTCTGTTTGTGTGTGTGTGTGTGTGTGTGTGTGTGTGTGTGTTTGTGTCTGTGTATGTGTGAAAAACGGAAAATATACTACTTCCATAAAGCGGGACTTTGATCAAAAAGACTATATAAATCCTTTCTTCTTTTTTATCCTTTGATAGTACAGTTGCACCCATATGGTGTTAGCTTATGGCTAAAACATGGGTGTCATGACTCAATGTCTGTGGTGCTGTACAGTATCCCTGTCTAGTCAAACACATGGTTGAACACTTGGCTGTGAGGGGGTCAGAGTGTTTTAAAACAGTCTCAAATATGCCGTGACCAGTATATGTAGAAAGGGGCACAATTTCTGTGGGGCTACCAAACAGGCTTTGACAAGAAGAGGGGCCACAGATTTGCTCAGTTAAACCTGAAGCTCAGGATGCTGTTAATGATGCTCAGGTAGGCAGGTCCTTTGCAACATGTCTCCATCTCTATAACAACACCTTCTCACTGCTAATAAGCTCTAAGTTAACCATGGCTATCTCAGTTTCAGATATTAAAGTCAAACATGCTAAATATCATGCAGTAAGTAGTCTGCGCTATAGCTACAGTAGCCATTTTAAATACTCAGAAATGCACACCACATGTTAGAATATTACAGCAATATCTAAATAAAAGTGATTCACATTTACTTCAATCTGCTAATCTATTGTACAGATATATGAAAATAAATAAAAAATGGAAGGAAAAAGTCAATTTATGATATATCATTTGTAACCATTTGGAAATGATTTAATCTCAAGAGATACAGAGGAGAAAAAGAGCCCAGTTTATGATCATTTGCCTTAACATTATTTAACTCCTGTGTTGGCAATGCCTCCTTGCGCTAAATAATCAAAATAAGTCAGCTGAATCCACACACAGTGGGCATAATGCACTTATCCCTTCATTTATCAGATTTAGACTTTCTGCCCCATTTCCCACTCCCCTTCACCTCCATCACTCCACTTCAGTACGCTCTATCTTTCCTCCCCCAAACCCAACTCCTTAGCCAGCCCTCCTCCCCCCCCCCCCCCCCCCCCAACCCACCCTCCATCTCTACCCCCCTGTTTGACAGTAATGTGGCAAGCAAACCAATTTGACACTCTCATCTCTACCCAAAAGATGGGGGAGGCCTCCAGAGAGCCCATTTTTGACTGTGCAGAGGAGGTAGAGCGAGTGTGTGCCTGTCCCAACCGGCGTTAATCATCTTTTGGTTCATCTGATGGCCCTTGCCCTTGTTTTTGTGTCTCTGTGTCTCTGTGTGTATGTGAATATATGTGTGTTGTCTAAATGGCTCATAATGTGTAAATGAGATGGAAGGCTGAGTGGTGTTGAACTGACACGACTGGTTCTTTGTCTTTCCTGTCATTCGGGGTGTGTTATGAGGTTTTAGTTGTAAGTGGGAGGACAAGAGTTTTAGTAACATTTATCACTCTCTGTCACTGCTATATCTGCTTTGCATTGTTTCAGTCTGCTCACCAGCACAGACCACAAACAACGAGAAGCCTCAATTAAATTACTGCATAGACATTAAAAATGCATTAAATATCACATGGAAAACTTTTCCATGCACCAGAATTAAATTGATAACAGCATGCTTGCATGGGCGTCTATATGTTAATCAAAGAATTCAAAGAAATCCTCTTATTTTCTTCAAAATACATCACAAGGAAACTCAGTGATAAATTAAAGTGACATGATATTTGTTCCGTATTTTAATCAGCAGATATTTTGATCTGGAATGAGTGGCTTTTGCTAACATATTCTCTCTATGAGCAGCGTGCCCTTTGTTTATAAGAGACAAACAGAGAGCTAATTGTGAAGCAGCGGAGCCGGGCCCACATGCCGTGAGGGGACTGAGGGAACGGGAGGGAGACAGGGAGAGGAAGGAGAGGGGAGGAAAGAGACTCTCCAACATAATTAACCTTCACTCTCCGTTTGCAGTGGCCCATGCAGGGACCACGGGCTGCGTGCTGCTGCACCATGGGAATGTGGAAGAGGGAGGACACCTACTTGCTGTAGCGACATAGGACCAAGTTAAAATGTTGGATTGACGGTTAAAAAAAGAGAAGCAGTAAGACAAGTCTCGTCAACGGTTTAAAAATGATGATTAACGAAGCCAATAATTGTGATGATTAGTGGTACGCGCGTCTTTCCAGCAGTTAATCATGCAGCTTCTTCAACACTTCTGCCGACGCTGCTTGCTCCCCACAATAAATATGCAATCATTTACCTCCGTGCAGCAGGCGGCCAAGAGGCTGGGAGAAAACACCCCACCGTAAAACCACACATACACTTATGTTGGTCTCTGTTTTACGCTAAAAAACACACATGCTTGCTTGAGGGCACATTAAATTATCCTTTCCTGTAATATTGCATGTGTGTATGTACAGTATGCGTGTACTAATGTCTGTGTATGTGTGTGTGTGTGTGTGTGTGTGTGTGTAGTGTCTTCTGAATAGGGCAGGGATCCAAAGTGAACAAACACTAGTGGTACTTTTTTTCCGTGGCAGCACATTTACAATGTGTCCTACTCTGACAATGTCATTGGCTCTTGGTTGTTTTTCTTGGTAGATCAAATGACCTCTCCTATTTTTTCTTCTTCTCTTTGATACGGGAGCTTTTGATGCTGGTGTCTGATGGTGTGTTTACGTGCCTTTGGATTTTCACTCGGTCAATGGACTAATCAGATATGCTTGGACTTTCCTGTTGCAACATGTCAACAGCTGTGTTTGGGAGGTTTTGAGATCAGGAAGCCAGGCAGGGCTGCATATTATAATACTGCTTTAGCATATATTATTCAGCTGCAAAAACAACAACAAATAACCACTGGTTTACCTTCCTCTTATTCAAATTCAGTGTGCCTATTATTCTAATGGATCTTTTTTTTTATGACAATTACTTTGTGTTAAGTATTAAGTGTTCTTTTCCTTTATACAACCACCAGGCAGAGTTGCTAATTAATCATTTTTGCCAACACAAAAAAATCTAATTATAATTAGATTGGAGTTTGACTTATCTAATTTACTAGTAATAAACATTCTAAACATTATTTTGTACAATATCTTTGTTCATGCAGTGTAATCTTATCAGAGCATTATGCTCTTATGAAAACAACTAAATTATACTACCATTTATTGCCACCATTTCACTCAAACATACATTATGTCATTAGAGGATTGTCCAGGGACAGAGTCAGAGATCCCCAGGGTTCCTCAAGCTATGTACAATGTACAGTAATGCCCTTCTTTCTGTTGTTTTGTTCCTTGTTTGAACCAGCGGCAAATTAATATGTCCTATATGTTACCAGGAATTTATCCCCTACAGAAATAGTATGTGAACAATAGTGTGCCTAGGTCTCACCCACCCAGAGCAATACGGTATAGCCCCTGGCTCAAAGATGCTTTATGTTCACAGCAGTAATTGTTCCTTCTTCCTATAAAGTTATCTCTCTCGCATATGTTTTGCCACTCTATGTGGTTGAATGGTATTTACATGCTGGTGTTTCATCATGGAGTGACACACACACACACACACACACACACACACACACACACACACACACACACACACACACACACACACACACACACACACACACACAGGCTGACAAAGGAAGAGAGCAAGCATAGAAAAAGTTCATGTTGCCTTTTCTTTGTGCATTATGATCTGATCTTTGAACGCTCTGTGCCTGTCTAAAGCACTCCACTCACCCCTGGCTTTGATCCCAAACGCCTGGCTGCATATTTATGAAAATGCACCCTGTTCAGTTTACAAAACTCTTAGGTGTAACTCCTATCTACCATTGGAATCTTTTCTCATGTTAAATTTCCCCATAACTGTACTGTGGAGATCTCACCTTGCTATTTAAAAGTTCAGATAAGGCAGTTATAGTTTATATCCAACAACTGTTTTATAGCATTAGGAAACTAATTGAGAGATGTATAGAAGAGCAAATAGTTTTCTCTGTTATCCATTTGTACATATGTGTGTTTCATATGTGTGTTTGCATCTGTGCGTGTGTGCACATGCACGTTACATAGCAGGTCGGCCGTGCCTTAGGCATCCTCTATTCCTAAAGCCTTGTCAAAAGAGGGGTGCTCACCGTTGGCAGAACACCACACTGAGGCAACGCATGCTATAATAACACTTCCTGTCATCTTGCTGCTCTCGGCACAGCTGTGTCAGGTGAGCAGCAGGGTTTCACCTTCACTTCAACGCTACCTTGTCTCCTATTTTTTCTCCCCCTGTTCCCCTCCCACATCAATTCTAATAGAGTCCCAGAATCACCTGCTCTATTTACATGCTGGTAAATGAACAAGCATTGGTAGGAACAGATGCCACAGAAACAACAAAATGTAATAAAAGACTCAGGGTGAAAAAAGAGCTGCGAGTTTGGGTGGAGGGAGGTAGCAGTGGTGGAGGAAGAGATGATGTTGGAGGGGGCCAGAGCCAGTGTGTGGGTGGACAAAACACTGAGGAAAAATATAAAGCTCCCTCTAGGAAGACTTTCCCAATTGGAAGCATGCAGTGTGTTGTAACTTGCCCCTTACTCAAATAAAAGTATAACTTGTCACGGATGTTACAAGATTTTATTTATTTTCTGTTTTCTATTCCCCTTAAAGCACAGAATGAGTAAGGCTGTTATGTAGATAAGCTGAGTTTTATTGAAAAAGATACTGTGAGAATGAGAGTTATTTGTTACACTTGAAGTGCTGTGTATTTTAGAGAGAATTTACAATTTGTGTCAAGGGCCATTTTACACAATGTCCCTGCTCGTTGTTTACATGACCGGCAAGGGAATGTGATTTTCAATGTCGCCAAACCTAAAATATGAATTTACACACAGCTGTTATTTTGATATTTATTTAATTCCTCTATTAACTGCAATTGTAAGGGATATTATTACTGGCTATGTAAAGGATTGGGAAATTCTACCCATTAAGCATTAACCATGATGCAAAAAATAATAAGTTTGTAATCTTTTAGGGAGTCTGTGCTTGCCCAGGGCACTTGTCATGTTATGTACCTGCAGCATGTGTTATGGCATCAACCTGCTGCCACTGCTGCTACAGCATATATATATTCTGTGGAGTGAGTGTGTGGGACTGATATGTGCTAACAAGCCCAGGTGAGTACGGGTAGCCTCACCTCCTAATGCGCTAATAAATGCAGTGGTTTGACAAACCGCTGTCTATGTTAATATATGCGCCTTCACCTCCCTGTCACAAGGTGAGACAGGGAGGGCAGGTAAACAACACACTGCAGCTGCAGGGTTGATGGGTATGGACTGGTGCTTGTTTGAATGTGTGTGCATGTGTTTCTGATCCTGACACCCTAGTCTTCTGAATTCTGACTTGACAAGGAGCAGATGCCCCTGAATCAATTTTTTTGTGTTGAATTAGCTAACAGATGTTAAGTGATAGCCTATCCAGTTAAACGTCATACAGTAATGAAATACTACAGGCTAAAAGGCAAGGTCTCTCACAAAAATATCTATTGAACTATGTTTTAAAATGGCTTTTAAAAAAACACTATATCCTTACAAAAAAAACTAGTATATTCCGTGGCTTTATGTAGTGCCGTAACTTAAATTATAATAGATTATGAATTAAGCATTTCTATTGAACCTACCTTTGTCACAATTACATTAAAATAAAATGGTTACATTACCAAGTTCTAGCACTGACCTGTCTCGGCTCCGCCGGGAAGGGAAGGCAGCGTTGCAGCCAGCCACAGTGCACACATGCATCTCTTTGAGATGCACATTCTTGTAGTGCAGTTTCATGCTATAGGAACTCTTGAAGCTCTTCTTACACACATAGCAGATCTTGGGGTCAGGACTTGAGCATGGGTCTCCCTCTGGTGATTGAGAAGAAGGGAATTTGGGTGGGCTGGCACCGTAGCCCATCGAAGAGATGAAGCTCTCATGCAGAGCAGCCATGCTTGCAGCAGCAGCAGCCGCTGCCATGCCTCCATTATAGAGGCCATACTGGCCCATGCAGAACATGTCATAAGTAGGATCGTTGAGTTCTTCCTTGATCCTGATAGGGGGCTGATGAGGGGAGGGTGAGGAATGACCCTTGCCTTCCATTTCCTTTCTCAACTGGGCTTCATCACAACCCTCATCATCCTGTTCCTTGTCCAGACACCTTCCACCCCTGCTTTGTTTTTGCTGTTCCTCCACATCCATCAGCTCATCACGGTAGAACATCTTGGAATCAGAGGTTTCAGATTCATTCTCAAAGTCTCTTTCATGATCCTGGTCCTCAGAGGTGAAGCTGCCCATACAACGTAGCTCGCCAGAGCCTTGCAGATCATTCCCACCCCTGCTGTCACTGCCAGTCCCTTCCCTGCATTCATCTTCACTCTGTCTCATCATGCCTCTCAGAGCTAGGCCAGGGCTCATCTCATCCTGGGAAGGGGATTGCTGCCCACTACCACCACTGTGGTTCCCAGTACCACTGCCACTGTTGTTGTTGCTGTTACAGTTACCATTCATTTTGACATTGTTGTGAAGAAGGGATGAGTGATGGTGGTGATTATGGTGGATGTCATCGTCGTCATCATCTTTGTCCTCATATTCATCAGCCACATCAATCACTTCCTTCTCAATCTTCACTGGCATGCTTGATTTACGAGGCTTCTTTTTAGGCATAGGGTCACTGCTGCCAGTGTTGAGGTCGTGATTGGCACTAGTTGTGTGTAAGCGGTGGGACATGGGGACTATCTCTGACATATGAATATTATTATGTGAAGCCACTGCTGCAGCAGCCAGGAGATGTTGTTGTTGGTCCATCAGGGTGGTACTGTTGGTGGTTGTGGGCAGGATGGGGCTGGTGGGCAGTGACACTGGAGGACTGACAAGGTCCGCAGGGGACAGTAGTGTGCGGTAGAAAGGGGGCACTGGCTGGACAGGTTGCACTGACTTCAGCGACGGGAAAACCAGTGGGCTTTGCAGGGGTGACTGAAGCATAGGGTCTACCGGTGGAGTAGTGAAGCCCAGTGGTGGCCTTCCAGGGCTGGTGAGTGTGAAGCCACCATTCTTGGTGCTTGAGATGACAGGTGTACCAGTGGTTGAACGGATGAGGTCCTTGTCGCGGTTATTGCGCAGCATGGGCATGTGCAACCGTGGATTTGGGTTGGCACTGTGGCGGTTGCGACTGCGTAGTGAGCTGAAGACCATATTACAGCCCTCAATGGTGCAACGGTGTTTGATCTTCAAGTGTACAGCATTATAATGTATCTTAAGTGTGCCCTTGTCATAAAAGGTTTTGCCACAAGAATTGCAGCAAACACGACCCTTGCGTGAGGTGGATCCCATGCGGCGCATGCGATGCATCTTGGAGGAAAAGGAAGCATGGGTGATGCTTTTAGACTGCTCGTCCTTTACAAGGTGGTGGTGGGCCTGGTGGTCGCTCAACCTGTTGGATTGCTGAGGTTGATTTTGGGAGTGCTGTTGGCCCTGCTGCTGCTGTTGGAGCGATGTTTGCTGTTGCTGCTGTTGTTGAGCCTGCTGGGTGGAAGGGGTTGGTGAGATGGGTGATGCCCTGTTGTTGGGCTCCGTCTTGGGTTCAATGTTGTTCATGGCTCCCAGAGCTCCACGGCTCGGGCTCTGGCCTGTGCGGAAGGGTGATAGGGACACCTCTGACTCACTGGTGTCCACCTGTTCACCTTGGTTTGGCAGGCTGGGCTCCCGGAGCCGGAGAGCAGACTGCTCCATAGGCATGCCGTTGGGGGGCAAGCCAAGCATAGGGGCAGAGACTGGGTTGATGTATTGGAAGGGCAGGAGGAAGGCTAAGCTGTTGGGGATATTCTCAAAATGGTGAATGCTGGATGGGCTACTGTTTTCCAGATGTGTCAGGAGCCCTGGGCTGCGGGATCTGTTGTTGCTTTCAATGAATGTCCTAATCCCGGAGTCGGTTTTGGAGGAGGGAACTGTAACTGCCTGACCTTCCTTCTCCTGAATAGCCATCAACTCCACAATGGACTTGGTCTCACCAAAGCGCAGGAACTGCTGCAGGGTGATGATCTCCTCTTCCCGGGACATGATGGTCCAGCGGTCCAGCACCTTGCCTGCAGCATCCTAGATACCCCAGAGGAGACAATAGAGAAGACAAACCATTATTGATTGTGCATAATCACTGTGGTCAAATGAGGAGTTGGAGCAGGGGTTAGTTTGTAAGGGCGAGCTTTCCTGCTTATAAAATTCAGAGGCTCCTGGATCGCATAGTACCTAGAGCTTTGTCAAAAATCTTTTATTTTTTTCTAGAAATCACACTGATGACAGTAGGCACGAGTTTAATTAAATCAGAAGCAAAACAATTCAAAAGGACTGAGGTTGCTTGATTAGCAGGTCTCTGCGACTTCCAACATAGGGATGTAGGGACGTAGGGATGTTAATCTGCGAGACTGACAAAAACAGCTTTGTAAAAGATGTGAACTCTTGCTGGGACTCCCTCAGTACACAAACTGTACCGAGGGATATTTACAAAATTGTGTGAGCAAGAGAAGAAATGGCAGAAATAATAGCATAATTAATGCAAGCCACTAATCGCACCTTGGTTGGCAGACATTGTTCTCATCTCTAAGGCAGTGAAATGCTTGAGGGAGGATGGGACTGCTATACTATGTACCAGGGAATGGCTTTTGGACATTTAAAGAGAAAAACTCATGTTTATTTAAGGTTCTGTATGCATATGCTTTGACAGTGGCATTGAGCATGTTCGTTTAATTTTGCAGGCTGCATATTTATCATGCTTGTATGTTCGTGAGGTCTAAAGAATGCATGACCTGTGTAACCTTACATTTTAATCATATCAATATGTTTATAAGCTTTAAAGGAAGCACAACCTTAAATATTAATGAAATACTTCATAATAAACATCCATGTTGTTTGGGACACTGTCAACTGATGATACATTTTCAGTTGACAGTGTCTACCTGAAAAGGGGCAGAAATGTACAATAACAGTAATAATAGGTAATTTATAATAACCCTTGGCATTTCCAGTTCCTGTATTTTTGGAGACTTGGGAATGGTGAGAAGCAAGTTTCCATCCTAAGAAAACAGAACTATTCAGATGCGTTATTCCAAATAGAGCACTTTATTAGAGCACTTGGCTGGTGTATTTTAGAGATGTATTATTATTAATAAAAACACATTGTCAAACATTAAGAGATGGCAAGGGATGCTGGTGAAATTATATTTGCAAATCCTGAGGATTTAGTTTGCTGTTGAGCTATAAATGAATCAATTAATGTTTGAGCCAGGGCTTTTGTCCTCTTGTATGAACCCACATCTCTTTCTGCTTTATAGCACTGACGACAAAACTCTTAACATAATGATCCTCTTACAGTAACTGCTGCTGGTATATAAGATAGTATGATAATGGTGATTGCAAAAACAAGATAGAAATAGAGAAGAAAGCGAGACAGAGAGGCATAGTGTAAATAGTTCACACACATGTTCCTGGGGGACTAGGCGCAAGTGACATCAAGGGAATAACGCAAGCGATGACAATTAGTCACAGTGAAATGGTAACATTTCATATGTGCTCCTAGCTGCTGGCATCTATAAAAGTTAAATGGCAACTCTGGTGAGTAAAAAGCTGTAAAAACCAACATCACAAAGCACAAAGGGCCTGTAAGAAGAAAACAGAAGATAAATGTTTAAAGAGAGGCAGCTAAAGAGAGAGAGTACGGGAGAGACACAGAGGAAGAAGAGCAGAGAAAATAAAAGTGTGAGTGGTTTCATATCATGCCCTCAGATATACTGGAGGAATAGATTCTTCTGAGACGAAACATCAATAGTCACTGGGGTATTTGTTGTTAAATATACATTAAAAAACATTTTACACTTTCATTCTGTGTGCGCTCTGGAGTTGTTGCCTGGAGGTATGACTTTAAATTCTAGCCTGGGCACTATTATTTCATACTGCATGGCCATCTGGGCATTAGTACTTCCATTTGATTTAATTGAAAAAAAAGAAAAAAAGAAAGCAGATTAGAAAGTGAATCTTTAAATAGTTCGACAACCAGAACATTTCTTAAGAAATTGTAGTCCTAAGAAGTGGAGCAGTCTTTTAATATTCTAATTAAATTACAACAAATAATCTAAATGCAATGTAATTGTTTACCCTAATTATTAGTGTCTCTGTTTAATAGTGAATCGGAATAAAGAGCATTTTTGGGATCATTTGTAGGCCACATTTAATTCAATTTAAGCCAGTTTAAGACATCTTAATAACAATTTCCTAACTGCCCCACTTTGTTCGCTGGTCTAATTGAGATTGAAATAACATTCATGAGAACCACAAGCTACCAAAAAGGGGGTAATTTTAATGGTAGTTCCATTAATAAATGCTAGGGATTAGTATCAAGCTATAAGTGAGGTTTTAATGATATTCATTTAAAAAAAACTACAAAGCTTTGCAAACGTATACACATCAACAAGATCACTTGACCAAAGTTTCTCTCCAAACCCACAGGCCGTCTCAATCACTGCCGTTTATTTCATCCTCTAGTAGTCCTACCCTGTGCCTCCACTTCCCCACTCATGAAGTCAAACAAAAGCCAAAACACAGTGACACAGGCCAAACTGCAACCCATTAGTGTTAGGAAGGGCCAGCCAGCTGTCAGAACAGGTCAGCAGTTCTGCTATCCACTGGACCCTGTCTAAGAGGAGCCTATCCAAGCACTCTTCGTTCATTGGTCAATTGAGTTTTGGAGGCCAGTCAACAAGCGTTGGAACACAGAGTCAACACAAATTCAAAAATTGTCTTGAAAAGGATGTGAGGGACAAACTTGATTAAGGTTCCGTCCATGTGGAAACAACTACTATTTTTTATGCCAAGAAGCCATTCAATACATTGCTGTTTCTTAAAGGCCATTGCCCTCTCTCATTTGTAACAACTATATTTTGAAATATATATCACTTTATAGTTGCAAAGTCAAATTCCAGACAGAAAATGTTTAATCCAGATAAACAATGAAAGATGAGAAAGAAACATGTATGTATTGTTTTAGAATGAGTATCTAAAGTATGTGTTGACACACATTTGCAGACAAACTCCCTGTGGTCCTTACTACAGTAAGTCTCACAACTCCACTCCCCTGCATTAGCCTTGTGATGCTGTGAGAGAAACAAATATGCCATTAGAAGCACTTTTACAAGTAGGCACTCATCTTCCAATTAGCTTAATGTGGCCCTCTTTCCCCTATATTTTCCAGGCGTGCCCCACCTCTCCTTGTACACCCCCTCCAGTAAAATCTCATTAATCCAGCCCTCCCCCATCTCCCCCAGTGCTATGACATATTAGTCTGTCATTATGCATACCAGAGTCCTTTAAACAATACAACTAAACCTCTGTTTGCCAGGTTAATGACTATTAGCCAATAATTACAGCAGAGAGACGATGGAGTACCCACTTTATCTGGTGGACAGCCTGCTGTTGTTAGTTTATTTTATCTTCCTGCGTCTATGTCTTTCAGAATTAATCCAGCAACGGCTGTATTTATTCATCTCTCTGCCGTTGCGAGGCATTCTTAATTCATGGCTGTCTCTAATACTGTGGTGCTGGATGTTGTGTGGTGGGTGTGTAGTAGGGTATCTACCTTGCAAATTGCTGACAATGAGGATGAGCAAATGATGGCCTTGTCATGGGCCAGGGCACCACTGTCAGTTAAAACAAATCAGGCAATTATGCAATTAGTAGGTTATGAGCTGAGCTCTATTAAGAGCCGGGGTGTGCAGCATTGTTAGGTTGCATGGTGTGCATTAGGGATTAACAGCTTAACATGTATATGCTTTTCACTAATCATCACCTATCATACTCAATGACTGAGTGTTACTTGGAAAGCAGTGGAGAGACATGCCATGCGAGGCAAAAAAGGGAAAATATTAGCTATAAATATGTAAATCTTATTGTCCTGTGCCTGTATACAGTAGATCAAATAGGAGATCTCTCACCCTCATAGTGCTTGTCATATAACATCTGATATTTACATTTTCATGTTAACATATGTACAATCTGTGTAGGATATTGCTCTACCGGTTCCATATTAACATAAGGAAAACTCGAGCATAAGACAGTATCACTTGCAATAGGATGGATCAGTTCTCACAATGGCAAAGTGAACCATGGGAACCAGATTGATTCCCCAATCACCTTTCAGTGAATGTGATCTCCACCAAGCCTCGAGGGAATCCCCATTGATCCACAGTCCTGCTTTCAGATCCAGTTCCTTAAAAAAACTGCCCTATCCTTGTGTTCGCCACTTCAAGGGAGGTTAAGCAGAAGTTCCTTGTGATCTGAGAAGGTCTTGAACCTCGCTGCTTCCTTTTCCATATTCTGTTTCTCTCCCCACCCCATCTCGGGCTGTATGAATAATGCAGAGGATCTAGTGGCGAGGGGTGCCATGGGGGATGGGTTCATGCAAAGCCCACTGCCTGGAGCCATCACATCAGAGGGCAACAGCTCCCAAGACACAAGCTGCTACCCCATTGGCTCCCCAGTGGCAGGTCATAGGTCATGTGTGAACAACCAGCTCTACTTCTTCCCCTGTGATGGACCATAGGGAAATCAGTAGCTACATCCAGATGTGGGTGGAGGACATTTGTAAGAATCATAGAGGTTGAAATTTGCACTCTGTGATCATACTAAATTCCTCCTTTATGCTCTGCACATCAACAGAATTTGTTTGGATGTGATCTTGTATATCCACCTTAGAGGTTTGATGTTTACTAAACTGCAGACATTATATAGAGGCTTATATATTTATTATAGCCTGAAATCTAATGTACATGGGCTGCTGACATACAAGATGACACTAATATATTTAAACAAGGCAACAATAAAAACATGTCATCTTATCATCAAATACAGACAGAGCAGTATCCCTTTGGACCAGTCAGTCACAATCATGTCACCTTGTGATTCCTTATTACAGGGACAGGCATCACTTAGCGAACTCTACCTTTTTGAAATATGTACAGAAAAAAAGCAACAGAAATCTATGGTAGCTTAAAGTATTGTGTGATTTTCAACTGTCTTCCAGTACATCAGATTGCAAAAAATAACAAATTGGGTCCAAGCAAGATTATTGTGCAAAGAATAGCATACTGTTGTCTTGTATGTCATCAGACAGCCTTGATGCCTCCTTGAATGTGGTCTGGTTTTAATAAGTGACAATTTGCAGTCACACTTTGGTGGGAAATGCGATACATCAGATGATCAAAATCATGTTGCAGTGTATCATATTTTACGACCACTTATTTCCATCCTTTGTGAACAAGCTACAATAAATGTCTAATACGATATTTGTAATCTTTAGTTGTTGATACATTCATTTCAACATTGATGAAAGAAAATCCATCCCACTCAAATACAGCCAACATGGAAATACAGGTGATTCAGTATAGACCAGACAGGACCCTCTGCACCAGCTCATATTGCTGGTTGAAACTTGGAACAGTTGAAACGGTTCTAATCAGTTTGATTCCTATATTATCATTCAATTAACAGCCATGCAAAGGGCTTTGTCTTGGTCAATACTGTAGTATGCCCATCATTGCCAGAAAGAAGAGCTTCCTGGGCTCTGGTGTGAGTAAATTTGAAGAGGCCACAGGTTTTATTTTACCAGGCCAGACACACTGATCAACCAACAGGCCACCAGATACCCTGTTTTACCCTCTCAACCTGATTTAACTCATGACTTTAGTTAAAATTTCATGACTGTGTTAGTTGTTGCTAAGGGCACACTAATCGACTAGAGTGAGATTTATAGTGCAGTTGCAGACCGTGAGGATAGGGAGGGGAGGTCAGGGGGGGGTTATTATGGAGGACTTTACCACAGACGGGTGAGTCACAATCTGGCACAGCCCTGGTTCCAGGTGGCCTCTAGTAAACAGTTTCCGTTCCTTTTCCCAGTGACTTGTCTTTTTTCATTATCTGATTTTGAAAACAAACCCGTCATTTAAAAAAAGGTCTTCCAACCTCTGATTCATCCAACCCCCCCCCCTGATCTCCTCCATCACCACCCCTTTTTTTGTTTTAAATCTGTACCTCAGCATCTTTAAAAAGTGAAAAGGACAGTCCTTTGGCCACAGCCCAGCAGAGGTGCAGATGGGGCGGCACATGGAAGCCATTTCAGGCCCTGGTTCACTGCAGAGCAAAGTTGTCTGTTCTCTGAGTTCAGAACCTCTGAAGAACCACCTCGCAGCACTTACATGTGAGCAGCGTCTGGGTCTGGACTGATGTATTGATTCTCTGTCTCGTTTCACAAAGCATACACAATAACGTTGGCTGGCCTCACCCAACTGTGCTAAGGAACCGTAGCCGTGGTCAATGTGTAAAACTCAGCGGACCTAGAACTGAGCTAGAGGGGATGCCTCAGAGAAGACGGCTGGAGTGATAGAAGCAGTGAGGGAACGCCTGATGGTTCACATTAATTGAAGATGATTCGTGTGATCTGCTGGATCTGGATGCAGCAGCCAGGTCTGTCGTGGGCCTGGGAGACAGATGTGGGGGCTGCTGTACCCCCTCCAGGGCCAATGGAGAGCAGTGAGGCGGCTGAGAAATGGTTTGTCTGTCCAGTGTGTGTGGGTGTGTGGGTGTGTGTGTGTGTGTGGGGGGGGGGGGTCTGCTGACAACCTGCTTTTCTTTCTCTCTTCTATCACATCTCCTTTGTCTTGATTAGTATTTTGGCAGGAGGACAGTGCAGTAAAGGTGCATTAACATATGCTCACAATTTGCTCCTTGGCCGCATAGTTACATGTTTGTACTGTGTCTTATGTTCCTCTTTTGTGTAATACCCACCCCTTATCACATTATATCCCTAGGCTAGTAATGGGTAGCAGTACACAGACTTTGGTAAGAAACTGCGCCTTAAAAAAGTGAAAGTTTGAACCTGATAAAAGCATAGCCGTGTATTTATTGCTAATGAAAATTTTACATGAGGGTACCAGCTCATAAAACCAAATGTGACACACCGTTTCTGACTACTGTGTATTAAGTCTTTAATAGTTGCAACCCCAATTGCAAAATTGTGTTCCTCTTTACTACTGTACCTGAAACGTAGCATTGATTTCCACACAATCAAAATAATCCACACATCACTTTCAAGTCACTGTGTAAAAGGAAATAGGTGTGAATGGAAAATGGATTGTACCTCCCAAGTCATTTTGTTTTGGTCTGGCTGGGAACAGATAGAAGTGTCTGTAACACATAGACGGACTGCATTAGGGGAGCGTTTCAGTTTTCTACTGTGCTTTTGCTATGGAGCATGCAGCATAGGAGGAAAGAGAATAAGCTAATGCAGTCTTTACTTAATGTGATCAGAGCCATTATTGACATGCTGCCAGGAAGATGCAAGACCATTAACTCATGCTTCTCTCTCTGGTACCTTCCTTCCACCCCCCTCCTCTCCCCGACAGTATTTCACTGCCAGCCTGACTCGCATACAGAGGAAGGGCCACTAGGGGGTCTGGGTGCCCCAAAGGAGTCTGTGTCTGTCATGTTAACTAGGAATCTATGATACTGTTGGTTGAATTGGCAACAGTGTGTTGCTCAGGACTCTGTAATTGTAAATCATTCAATATGTGTTATGTTTTCTCAGAAGTTACAGGAGGATATCAATGACTGCTACACAAGTGTCCCAAATGTTTTTATGCAGTGTGTTCTGATGGTGCTTTTGGCTCAGCAGCCTACAATGCAAATTCCACAGCTTGGGTTTTAAATCATACTGTATTACTCTTTTACTTGCTGTCCCTTCCGTTTCTTGTTACTTTGACCTGTCTAATAAAGCAGGAGTGCCTACTATTACTATTTGACAGAAAAATCTAAAACAAAAACTGTTTTTGAAAAAAATATGGTGAGTTTTGTGCAGCGGCATATATAAAATAAGTGCTGACAATTCTGACACCTCAGAAAGAATAAAGTCTAAGGTACAAAATAAAATGCATTATAAAACTTTACAACAACCAAGCTTTCCAAATTAGTTAATTCATTATTGGCTGTAAGTAGTTATAATTAAATAATAAGGCAATAATTAAACATTTATTTAGTTCAAAATTAAATTGTGATTATGGGCTTTAATTGTTTCTTTGTGTTATCTTATGGTGAACAGCAATAATCACAATATTGGAAGTGACACTTAAGGCCGGGTTAGTGTGCAGCAGTACTGTATGTGTTAAGAATATTGTAGTTTTGTCAAAGTGAAATAGTGCACTGAGTGGGTAAAATGGTCCCAAATTACAACAGGATCCCTGTTTTTAAACTGCCTCACTGGAATTGTTGCCTGGCATTTAAGTTGGCTCATTCATCTTGGAGGCGGAGGGTGCCAGTGTGGCTGCAATGTAATTTACACTACCCCAACCTATGTGCCAGAACACATCTATCCCTGTGGCCCAGGGGCTCACATCGCCAGCGGCCCGGAGGATGTTCATGTTTATGTGTGCATGCATGCGTTTGTGTGTGTGATAGTGTATGTGTGTGTCTGCGATCATGTGGGTACAACAGGAAGTGGTGTTCGGGTCTCTCGGGGCATGGTTCCAGGTCCCTGGGCCTGTCTACTGTCATAAGTTCCAGAATGGTGATTACTTACTGCAAAAATAAACACCATTACCATCTGGTGCAGCCTCTTTGTACTGTAACTTATACAATAAGAAAAGCTGTAGACCATCAAAACACACAGAATCGAGAACAATAACAGAAAAAAAATCTGCACTGTAAAATTTGAATCTTTTTTTGTATATCCCTGTTCATGTTTGTGAGCATATGCCGTATAACAACTTAGATGAATAGCTCTCATTTTGAATGCCTAGAATTAAATCTAGTCTTTAAAAAAAACAAAAAAAAAACATAGTTGGTTAAAAAAAAAAAACCTCTTCTATATGAGGGGGCAGATAGTGAAAAACAAAAGGTTTACCGGGAAGTATGATGAGAAAGGTTGGATGATGGGGGGTCATTCAAGACCGTTAACGCTTTGCAGAGCCTGCAGATGTTTGATCCATCTACGGCACATCTGGTCCTCAACACACTCAATCCATTTCACTCAACTTCTCCTTTTTAGATTTTCATTGTTCCTCACGGTCCACTAAACTCTGCATTCCCTGTTGCGGCCCACACATATTCATTCACAATATTACATACTACCCACTTAGTAATTTTAACATATAGGCTTTTATTTTTGCGTTTGATTTGTAATGTTTGTTTTTTTAAAGATTTGAATATTTGTCCGTTATCAAACATCTGTATTTGATCCCTTCTTCAAATTGAGTTGTACGTTATAATTCCCAGCAAAGAACTCCAAACCAAGCAGAGGAATAAAAGCTGTCATTCTCATTGTAGTGGAACCTGGGAGGGTCATACAGTGCTTAACAGCTTCATTGTTTCTTTTATTGTTGGAAACATAGAGGGGTGTGTACTGCACAGGTTTCTGAATTCTGGAGTGCAACGTGACGAGAGGACTGTCAACTCCCTGTAACTCTCCATGCAACTTCCTTTAAAAATGTCAACTCTATGACCCAGCAGCAAATCCCTGGCAGGCTGGGTGGCCGTGTCAGCAGGCCAGTGGGCCGCACAATGTCTGGGCTTGGCCTCGGTGACATGGGGGAAGTGGAGCGAACCGCCGTTCTGTTTGTTCAGAGAAAGGATGCAGGGCCACCTGGAGGCTCAGGTCCAAGATCAGCAGACAAAAACATAACCCGCGTGTGTCTCTATCAGATGTTGGGACAGACCACATGTTTGTGTTTGCACGAATGTATAACGGTGCTTTTATAGAATTAGTCTAAAAACAGTATGTGATAATGAAATGCCTACCCAAATTTGAGTGCAAAATGAATGTGTTTGTGCTGTGCTAATAACACTTGTTAGGCTTGTGCTAATGCAAGCCTGTGTGTAATGCAATCTTCCTGTGTTTGGGTCTGGCCTGGTCTGGCTGTGCTGTGCAGTGCAGTGCAATGCTATTGATTCCTATAGCCTTGTGGTCTGCAGGGTTCCTGTCAGTAAACGCGATGAGCCGGAGCACCTTGCATTCCCCCTCTCTGCTCCGTGTAGCACTACAAGCTAAACAGCCATCACAGAAACTCAATACAGGCAGACTGGGCCCTAGTCGTCAGCTAGCAGTGTTGCCCTGCAATCTCCCGCGAGGCTCCAGCTAAGTCAATTTAGTGTCAGTGTAGCATCTCACCTCGTAGAGCTGTTACCAACCTAATATGTCGCACTAATATGTCTCTCCATATGAATTACAAGGCTGTGAGAGGAACCCAGATGCAATAAGTATGGATTAGCTAATGTCCAGGTTCTGTCTGAGTCTTGTTGGGATGGAAGGGAAAGCTAACGATAGTAATAGCCTCTAACAGGGTGTCTGGCTGTGGCTTGGAGGTGAGATGGGGCTATACAGGCTTCTGGGATTTCTAAGGAGCTCTGGGAAATAAACTTCCCTCCCTGCCGCAGAAGAAATGAGGAAGGGGCGAGAGAGAGAACATTGAAAGAATGATTAGTGAAGAAGGAAAGAGATGGAAAGAGTGTGATGGGCTGCTAATGCTATTTTTCTGAATATTGATTAACCTGGAGGGCTAGAGGTGTTTGGGTTAGAGGTCCCGACGCCCTTACCTTGTCTGCTGTTGGTCCGTGTGTTAATGTGTTAACCCATCGATTTTATATACTTGTATATAGTTGCCCTGTGTGTAGGCCAAAGCGCCTGACAGAGGAAGAGTGGGATGTTAGCAGAGCTTGGAAAGAGAGGAAACAAAAAGGTGGGAGAAGAGGTGAGCGTGTGGTCAAATGGGGGCGTAATTAGGAACCTTGTTACCAGTAAACTCTATATATTGATCGGGGATAATTCACACACACCATATGTTCCCCCACAGCCAATGTGCCTAGGTGCTTTAATAATTCATGTAGCATTATAACTCTTGTGCATTGCTACCCAATAACCATTTACATGTACCTGTTTGTCTGATTTAAAACCATTTCTAAGCATTTAGGTTTTTCCTCCTATGTCTGGGTAAACTAGTATTGGAAACACGTTTTGATTGATAGTAAATAACTGGGAATGTTGGGAAATAATGTTCCTGTTTATGAAAAATCAGAAAATGTAAGTGCACGTGAGTAGCTGGAGTAGTATTGGAACCTGATCTTGGAATCTAGCTGACATACTGTCTGATTAAAATTTATGTTTTTTCCAAGATTTTGGGCTGCCTAAAAACTTTTTGGGGGGTATTTCAGATTATATGGTCGCGATTTGGAACTAAAAGAAACCGTAGCCTTTTTTCAGTGCAACCACAAAATGTGTCACATGAGTAGTTGTAAAGTTTACAGACGCACGCACGCACGCACGCACGCACGCACGCACGCACGCACGCACGCACGCACACACACACACACACACACACACACACACACACACACACACACAGGGGCCTTGCTTGCCATTGGCAATCCCTGCAGGCAGATGTGGAGTGTATGCCAATGGCCTGCTGAGTGAGTAGGCCAGTGCCCCTAGCTCAGTGCTGGGCACTAATCTGAGCTGCTTTGATGTGTGTGTGTGTGTGTGTGTGTGTGTGTGTGTGTGTGTATGTATGTGTGTGTGTGTGTGTGGGTGTGTGTGTGTGTGTGTGTGTGTACTGCAGGGGGAGGTCACTGAAACAGCAGAGGGACTGTGTAATCCTCTGACATGCCTGTGGAAAAATACAAGGATTCCTCTGACAGTGGCTGAACTAAAGGCTCAGAGGACCAGTTAGTGTGTCCACAGGTTTATTCATACTGACTGGACTGAAGGCTGTGTGGCAAAACAGACACATAAACACACACCACACGTACAAGTCATGCGCTGACACATGTCTAGACACAATTAAGATGAATTGCATTGTTCATAGTCAGTCTCCTTTAGTGAGGTTCCTGGCTTGGTGACACTAATTCTTAGAAGGCTATGTCACTGGCAAGACTGTAATGTAGCCATGTAAGGTGCAGTCCTCAACTAAAATGGCAAGCTGCATTGCTTTAGGCCCTACTCATACAGAAACACACACAAATACACACACAGGCCAGTACATTAACACAAACAGTTTGGTTTTAATGTTGGAATGTATGAGGACAGGCGAAGAGTTTTGGCTCTGCCCTCTCTATACTTTGCATAATTGCATCTTACATTTCCTTTAGTCTGAAGGGATGTTCAATCCTAAACAGTGATGGGAACCAGCTCTGTTGATCATTAGATTTTGGCAGAGAAACCTGCTGCCACATGTGAGAGAGGTAGCAATAGACATAATGTGTGTGTATGTTTGTGCATGTGTGTGTAAATGTCTTCATCTCTACAGTATGTGGCCTCTTGAGAAAAAAAAACAAAACAGGGCAAATAAAAGGACATTAAGCATACAAATTAGCCACAGGTCTAATGTGAGCTCTGTGAAACAATAAGCAACAAAACAATAGTAGACATTTCATCTTCTTATTGTCTAATCGCCCATCTGACTGCCTGTGTATTTCCCCTTTTAACCCTTGAGATACTTGCTAATGGCCCTCACAATGGAATTATTTACTACCCATGGCAGGGGGGCAAATGGGTCAAATTGTGTGTGTGCGTGTTTGTGAGTGTGTGCACTCGTGCCCCCTGTAGTCAGAGTGAATGATGGAATCATTGAAGCACGCAGCAACTGAGAGAAGAGGAGAAAGGAGAGGGGGACTGAAGGAGGAGTACTGAGTGGTGCCTTCTAAAGTGAAAAATCATGCCACGGTGCAGAGGGGCCTGGTTTTGTCCACTGGGAGAAGTGACTACATCTATGCTGGCACTCAAGTGCTCTTAAATACTCTCTCTTTCGCTCTCCATCTCCCCCCTTGCCTCCCTCTATCTATACCCCCCTCTCTTCGTCCCTTATGTTTCTTCTTCCCCAGTTCTCCCCAGGTCCAGTCCAGGTACAAATGGCTATTTGCTGTACAACTCCCACAACATGTTTGTCTCTGCTCGCGCTTGTCCCTAACAGCATGTAAAACAACAAAAGAAAATGGGCACTTTCTTTATTTACAAATTGCTCCCCAAAATACAAAAACCTCCCGAATAGAGATGTCAGAGTGCTACTAGTAATGTCTGTGCTGGAAGAGGTCGCTTCTCTGTAAATAGGCTTTGCCATGGATCTGGGAACAGTCAGTGTGTGTGTGTGTGTGTGTGTGTGTGTGTGTGTGTGTGTGTGTGTGTGTGTGTGTGTGTGTGTGTGTGTTTGTCATGGGGGGGGGGGGGGGGGTTAATCTGCTTTCTTAGCATCTCACCACAAGAGGTCAATCCTCATTAAGATATGAAGGAATTACATGAATTATATTCCTGCTTTTTGTCTGATTCTATTTCAATTTCTCATTAAGAATTGTTTTAACATTGTTCGTAATAATATAGTGATACCCATAATAATAAGTGACTGACAAGGCGGAGAAATCAACTGAAATGATCAATTCACAGTTTCATATCCTGTTCAGCCCTAATTGTGTCATGTTGAAACAAAATGCTCACTTCTTGAATTAGCCGTGCTGAGCGCTATGGAGATGAAGACTGTCTGTGTTAAAGGAATCAACAGTGCTGCTAACTGTCACCTGCTGAGGTTAACCCCGCGGTTGCCAACGCCTTCACAACATGCACAACACACAATGGCAGACAAGCCTTTCTCACACCTCCAGTTACAGAAGCCTCTGTCAGCTGCTCAAAAGTGTGTGTGTGTTTGTACAATATTGCATGCATCGTAGACATATTTCCCCCCTTCTAATTAGCACAAGGGAGTCCTGGGGGCAATCAGAGCCGAGGTTAATGAGAGGGGGAAAGAGCGGAAGAGACGAGGTAGGGGTGCGGCAAGTAACACACACCATGCTGCACTGGTGCTACAATATAATACACCCTTCTTATCACGCTGTCACCCTGAAGGGGCATCATCCTCACAGCACACACATTGATGTTTGGGCCTGTGACATTGCGTGTCTGTGTGTGCGTGTGCGTGTGTGTGTGTGTGTGTGTGTGTGTGTGTGTGTGTGTGTGTGTGTGTGTGTGTGTGAGCAGCGGTGTGAGAGTTCCTCTGTGCGCCCTGATGATCCTTTCACCCATCCTTGTCTCGTATTATCTCTCCCTTCACGTCTCTTTCTCTCTGGAAGGCCCAGATGTGACAGCATGTTTCCCATATCAGAGAGAATTGGTACACTGGAAGGGGGGCGGGGGGAGAAAGAGAGCTGCCACAGTGGTCTTGGCATCTGTCTGTTCTCAATTGCCGTGCGGCAGTGCTGGTGGGAGAAATGCAAAGTCTACCAGATGTCATTGCTGAACCTTGCCCAGGCAGTGTGCGGACGCGTATAGTGGGGCAGTATCACCAAGACAATTCATCCTCTTAGAAGGATTCACTTAAGTGTATGATGATTTATATTTTTACAATGAAAAACTAACATGGTTTTTCATTGCGGCATAGTTGGCCGACTACAGGCCTGTGGTCCTCCACAAACTCCTGCCACACATGCTCTCCACATGGATAGGGATAACAATGGATAGTGGCATACTGCCAGCTGTTTAGAGGACATTACATGTTTTTTTTAATAAGTGCATTCTTTGTCCACTAAGCATTTAGGCAGATGCATGTTTTACCCCACATTGGCAGTTAAGATTCCTGTGCATTTACAGTACTGCATTTTAGACATTTTTTAAAAGGGATTATTTGTTTGCTTTTTTGCCATTTTAGTTAAAGTAGAAACAAAGAGAGGAAGAGGGGTACAAGATGCAACAAAGATCCCCGGTCCTACTATTGACGATATGCTGTGCGTATTAACCACTGGGACTCCAGGACGCCTCAGAAAATAATTGTTTTCTGACATACCTTTTTCATAATTATATTATTAAAACATATTATCAGATGAAAGGCTTTCTTTTGTGAAGGTCTTAAAAAAATACACTAGTGTTATTTAGGAATGTGCATTAATAAATCAAGCCTGTCTGATAACAGCAGTGTTATTGTGTGGTGTGTTCTCTGTTGAGAACAGTAAAGTAGATTTTTAACCTCAAAATTGCATCAAATCCTAGATGTGGTGAATTATTTCACCACAAATGATCTTTGTCTTCAGCCTCTCTCCACACTCGAAAAATGTCTTCAATTGCTAAATTACTGCAAGTAGCCAATTATCTTTCTTCTTTGTGTGCATGTCTTTCAGCATCATATTCGAGTCTCATGGTCTCTCATGGCTCCTCTCTCTCTCTCTGTGTGACCTACTATAGACTGAGTGGAATGGGAATGGTGGCTCATGTGGCTGTCACTCCAACTCCAAACATGATGTGAAGGGGAGGAAGGACAGAGAAAAGAGGTTCCTGCATTATTAAAAAGAGTGCTGCCATTAGAGACATTTATACAGTAGAATGACCCGATCAAACTATAGTACAGATGCACACACACTCTCAGCCTCAACACTGCGACCTAATAGCCTTGGCCATATTAAACTTTTTTTCCAGGAAGAAATGACAGGGATTATAGTTAATGTTGGTCATTTTGTTTTTCTTAAAGCAGACATTTTCAGTTTTTGCTGTTTATGCTGTATTTATATTTTTAGACTTATATTGCAGTTCCCCTTCATTTCATACTCTCTCATCACTGCCAAAACAGGACTTAAGGGTCACATTCATCCAAGCAAAACATTGCTATAAGATTAAAGATATTAGTTTCAGATGTACTCCACATTTTCTGTCTGTCACTATTTCATGCTACAAAGAGAACACGAGTAATTTTCTCCCACGTCTCTGCGCACAGCTACCTCTTCCCTGTTTTAGTCTTCTGGCTTGTTTTTGTATCTCTCACCCGTTAACAATAATGCTCAGGGCGAGCACAGATGTATGAAGTAACAGCTACACTAAGAGAAGAAAAGATGAGTGGAAAAAAAAGATAGAAGATGAGAGAAAGGGAAACAGACGGGTAACGCTGCTCACAAGCATCACTTGTCAATTTACAGCCGCTGCTCCCTGAACCGCACCGTATAAATTTCCAGTGTGACATCCGTTTCTACTGCTTCCAAGCCGACTGAGGCTCCGTCCCACCAGATCTCCTCCCCAGACACATACTTGGAAACCTTAAGTACAGACATTGTGCCAGATGTAGTCTGCCTTTACTTTTATTTATTAGTTTTTTCAGATTTTGAAATGTTGACTTTTTTCTGTATTGGAATCACTATGGGGGGATGAGAATGGATGGGATAATGTCTCAGGAGCCCTGCTTTAGTGTGTTTGATGTGGCCACTGCCATGCACACAGAACACATATGTGAGCACACATTTACTCACACGCATACATACACACACACACACACAAAGGAGTGCATGACAGTAAATCATGCGTGTGATGTGTGTGTGTGAGTGGGTTTAGGATGAAGAAAAGCGCCAAAGAGCACCAGGGGATGTTGCGTATCCAACAGATAGAGAAACAGAGAGCAGGAGAGAGAGAGAGGAGCTTGGCACTGCTCATCTTTGAGTGATGGCAGTTCTTCAGGGTTGGGACATGGCCTCCCTTTAATCTCTCTATCCTTAGACATGAAAATGGAAGAAAAGGCAGAGAGGAGGGTGGCTGAGTGGACCAAAGCAGAAACCTTTGCTGGGTCTTGTGCCAGATAGATTTTTACTTTATATCGTTTTTATTTTAAGGCGGACAATAAAACTCACCTACCTGCTAACACGAACACAGTGGATGGCAAAAACAGAAATGATATATTGTGACTCACAACGGACATGACTTTTGTCTTGACTGGTTTAGTGCCAGCACATAAATTCTTCATTGCTTTTTGAATCATTGACTTGTAACAAGTATATCTGACCCCTAGCAAGTCCATCTTAAAATTACACCATATCAAAATAGCTTTAATGACTCTAGTCCTCAAGTCTCTAACTCATATGAAACAAGTTGTAGGCCTCCCAGCTAAGAAAGGAATCTGCAAAGAAAACATGGCCTTGAAGGAGTATGAGCTGAGGTGCTTGCACTAGTACAAGATTGCGTTATGAGTGCAACACCTGTTTCGACTTATAAAAGTAGAGGCCAGTAGCAAGATTAGCGAAACATGCCCATAAAGGGAGAAGGTGGCTGGGCCTACGCTCTGATAACAACAGACTCTGTCCTGCGTTTCTTTCAAAGAGCTGAAGGAACTGATGCGGTCATAATGCTGTGGAATACATTCCACTGCTACATGAAGGCGAACTTCTGTCACTCAGCCAGAGAAAAGTGCCTGAAACGTCTATTTTTAGCTTTCAAATCATACTGTGTTAAAATAGATTGATTTTGTGTAGAACCTGTAAAAAACCTCTTTACACAATACATGGCAAGTTTAGTCATAGAAATGTTGTACTCTTGCCTAAAGGTTTGTAAACCTAATAAATAAGTAATGAGATTTCACCTCACTCAACAGGCAAAACATATATTTTCACCCTGTAATTGCTATAGCTATAAAGGTAACACTATGGGAATTTCATTAAGTAATTACAAAGCATTGAGACTTGTTCTCAGCTCAGACCTGGGAATCTGGGAAATCAATGGACTTCGAAGAAATTCCTTTCCTCAGGGACACAGGGTGTGCGGCTCACAGTACTAAGGAGACTTGATCTAGGACTGATCCCAGGAATTTTAGCACAGTAATTAGGTTTGTCAGCTTGGCAAAGTGGGAAAAACGCTTTGTACTGTGTCACCTCAATGGGCAGGATTTTTGTCAGGGATCAAGATGGATACAGCACACCCCATACCTAAGTAGGCCCGCACTGCTTGACAAAGGTGTGATTCCTTGCTAAATGTGAAACACTGCAGCTGGCGAAGTCATTGTCAAATTGTCAGGGCCCTTTGGCACATTGAATTGCGACTTGCTGTGATTATACTGTCAGATCACTTTTGAGCTGTGACGGCTGGTGGCAAAGACTTTGACAGGAAGTCAGACAGGAGTTTAACACCTCACAACACCAGTGGCAGTATCCCCGTTAAGCAGTTAGCAGTGGTTAGTGCGGCAACACTGGCAAATGGTGGTGACGTACAAAACTCTGAGCTGCTGCTCCAACAGCTCTGCAACTGGCACTACATAAACACAAACATGACTGCACACAGATACACACACGGCCACGCGACTGTGGTCTCCCAGTAATAGCTTTGTACCTCTTGGGGCCTGGCGCTGACCGTTCCTGTTCTTATCTTTGTTTATGTGGAGGGTAGATCATCATGTACGTGTGTGAGAGCCTGTGCACAGACCCTTGCAACAAGGTTGTTTAAAGTGTGTGTGTGTGTGTGTGTGTGTGTGTGTGTGTGTGTGTGTGTGTGTGTGTGTGTGTGTGTGTGTGTGTGTGTGTGTGTGTGTGTGTGTGTGTGTGTGTGTGTGTGTGTGTGTGTACACACGCGCACGCATGCGTCTGTGTGTGTGCAGGGGAGGTGATAAGGCAGTGCCTGGCACCAAAGCACCAGTTGGCAATGAGCCTTAGATCCTAAAGATGAGAGCTCAAGACTTGGTTGTGTGTGAGCGTACAAACACACATACAGTGTAAACCAGAGGTTAGGTGGAGACAACACAGAGGAGAAAATGCCACAAGTACTTACTGGTGCATGTGCCTACACCTGAATGTGTGTGTTTGTGTGTGGTTAGCCTGCATGCATGTGTCTGTGCTCACTGAGGTCCGTCACCTGTAGCAGTCTATTGATCTTCCTTCTTCCGAAGGCCCTGTTGTCTTTGTTGATTACTGCCTTTGCCTTCCAAGACACACAGATACACACACATACACTTTCAAGGTAGAGTTGCGGGAGGGTATAACTTAGTGCTGGACTGGAATCCCGGACTAGAAAAGTCTTAGAAAAGCCACTGGCAGGCTGAGTGCTGGGAGCTGATGTATCATTGAGTGTTAAAACATCATTTCTGGTGACCCTATATCATATCCTGTCTACGCCTGCGGCACTCATTCCACAGAGAGCAGGGTGCCAGTGACAGCACGGCTCACTTGGTGGTCCCAGCACTCAGCCACTTACCCATTTAATAAGACAGTCTTAAAGAGGACAGAGCCAAGCATATGCACAGTGCTGGTAAAGATTTTTTCCCCACTTTTACAAGAGCCCTTTTTGTAGGAGGCCCAGGGGCTGGCATTCACCAAGGCTGCGTGTGTGTGTGTGTGTGTCTTAGGTATCCATTTATTACTACTATTAGTCCCCTTTTAGTTCTCTCTCTCTCTCTCTCTCTCTCTCTCTCTCTCTCTCTCTCTCTCTCTCTCTCGCTCTCCACCTTAGTGAAATTCTAATAAACAATCAGGGTGGCACCATGCTGAGATGCCCTATAATGGGCTCCTAATTAGCCACTCCAAACACAGAGAGCGGCTGCTTCACGCCTCGTTTTCCGCACTCATCTGCGCAAAACTGGATGAATTGATTCCATTTGCTCGCCACTTAATGCACTGATTGTTTATTGGCATGGCTGGGGATAAAAACAAACAAACAAACAAAAAACGTCTTTAAGCTGGCAACGCATGCTAATACTAATCACCATCAAAAACAGGCTGACCTATGACAGGATCAACACACTTTGAAGTTTCTCGGGTCCTTCTCCTTCACGCTGAGGCTTCCCCCCCTCATCACCTCGTCCTCCTCCTTCCCTCAACCCCTCTGTCCACCTCTCCTCTCCTGTCTGAGTTGAAGTGAAGCCAGACCAATTGGTAGAAGAGAGGCAGTGTCTTTCTTTAGACCAGAGATGGAGAAAGAGAGAGAATGAGGATGTGTGGAGGGCATGGGTAGTCATCACCTTCTCCTCACACCTGCATGATAGGTCATCCTGCTTAATAAAGGCACTCTTGCACAACACGTCAGAGAGAGGGAGAAAGACGATAACGAAAGAAAAGAGAGAAAAAAACTAGGTAAAAAAAACAAGAGATGGGGTTTTAGTGCCCAGTTAAAATAAAAAATATAGAGTAAGAGACTACATCGAATTTAAAATAAGGAGTCACTTATGTCTAAAATGAGACGCTCCATTATGTTTCAGCAAGCATCCCACATTTTGTATTCTGCGGTGAACTTCCACAGGTGTCTCAGCACTGGTGTTGGTTCACACTGAGGTCAGTCAACCTTTTAACCACCACCACACAACATGGAGGCACAGTACCGGCTGTGTCCTTTTTGCCCAGTGACACCACAGTATCACGTAGAAACACAGGAAGTCAAACACAGCTGGAGCCATTGGTGAAAAACGAGACGGTGACAGACATGGTGCAAAGCACAACCACAGCAGTCATCAGTGTGTGGTTCGCCAGAATGTGTGTGACTATGTATGTGTGTGAGGTCCTTCAGTGTGTGTCGAGCTCTTCTCCCTCCACCAGTCTGCCTAGCTCATTTCCTCCACAGGCTGCCTCCCCGCTACTTTATGAGTGAGAGCTTCTACAGCTCTCACCTCAGGATACACTTCAGTGTCTAAATGTTTCCATTTGTGGGGGAAGTGACACACACATTCGCTCCCACCGCAGGGCACCTACCCATAACTAACCATCTTGCATACAAGCAGCAATGAATCATGAAAGTGATTGGATAAAATGTGCCGTGTGTGTGTGTGTGTGTGTGTTTTACCCTGTGAAGGTACAGTATGTGTGAGTGTTGTGCACAATTTTGGCTTCTGAAGTGGTATTTATAGCGTACGTATACCTTCAACTGCTATATGAAGCATCAGACAGTCATAATGTGGACTGTATCTGCTAGTATTGTTCATTATCTGCACCAGGTTTTTACTCATTTTGGGAGACTTCATACATTTCTCAGTGTTCTTTTTGTTTGAAACGTTCATTTATTGTTCTGTGTACAAGTACTGGCCCCTCAGAGTGACAAGAGTCCCAAATCCCCGCTTATACTACGCTAGTGATTTCCACCACACACATTTCCATGTGACAATCAATGCGGGACCAGGATCTCTTGTGCAGATCGATACAGTGGGGTTCTGCTAGACAAACCACAGCTACACGAGATCAACACCTTCCCACACTATCATTAGTGTCGCTGACCTTGAAGTAAAATTCAATTTCCCTCTGCAGCAAGAAACCCTCGTAGCCCCCTGAAAAGCCACTTCAGAATTCAGAAGCCATTTCCGCCATCCAGCGCAGGCGAGACAGGATATTATAACTTATGAAAAAGGATATATGGAGCAAGGGATGCCGACAGAAAGAGAGGGATTCTGTTTGAGGAGGTAATGGCATGGATCTCTTTGAAAAGTAAAGAGGGCAGAGCCTGGTAGAGGTAAATGAAAATTCCTGATAAGCAGGCTGGAAGATTTCCAGTTTCAATTAGGGTGCGTGGCTGACTCTGAGAGCCTCCTATTGGGAGCTTCAGCAGCACCAGGGCGACAGCGAGGACCTGTTCAGGGAATTCTCCAGGGGCATGGACACTGGGTAAAAAGAGAAAGGCAAATGTGCAGTGAGAGAACCAGAGGTCCCATTACACTGATCAGTGTAGTGCATATCACATTGAGCAGGCGCGGAGGAGGGAGGAACAGGGTGTTCAGAGGGGATGAGGAGAAAGAGAGCACCCTATTAATACAGGAAGAATATTCCTTTTTATTCTAATTATGACATGCCATTGGAACTTAAGAGGGGAGAAGAAAAGCAGTAGTGGCCCATTTTCTTCACTTACAGTTGTAGACACTGAAAAGTGGACAGAGACATAGCTGCTTTTCTCAGATATATATTGAAAGTGAATAAGGTTGTGTGTGTGTGTGTGTGGGGGGGGGGGGGGGGGGGGGGGGGGTGTGGTGGGGGGGAGGGGGTGCAGCCAGTGACTCAAACCAGCATCTCAGATAAAGCTGTAGGATTGGCTATGAGGCTTTGAAGTCAGCCTTATCATGGGAATTTAAAGGGGGGAAATGGGTAAGGAGGTGGCACTCATATATACACTGTGTGTGTGTGTGTGTGTGTGTGTGTGTGTGTGTGTGTGTGTGTGTGTGTGTGTGTGTGTGTGTGTGTGTGTGTGTGTGTGTGTGTGTGTGTGTGTGTGTGCTGTAGACTAGCAGGGTGTAGTTTGATCAAATCCCCTACCAGGATCCCATGGGAGCCCCTAGACCTGACCATGTATGTTAAACATATTATATTCACTTCCCATGTTTGCCCTGCACAGCATGTTAACTCCCCAATCATATTTTATTAGAGCTCCCCCTGCGCGCACACACACACACACACACACACACACACACATGCGCGCGCCTCTCACTCCCATACGTTTTGGCATGGAATATTCATGATCTTTAAATTTGACCAGATATGAGGTCACACATCCTAAGTTTAAATACAATTTTGAAATATAGATTTGGCCACCAAACATGTAATGGATGCATTAAAGAGATTTCCAAATGTGGAGTAATTACTTAAGTGTCTCTTCTGGAGACATTTACGTGTGTATTGGCTCTTTATCACCTTCTGTGATGCAGCATCCATGATCCTAGACTGCAGTATATGAACTGCTGCTACAGACCCGTTCAGTGACCATCACAGTGTTGAATGTTGTTGCTGTAGCAATGGTGTCACTGTGAAACAGCAATGTAATTATAAATAACATTGCAAAGCACTATACTGTAGTTCTTAACAGCTAAGACCAGAGTCCACACACTGAGAAAACATCCTTAATTCTCTGCTGAAGACATAGAAGTGAAAGATGACAGTGGAGGTGGCAGTAGAAATATTAGAGTCGAGCTGCGAGAGGATAAAAATGACCATCCATGGACAGGACAGAAAATATAAAGAAGGGACTGATGACACTAAAAACTTAAATGGTGTAAAAATGACAAAGGACAGTATGATTAAAAGATGCGATGCTTAACACAAACAAGGGTATGATCGTGCGCTACCAGTTACGACACAAGCTCTGTCTTGTATCTGCAGGTCTGATATTATCTACAACACCTTGACAGCTATCTGACAAAAAGAACCAGTCAGCAAAACCTCACCCTTAGGCCTCTGTAGCCAAAGAAACTGAAAAAACAAATTCTGCTTATCAAAAGGAATGCCCCTCAAAATACAGACACAGAGATTTAGAGGAATGAAAGGATGGACCTTAAAATAATAATTTTACTTACTCTCTTTGGGAGCAGTTTTCTTTTCAACCTCTACTTGATAGCATTTGTAAAGGTGTTATAAGTAAATCAAACCAAACTGGTTTCATTCCAATATTCATCACCTTTTTTCTCAATTTTAAACTTGCAGCAGCTTGTGAGGCCTCGTAGAATCTATGGTACATTTCCATCTTCCTTCCAAATTCAATATAAGGGGAATTATTTTCCAAATTCCTGCATACAATGTAACCTGCTCATAACCTTGCTTCTCCAGCTTGAATTCATTTGGGGCTCGGGTTCAGGATTCAAAAGCGAGGGACTGAGGATTTAGCATGGGCAGGACTTTGTGTAAGGAGCTGGCTGTGGGCTTTGCAAGCTGTGAGAAAAAGTGACAGTGAAGAGGCTTTACAATTTCAGGTTGTTGTTTTTTTTAGGTTGCTTATTATGATATGATGCATGCTGTATGTTACTATTTCTCATTGATAAAGCAGTGTTTTTAAATATATCATTGGTTATGTTATCAAATGGTTTTAATGCCTTGCTGATAATGCTCCTCCACCTCTCTCTGACTGATCCTCTAATCTGAAATCACATTCTTTTATCTCTGGCTTACTTAGAAGTGAGCGATGGAGAATAAGAAGAGTGAAGACACCCTTAAGAGCACCAGGCAAGACAAGTGTGTGTGTGTGTGTGTGTGTGTGTGTGTGTGTGTGTGTGTGTGTGTGTGTGTGTGTGTGTGTGTGTGTGTGTGTGTGTGTGTGTGTGTGTGTGTGTGTGTGTGTGTGTGTGTGTGTGTGTGTGTGTGTGCGCAGGGGAGGGGAGGGGAGGGGAAGAATCACCTAGATTCAGTACACCGGCCCTCTTTGAAGTGATTGGAGCCCAGCACAGAGCCAACCGTAAGCCTTCCAGCAAAAATCGAGCCTGACCTCCCCACCAAATCATAACCATATGAACGTAAGAATTTCCACCTTAGGAGAATGCTTTCTCCCCCGTCCATCTCCCAGGGTGAGGCATTAAGTAGTGATAACAGAAAACAGGTTCTGAGAGAAGGGGAGGCACTGGGAGGTGATGGAGGGTGGAGAGGAGGACAGGAGGAAAATAGGGGTTACAAGTGTGCCGTATAGAGGAGAGTGGAGAAGGGGATTGTGTCCAAAAAATGTTGTTGCACAGAGCCTGACTACCTAAAATGGAAGTTTCTCAGGCGAGGATCAAGAGATATGGTGCCCTTCACAGTTGACAGAATGAGAGACAGAAAACGGAGAGGGGGAGTGCAGTGAGGGGGAAAAAAGAGACAGAAATGTTGAAATGTGACTAACTCAATAAGTATCTTTCTAAACCGCTATAGAGGAGCCGAGTGGTACCTTTACTAAGGCCTCAGGATCCACCTGCAACTGGAAATGGTTTCCTGTCTTACACAAACCCTGTTGCACCCTAATCCATGTAATTACATATCATATTCCACATGTGTAAGTAAACATGTACAACATTACAGTGACAAGGTTTTTTTTTTTTAATAAAAGCACAGCCCCCTTGCTGCCATCCAAAACTACCTCCAATTTGCATTCTCATTAGAGAAACAATATATTTACCAAATAAGTAAATAAATAACCAGAAATGTAAGGAGATAACTTTACTACATTAATAACTTAAAAGACGACTTTATGCCAAGGAATCTGCCACTGAAACAAAACCTATGTTAAACGTGTGGGATTTTGTGGCTGTGTGTGTGCCTGATAGTTTGAATAAGCCTCCCTCCGAGTGCGTGTGCAATTAGGGGTAAGACTGTGTGTGTGTGTGTGTGTGTGTGTGTGTGTGTGTGTGTGTGTGTGTGTGTGTGTGTGTGTGTGTGTCTGCGTGCGTGCGTGCGTGCGTGCGTGCGTGTGTGGTTGTGTGGCGGTGGTGGGGGTTGTTAGCGGTTCCATCTGGGTCTCCTGGAAGCCGTGTGGAGTCAGGAAAACCACATCTCATAAAGTGGAGGCAGCCCAATGTTCTACAAGGACAGAACATTACTGAGAATGTCGCTCAGGAAAACCCTGGGCTTTGGTCCATATGTTGGCTGCAAAGGCCGTGTGTCTCTGTCTCTTTCTCTTTCCACTCATTCTTTCGCTCTCTACTTATTTTTCACTTGGTAAGGGATAAAAAAGAGGAAGACTAAATAGTCAGTGTGGAGTGTGGGAGACAGAGGCTGAGGCAGAGAGAGAGGAGCC
Source organism: Gymnocephalus cernua (assembly GCA_023631565.1). Lineage (NCBI taxonomy): Eukaryota > Metazoa > Chordata > Actinopteri > Perciformes > Percidae > Gymnocephalus > Gymnocephalus cernua. The sequence continues at coordinate 19,415,119 of CM042427.1, read as the reverse complement.
AGTACTGATAGCAATTCCATCTGTCTGTATCGAACAGAGGAGTGAGCAGTGACAGGCCGCGGGATGGTGTGGAGGTGGGAGGGCATCTGGTGCACATTGGCTGTGGGTCTATCTGGAAACAACCATGGGAGAGGAGCGAGGGATGAGTAGAGGCAGGGAGAAAAGGATGAAGGGCTGAGGAGTGGAGAAAGTAAAAGTCCTGCCAAAGGAAAGGGCAAGGAATTCTGGCAAGGAATAAATGTGCCTGTGTTGTTCATATAATGCCTTGGATTGAACCTGAAGTTGCGGGGATAGGGGTGAAATAGCAGAGAAATAAAGCAGGGTATAGGGTAGAATAAAATAGCACACACAGAGATACACAGATAACTTTCTGTCATCACTATCAAGTGGAAACCTTATAGCTGTAATTTTGTGATTTCTATGTTTTCAGATTACAAACTCCACAAAAAGTGGTAAGACGGTCATTTTCTGTATATTATAATGTATGTGTATGCATTTCTTTCACAGTCTGAGAAAATGGCAACTCTGCAGTCAAATATTGATAATAATTTTACACATTTAACAATTTTGTTAAATTAAACAGGTTTGGAGAGCTGCGATCAATTACAAAAAGAAACAGCAGATCCCACTTTGACAATCACAACTCTTGAAAATGTGATGACAAGGAGTTATTCTCGTCCGGCAGCAAGAACGTGTTTATTAGGACATTTGTATATTTGTATATGAACATACTATAGCACCTGACTGTGTGGACTTGCTGTGTGTGTTAAGGCTATAAGAGAGCGGTTTGTGGAATAAAGGTCAGACTTCAAACAGTGTATAGAAGGATGAAATGAGAGAGAGAGAGAGAGAGAGAGACAATCATTCATTTTAATGGTTATTGATGTCATGTATAATTCCTCCTCCTTTACAAATCAAAATTCCAACCACTTGATAAGCCATTGCACTTTTAATAATATCGATTAATTTCTTCAGTTTAAGGAGCCTATTACAAAGATAAATTGCAGAGTGTACGCATATTTAGTCATACCTCTACAATGTATTTGCTTTTGTCACACAGTGAATGGCAGAGAGGACGGTAGATGGCAATGTGTATCTCGGGTGTTGACATAAATTAATTCCTTCTGTAAATTCAAACTAAACTGTGGTGATATATTTGTAGTATTGCTTTACTGTGGAGAATTTAGCAGAATATTCTAAAGTTGATTACAGTGGCGATCACGTTGATAGTTAACCTAAATGCATCAGTGCTAATGTGAAAATGTCCCCGTGAGCGCAGGGTGGTGATGAGACAGCACTGATGCTTCTGATATGAATGAACGCCATACACTGGCATTCACTTCACTAAATGATAGTACTAGCATTAGAAAGGTGTCATGAAGGGGGAGTAATACATGAAGCTTGCTGTTTCTATCATGACTACTCCTTAAGCCTGCTAGCTATTTAGCCTCTTTGAAATATAGTGTCACAAATAGAAGTTAAATGGGCTGGTCTGTGTTTTCAGTTTTTTTGTTGTTGTGATTGGTCAAATATAAGTGTGGGTTTTCCTTCTTCCTGCGCTGCATTCAGTACATTCAGTTGGTCAGGCATCAGAGGAGCTGCAGGTATACTCTGTCAGCTCAATGTCCTGAGTTCTCATCACTGTCGCCCATGCACACACCCTGACACCCTGCAAACACGATGCACCAAACACACACACTTTTTTTCACACATTGTGACATACTAGCAGAGAAAAGCTAATAATATAAACTATGGTAAACAGAAGCTTCATTAGAACATACTTGAGAAATAGAGGATGTATTTTGCTGCATGATTATAGTGATTTATAGTATAGCTCATTAAAATAAAAATTAACAGGATTACTTCTGTGGCCTAAACACTTTTATTCAAATCCTAAATCAGTATGAGCGAGCGTGTGACTGCTTAGGATCACGGTAAAGTAATTCATCATCAAATAATGTCCCCTGACATCAGTATTACAAAGACAACTTATTATCTATCATCTGCAATACTGTTCTTCTCATTTTCTCTCTAATATGGCGCGGCGTGGTGGTGGGGAACAAACCCCTGACACAAAGCGTTGCCCGGAGGCTTGAGGAAGATGATTGGATTTCATAGCTACTTACAGGCTAATAGGGCCGTACAATGACTACTTACTGCCCTGAAGTGACTGGCTGCTTCTTGCCGGCCGCGGCCCCTTTGAAGCCTTCTGAGGAGATCTAGGGGATTTAGCCAGTAGCGTGTCACGAGGACTGAGCAGTTGAGCAACGGTGCTCCCACCAGCTGACTATTAGAGCCAGCTGATATAAACACGACTATGAGAACCACAGTGCTCCAGTGGTTACTCAATCCAAGGCGTTCTCACACTGCAGGTTTGGAGTGTTTAGTTGTTTCTCAGGAAAGAATATTGAAATGAAATGATGTTTTTAGAGCTGGAACAGTTTAATCAGTCATTCAAAAATAAATTAACCAGCAAGAATTGTAATAGTTGATTAATCATTTTGGCTTTTCAAGCAAGCAAAACTGTCTCTAAATATTCTCTGCACATTTGCAGCTTGTCTGTGTTTTCTATTTGTTTTGGATCCACAATACATTTGAAGATGCCACCTTGTGTTCTCAGAACTTTTAATGGGCTTTTTTGTATTTATTTCACATTTAATAGACAAAACAGATTTATTGATAATGAAAAAAATTGTTTGTTTCAATTAGAACAATTAAGCAAATATTTTCAGTGTAAGAATATAGCAGACTATGTTAATGTTACTGAATTCAGAATATATTGTAACTTGAGACATTATATTGTATATTTCTTTAGTTTCCCAGATTTTCAGATATTTATATTTTATGATGTGTATTTTTACTCACTAACGTCTGAATTCATTGTAAATTGTAATCTCAAACGGCGAACTGTATTTACTATATAAGTGTGTGTGTGTGTGTGTGTGTGTGTGTGTGTGTGTGTGTGTGTGTGTGTGTGTGTGTGTGTGTGTGTGTGTGTGTGTGTGTGTGTGTGTGTGTGTGTGTGTGTGTGTGTTCTTTAAGGCTTTAAGAGAAAGAGACTGGGTCTGCGAGCGCTTTACTCATACTCACAGAAGCTGTTTCCACATACAAACCACCCTCTCCTCACCATGCTGTTCCACTTACACTCTTGGAACACTAAACTATATACGCATACAGATAAGCCCACAATACACAGATATATACACGCACGCACACACACGCGCGCACACATACACACACACGCGCACACACACACACACACACACACGCACATGCACACACTAACCACATGCACATGTTCACTTGCTCTTAACTAATTCATTCAGGAACACTTTGGTTTGGGTTTCAACACCAAAACCTCTGTACCTTTGATTGAGAAATGTGTCTGACTGCAATTATATGGGAGGGAGTGGTGGAGGGAAGGATGGATGGAGAGAGGAAACACACTACAGTGGTTTTATAGTTTGCTGGCGTGACATTTTTCTCCACTTTTTATTTTTTTGTATCCCTTTCCTTTTTCCAGTAGAGGGGCATAGTGTTGACAGGGCAGGAAAAGGGGGCAGACTGAAGTAGAAGTAACAGCAGAGAAAATGTGAAGAAAATGGATGGGCAATGGGACTGAAGTGGCCTAGATTGTCACTGTTGTGCTTGTGATCAATACCTCTTAAAATAACCGCAATGCTGGAGAAATTTGTAGATACACTTGGCGAGAGAAAGTAATGGTAGTGTTCAGGGATATCACAGAAAATTGCAGGCAAATATAAAAGCATGTGCCGGGTGTGCATTTGGTAGCAAAGAGTAACTACTGCTAATTTTATGTCTTGACATTTATCCTAAACCCATTTGATGCTTTACATGTGTTTGGCACTGTAGCATGCGTGTTGGTCACTGACCTGCAGTATGTAGCCCCGGACGTAGTCTCGGAGGGTCCAGCCCAGGCCGTGCAGGATGTGCAGCACCTCTTCCTGCTTCAGCACGGAGAAGAGGCGGTCGAGAAGGATCTTGAGCCTGACAGGTACGGCCTGGGTGCCGTACAGCATCAGGCTGCTGATGTCGAACACCACATTGCACTGAACGATCTCCACCTGGGTCGGGTGGTACAGGTGCTGGGTGCTGAGCTTGTCCAAAGCTGTGACAAGAAAAAAGAAAGAAAAAAGACACACAGAGACAGACAGGCCCGGTTAATGACTATCAAGTTTCCTTCTCATCTCAAATCTTCCTTTGGAGGCTACTGCGCGGTCAGCACCAGCTGATAAGAACATATCAGATAAAAGCAATGACATTCATGTAATTATCTGCCATTCTTTCTATTTAATCTAATCTCTTGCTCTTTCACAGTTATGCTGCTGTTACATCTTCCTTTTTATTTGCCTCTTGTCTCCACACCTCGACCCCAACCTGAATTGCATCCATCCTGTTTCGTCTCAAATCGTTTGTGGCTGGACTTGCATTTCTTGTTGCATTCCTTATTTTATCTCATATCTATACCTAGTCAGGTGGTGCAGTGCTCAAATGTTTTAAGTACTATGAAGTGGGCTATTTCCTGTATTTACATATATATTCAGTCTACTGTAGCAAAATACATTACATTAGTTATCATGCCTTTTATAATAATGGTAGTATAACAAAAAGATATATATATATATACGTGTGTGTGTGTGTGTGTGTGTGTGTGTGTGTGTGTGTGTGTGTGTGTGTGTGTGTGTGTGTGTGTGTGTGTGTGTGAATTACTGCATTATTAATGCATTAATCCTACTTAAAATCATGTTAATCATGTGATAACGTTACACTTTCATGTATCTATTAGAGAGAGCACTGTTCTTTACTCTTCATCTTTGACTGATGTTCAGTAGCGTGTTTAGGGAGAATATGGCAACATAAATTAAATTTCATTTTTACCTTTAAAACATGTAGAGGAGGTGGAAGCACATTCCTCAGCATTGAGTAGTATCTTTAGTGTCTCTTAGCTGCATAAAGACCCAACAGACTTCAGAGTAGTCTGTATGTTGCCTGAGTGGCAAAACGCGTGGTTGAAAAGTTGTATCACTTGTAAAGTTTCATTGTGAGCGCAAGTTGGGTTTTTGTTATTGCCCCCTCTATCGCAACCTCAGTCATCTCTTTCTCCTCTCTGACTGTCTGGGCGACACCTGGTAGACTCTCTCTTTCTTCATCTCTGTCTCAATCCCTCTCTCTCCCCTTACCTCATACCTCCCTTCCTCCCCCCCCCCCCCCCCCCCCCCCCTTTCCCTGCCTGTCTGGGTGACACCTGGTTGGGTCTCTCTCTGATCCTGGGACGGCTTTTTCCTGCTGACGAGCGCTTTGCCTGACAACACAGCGTAGCCAGACACGAACATAATAAAAAATGAAGAACTACTTGTCAGAGTCCCTGCCAATGCCGACATGAAATGAAAAGTGGGGGAGAGGAGAGATGGGCGCCTGACAGTTCAGAGGGAGAGATTAAAAAATAGTCAATGGGGTCCTGTGCACTCCGCTGAAGGGCCCATGGCTCGCTCTTGTGAGGACACAAGCCAAACAGGTGTTTTCTTTTTTCTTTTTTTTCTCCCTCCTCTTTGTACTTTCTTGCCTCCTCTCCCTTTTACTTATACCCACATGAAAAACTCATGAGGTGTGGTCTCTCGCTTCTCTATCTGTCTTGTGGTTGTGTTCTTTTCTTTTTATCTTTTTTTTTATCTAAAGATGCAAAAACAAGACTTTGAAAGCAACAAGAAAATACAGAAGCAAACAAAAATAGCAAAGTTTTGTCATTTGGATATGAGTACATTCACAGCCACAGATAGAGAGAAGCTACTGCCTGCAGTAAATAAAGTAACAATAAAAACATTAAAATTGCGAGATATGTGAGATGCATGTGTTGTAATTTTCTATACACAGTAGAGAGTACATATATGCAGTTCTATTCTCTCCACAGCACCAGAAGGTATTTTTTTATATGATCAGTAAATAGGTTTGTACATTTTTACCATATTCAGATACACCTATCACCCTTACAATAACTTTACTCACCGTGAGCTACCCAGCCGTGTTTGCAATGGTCACATGTTCGTATGTGAATCTTCCCTGGCTGGAAACACTCACATGTGCAGTTCACCAGTGTGCAGCGAATGGCCTGCAGAGACACAGGACAGAGGCAAAAACACGTCAATCACAGCTTGAGCACAGAGGAGAGATGACAAAGCAAGGACTGAGAAAGAGCACTTATCAGCAGACTGTCATACATACAAATATGAAGCACAAATGATTACTTTGTCCAAACTCTTACTTAAAAAATACAGTTATCATTGTAATACAACGCATATCAGCCGTTGCAGCCACTGCCACAAACAATAACAAAAACTCTCATCCACCGAATTTCCCCAACTATTATTTTATTTCAATGTGTGAATCTGCCTACTGTAATTTCCCAGTTCATGAGAACTGGCAAATGACTTCCCTTCCTGAAAACACAGAAATGTAACTTGTTTTGACTGAGGCTCCATTACTCAACACTGGAGCTGCACTTAGTCTGACCCCAGGAAGCTTTTAGTAGTGAGAGGTTAAGTGTCCAGACTTGACGAGGGCAACTCAGTACAGCACAATGCATCGTCTGCCTAAGCCTTCATAAAAGGCTGTTAAAAACTCCTAACAAAAATCCAGGTACTTTTTGTAGGGAGGACATTTGATCCGGTAAGATGTTTCACATTCTTCAAACAATAAAGAGATTGTACAGCAGGGAAGAAAACGTATGATATACACAGAAATCCACACAAATGAACACAGCTCTATCATCCGAATGAGCGCAACAGCTGCAAGCTTTAAATTTCTCACTGACACGGAGAAACAAGAAGACAATAAAAGAGAAGTCAAAAGAGAAAAAGGCATTACAAACATGAATCTTAATAAGCATTGGCAGCCCGTTGTTTATCAGACATTTTTTTACATTATCAAGATGAATGGAGGGATAAAGATAGTAACACTTCTGCAACCTAAACTGCCTCAAAGGGAATCTGCAGCTGTAGGAGGATTGGTGCAGCAAACCTTGCTCATGGAGAAAGAAAAATCAAGTTGGAACTGTTTCACTCTTAAAACACACTTATCTCTTCTTCTTTTTTTTAAATCAAATATTGTATTTCCTTAACATTAACATGTAATGTAAGTATGGTGGCTGCTGATGTTAGAACAAAAAAAGTTAATAGCTTGGTAAAATAAACAGCAATTCCACTTGATAAGGATAATGTATTTTACATTTGGCATAGGCCTATATGGTGTTGAGTCAGGGCCGAATGACTGAGTGTGTTAATTACTTAGGCTGTTAGAAAGAAAGTCTGTAATGACTAAAAATTACAGAGCAAAGCATTTCAGAAATGCTTGAAGGCAGGAAATTGGATGTAGTGTACAAGGTGAGTGGCTGCCTATTTATTTTGACAGGAAAATCCTAATCCAGTACTGAGGAAACAGATCAAAATGTGAAGGCACTATCTGTAGATACATGTGGGTGTCTGTCATAGACGGTGACAAAGGAACTGCTTGCCCTCACACCATAGCCCTATCAACTTTATGAATTTACAATCCATACTAAATATGCTATCTCATATTGTCTCATTGTTATTCTTCTAAGGCAACAGTGTGACAATAATGTGACACAGACATGCACACAAAGGGTCGTAGGTTGGAGTCCATGTCTGCGCCAACAAACTATATTTCACAATGTCAAAAGCAGTCGATCAGCACTTCCAGATAGAAAGGGAACAGCAGCACAGATCAGCCACACAGCTGTGGTCAACGCACGATTACTGATGACGGGATTTTTGTGCTCTTTACTTACGTGCACCAGCATTGAAGTGCACGTTTGGGTGTTTAAATGGAGGAAATAACACAAACTAGTCTGTGGAATTGACCAATATCCTGTAATTCAGGATATAAAACTCCGCTCACTCTTAATCTACTAAGGGACCATGAAATCTATCACAATCCCCCTCCCCCTTGCTCGCCCTAAAGTGTCGTAAACCAGATTAGTAAATGGGGGTGTCAAAGTGAACATGGGCTAATCCGAGATTAAACACAAAATTACACCACTTCTAACCGTGTCACCTTGCTATTTGACACAAGATGAGACAGGAGACAGAGATTATTTGACTTTACACCATTTTTAAGCTCTCCAGGTGCAGGCATGGCAATCCTCACCGTGTGTGAGGATTATACACCATGTGTCAGTTGGAGTGTACATACATTATGTACTGAGCTGACGTTCTTATCCAGAGCCACTGTGCAATAAGTGAGTTCAGCATTCCCCTCAAGGACACTTAGGCAGCAGACATGAACATTCATTGGCCGCCGATGCCCTGTGACCTTTCAGATACAGGATAGACTCAGAAAGCTGTTTTTTAATGCTGTTCTTCACATTCACATGCAGTTCCTTCTGTATGTCGTCACAATGTACAGTAAGATACCCACAACATAGTCTACAATGTTATTGTTGAAGTTATTTTTAAGCAAATATGCCAAAAGTTCATTGGTTCCAACTTCTCTAATGTGAATAGTTACTATTAGAATGTTGGTTCCGACAGCATGTGCAATATTTTGGAATATAAAGTCATTTTATAGACCAGAAATAGTTCAATAAATTGTACAAATAATCAGCAGATTAAATATTCTTTAGTTGCTGCCCTAATCATGTTTCACACTGGCCACTTTTGTCCGCTTCTTTGTTTTTAACCCCAACTTAAATTTTCTGTACAATTCCATGTAAGATGATTTCCCCTTTTTTTACTCTCCTTACACAAAGAGTTTCCAAACTCTAATTTTAAGTACCCAAATTTAGCACAGTGATGTCACAAAGCACAACCCTTTTCTAATTACCTCTGTGTGCGGCAGCGCTAGCAGCAGCAGACGGAAATAAACAATTGGAAATATCAAATGCACCTCTGCTGTTTACGAGCTGGGGTCTGACAGCTGACAAGATAGTTAAGGGGCGTCTAATACGGCAATTAGAGTGTGCCACTGTCTGCGGGGCTGCTGCTGTGACAAGGCGCCCTCTAATCACTGACTTATTACGCTGGCTAGCAGCACCTCTCATATCTGGCCCATTAAGCAGACAGCAGCATTAAGAAGCATTAAAGCAGCAAGCCCCCTCAACTGAGGAGGCACTGACGGGAGAAAAGGGAAGGGAGAGGACGTACTGTGCCTGTTATTTTGTTGGTATTCATTTGTGCATTGTTCCACATTCAGTAAGGAACTTGTAAGAGAAGAGTAACACATGAGATGTTTGTGATATGACGGCATCAAACGTGATCATACGCAATAAGATGAAAGATTAACGACTGATTACAGATTTTTTTAGGAAAGGCAGCAGGCGGATGTGTCAAAGATGGCCATCAAAAGCAACGTCATCAAGGATGTGAGTTTGTCTGTGCGTGTGGCTTGTCAGAGGAAACAAAGACAAAATCATCAAGACTTCTTCTCATGATTCTCACATACTCAAAACTCTGCTTCTGGGTTGCATTTGGCCGTGGTTTAACCTGTGTCTGGCCTGGGCTGGGTCAGGGACAAGCTTGGGCCCGGATCCCACCGCTACACTCGCACATATTTGTCACAGCAGGCGGGGGAGGAGGCTGTGTTATCTGAGGCCTGGCCAGATACACAGCATTAGTCACTGTGCTAGCGTCTCGCCAGGGTTTCCTCTTTGGCTTACAACTAAAGAGGACGACGGTGAGGCAAAGGACAGAGGGGTGTGTGTGAGCGAGTGTGTGTGTGTGTGTGTGTGTGTGTGTGTGAGACTTTGTAAATCACTAGAAAAATGAGCGGCTAAAAAAGTGAAAGCTGTTAGCAAGTGAAGAAAATCCCACAATGCTGAAGCAATTAGACCCAGACAACATTCAACACTCTCACACAGCTGCTGTGTTACCGCTGTGGTCAACAACTTAACCTAGCTGCGTTCAGAAAGCATCATTTTCAGCCCTTATCTGGCTCAAGTGTGTGTGTGTGTGTGTGTGTGTGGTGTGTGTGTGTGGTGTGTGTGTGTGTGTGTGTGTGTGTGTGTCTCACTGCTGGGTTTTGTTTAGCTGGAGGCTTGATGTTTCATGGATGTTTTGCTTGGCTCGCAATCCCTGTCCCAGCCCAATTGTATAAACACTGACAGTCGGCAATGGCCAGCATCAGACTGGGGAGGACTCTCAATTAAAAGACTGTTAGTGGGACAGATGGACTGAAGAACTGCAGGAAAGAGGAGCTACAGAACAAGATGGCTTAAGCCTGGACTCTTGTAGTCGGGTCCAAAGAGGATTTTAAACAGACTGGGAGAGACAGGCAACATGGCCCAGAATTAATGCCGGCACATGCAAATGAGTCCATCCCTAAACCAAGGCCATTACAAGTCCTATGAAACCATAGAACTGATGGTGATCCTAATATACTATTTGATGCGACTGTTTTACTACCCTGTCATATTTTAAGGTTGACATTGTAACAATATGCCACCTAAAACACCACTAGTCCCTTTCAGCCTCTCTGTATACTTCCTTGACAGCGTACAATGGAAAGCCAACCCAGACAGCTGCTAGATGCTGGCTGTGTATTGTTCCTCCTACTTTAATTGAAACCTTTACCATGTTCAACACACAGCCACAAACCACATTCCTTGTTTGGTGAGTTAAGCTAAGCCGAGATTTAAATGAAAACCCTGTGTGTGTACGTGCGCATATGTGTGTGCCTTCTCTTTGCAGCAGCAGCTTCAGATTTAAATTTGTCTCTGCTTAGGGTCACTGTAAAACACTGGGAGCATATTGTCCTCTCTTCCACCCACAAGATATTATCTCATCCATGAGTTAGCTGCTGAAATGCTGTCAATTTCCTGCCAGAAATGTGCAGCCAACCTGTGTCGGAAAAGAGGCACAGCAGCTTTGCGTGTCATAAAACAAGGGCCTGGCTCCGTCAGATAGATCAGGACTTCACAATGTCCATATTGGAAACAGGTGACAAATAAAACACGCTGAATAAGGAAAGTCTTTGTAGTCGGACACAGCACGCCACAAAATACAGGTGAGCAAATACTTCTTGCCAAGGCTAATTTCTGCTTGTTTGATTTTATACATTGGATTTGACTTGAAAAAGATCTTTCTTGCCTTACAAAGTGCTACAAAATAAACAACAATCAATCACTGACTTCAGTGTAAAACTGCTATACTGTACAGGGGGAAACAGAAAAGACTAATATCTTCCCTCTGAAATCCCCACAGTGGAAGGCCCATCCTCCCTGTCAGTTCTGGTTTTGAGCCCAGCGGCTGGCAGTCACAGAGCCAGAGGTCCCTGTCCTTTGTGCAGCTGTGCGTCTGGGCTTTGACACGGGGCAGAGCGACCAGAGCTATGCTAATGGGAACCAAATGGGGCGTGAGTCCCCGGTGGATTACAGAAGGAGAAGAGAAGCATGTGTTTTCATGTATTCATGTGGAAACCTGGGACCCCTGTCTTTTCTTCTTCTTTTTTTTCCTCCTTTCTTTAAGTCAAACAAATAGAAGCAGCAATGTCTGTTGCTTGCACGCACCCTTAAGTAATGCTCTTTGTGACCGGACAGATTTTGAGATTCATTATCAATCAGTGAATGTGTCACAGGGCTTATAAAATGTATACAACGAGTTATTACAGTGTTTAGATTTAGCGCTTTTTATAGGGATGTTAGTAATTTACTGTAAACTACTTAGACTATTATTGAAAAGGGCCAAATATGAAAATGACGTTTGGAAATGAAGTGAGCAAGGTAAATAAACATTTAACAAAGGCTGGGGAACAATAATATTCATCTGTGAATGTATTGTGTCTGTGAAACATAAGTTTCAGATGCTTGGCAGTGCCTCTCAGCCTTGTCTTGATGTTGCAAAGTTAGGTCCAGCTGAGTTAATAAATGAAGGGGTCATAATTTCAAGCCTGCAGGACTCACTGTTTTTACAGTTTCTAGCCCTTTGTGGTGCCATCTGACATCAAATCCTTTCTTCTACCTTTTGTGAGCACGTGCAAAATGTTGTACTGCTGTCCGCTAGCAATGGAATTGCAATACAGACAGTCTTCATTGATAGGAATCACTAATCAGGAACATACAGTACATCTAAAGTGCATATCTGGCAATCGAAACAACTGAATTGTGAGTGATGACATCCATTTTCAACTTCGACCGGAGGTTCAGTCCTGTCTTTTTTGTTTGTCAGCTGTCAGATATGACTCATACTCCGCACTCCTTCACATACACTGACACCCACAACACCCATGTTATTACTCCACAATCAAACTAGCAAAATGTCTTTATCCAACATTCCTGTTTCTTCTGTGTGGTTTTGACACAGTCGCAGAAAGTAAATCTCCCCATCATGAGCACCACCCCGAAACATTTCAAATCAGATCAATGACGAAACCTTAAGTCTGACTCACCCGCATGATAAATAGCCGTGCGTGTACTTCAGGACAGTCATGCTTGTTTATGAAGTGGACGGAAAAAGGACCCAGCTGGCTTTGATATTGTGAAACAGAGAAGGAGATGGAGTATAATATCACAATACTGGACCAGAAACATAACCCTGTGATCTCGCTATCATATGCCATGCTCTCTGTCAGTGCAGCCTGTATAGATAGAGAGCTGTGCCACACTGTTAACACTGGACTACACTGTCAGTTCAAATACCCAAGCATCAAGGGAGCAGCAGTTTCTCCCATCTTTTGTGTAGACAGCAGGTCCAGGCAGAGGCCCTCAGTCCAGACCCCTGGCCCCTCTCAGCTCTCCTCAAAGCATTTCCCCAGCCATAGATCAAACCATCGGCCCAGTGACAGACCTCTGGGTCCACAGACACAAGGGCAGGTTCAAAGAAGGGTGCTAGGGGAAGCAGGGAGGGGATGGAGGAAGAGAAAGAGGGAGAGAACGAATGTAAAGTTGGCAAAAAGAAAGAGAAGTGAGATAGCAAGGGAGCAGCGGGGGTGAGTTTGACGGGGGGGGCGTATCGGAAAGGTGGGGGAAAGGTGTTGCACCAAAGGTGGAGGAGGCAGAGGAAAGCTGATGAGGGGAGGTAGGAAGGTTGAGGAAACGCTGTGCAAAAGATGTCAGGCTAGATGTCCAAACATTCTTGTATATGACCCAAATTTTGTTTATATACACATTTTATAAGATAAATTGAAATACTGTGTTGGTGTTACTGTTAAACTAAATAGCTAAATAAATTATGCTGGTGCGACCAATGTCAGCGACAGTGTTTAGCTCATATCAGTGTCAACAAATATGTCGGCCAGTAAATAACAGATTGCAGTACAGAAATTCCCAAAATATGTTTCAGGTTCATAGTTTGTTCACCAGAGAGGACGTTTTTTTTTTTTTTTTTCAACTATAAATGGCCTGCTGAGTGGTCATAATTCTTTAATAACCAAATTTAAAAGATCCTTTTTTTGGTTCCACCCAAAACTCTAAAAACCAAACATATTAAATGTGCATTTATATAAAACAAAGACAATCCTTAAAACCAACAAAACGTGTTGCTAATTGCAATGTTATTTTTGCTTGATAAATGATTTTAAAGATGAATCAATAATCCAAATTGTCACATAATTTTGTGTGGGTGGACTAATTGCTCTAGCAATAAAGTAAAATAAAAAGGCAGAAATCCCTCTGCAAGTTGTTAGGCTCATTGTTCAGAGACACGCTTCCTTATCACTGGCCATTGTGTGGACAGGAAAGGAAAGAAAATAAAAGAGACCATTGTTGTCAATATATTGGAGATCTGCTCTGACCTTCAGCCTATCAGAGGGAGCGACCTGCGCCAGATAAGGACAACTCCCTGTCACACTTGACACCTGCACTCGCTGGCCCACTGATCGCCCCCCACGCCAAATGCAAATATCATTGTAAAGCCCAGCACTGCAACAACATGCTAGGTTTCTGCCTGGAGACTGAACGGAGTGACGTGACCACACAGTGAGACCAGACACATGAAAAGAGAGAGGGAGTGAAAGGGAAGGGGACCGAAGAAATGTGAGGAGTGGTGGAAATAGAGAGAGGGGAGAGAAGATGACCAACATCGTCTGCTCTTTACTTCCCTCCCTATCTACACCCTAACACAAACAGAAAGTATTAGTCAGAGCCCAGACATATTGCCGACCCCTCTCTGCGAGGGGACATCTCCTTGGCGATCACTGGTTGGCGTGGGCGACGGTACACACACACGGTGCAGGCTTGACAGCAGCGTGACGACAGAAGGCCAACACTGCTGAGACTCCCCCAAATTGACATTTAGTCATCACACTGGTCTACAGGGTGGGACTCTACCTCCTGAACTACACACATACAAGCACCCACACACTCTCCCACATTCCTTCTCTTGCAAACATGTGCACACACACACAAACACCCACACTCAGTGAATTCCCCTACTCAAACCAGCTCGCAGCCAGAGAAATCTTGGAAGATTTCCTAGATATGATCTCGCCAATAGCTCTTTATTTTCTTTGACCATTTTTAATGTAAAAACGGCTGCACTAGTTGTGTGTAAGCAATCTCCAAATTATGTGTTTTTTCAACTAAACCGAACACTACTGTAGACAGATTGGCTGGTTTTCAAGACACACGACCGGGCAATAATATTTGTTTCTTTCCTCAGAGTTTTGTTCAAACAGTGTGTCAGCATGGTGGTTTACTTGTAAACACCTGGACCTGCACACCCAACAGCTGTGGAAATACAAAACTATGTATAAGCTATGCTGAACCATGGATAATTGCTCTATTTGGATTATTTGCAAGCAAGTGCTACATCCACTGACATTATAAAATATCACCAAAAGTGGCAGAGCAACAAGAAGAAAGAAAAATCAATGCCCAGCTTGTTGTTGTGTACAGATTTGTGCAATCATTTACCTCAGCCAGCATAGTGAGAAGACTGCTCCTGATCACGTAGTTCCCGCTTTAGATACAACACTCCAAGAAAAGGCTGAAACATTTATTAGTATTTACAGTCTCAGTCTGCAAATGACACAGAAAATAGGACTCAAGGCAGAGATACACACAGAGAGAGGGGAGGGAGAAGAAGAGAGAGTGTTTAACCAATGGCTACATTACTGCAATGACAAGTTTGTCACTCCCAAAGCCACACAATGAGTGAGGAGTGTCTTTGGACCTCTGTCTGTGTGTGTGTGTGTGTGTGTGTGTGTGCGTGTGCGTGTGTGTTTATGTGACAACGAGAGAGGGAGGGAGACAGGAGACCAAAGGAAAGTCCATCTGAGTGTCTTAGTCTTTATCAGTCTTACAAAGTTCACAGATAGAGGGGCTGAAGTGGAGGCTCAACGCTGTTCCAGAGTCACAGGTCACAAAGAAGACAGAGCGGCTCAAATTGGCGGGAGGGAGGAAAGAAATAAAGCACAAAAAAAAGAAACTCACAGTTGCGTGAGGAAAGCAGTGCCAAGCCTTGGCGATTGCCATTCTGCAATCGACCTAACCCAATTGCAAATTCCCTCTCAGGACCTTCTAGGTCCGCTTCATTTGGCGAAAGCTGGAATCCTTATTTCTTCAATTATAAAGCTATTGACTAATTCAACATATGTTAGCGTGTCTTCCAGCGCATGAGTGCTGGTGTGCCATTGAGTCATTAACTTTGACAAATTGTGACAGACTTTTTTATTGCCACCCAATCATGAGAAACAAGACTGTGGCAGAGGAGTTAATGAGTGGCATGTTCCTTCCCCCCGCCCCCCAACCCCACCAACTTGCTCTCTCGCTCCTCTCCAACCCTTCCGTTTAGATTCCTGCACCCCCAAATCCCCTCACCCCTCCATATTTATAATTTTACCACATCCTAACAATAACACGGCCGGTACTCTGCACAAAACACGCGGGCCCTTGCCTAATGAATCTCATGCCTTTACCGCGGTAAAATGGCCAGTAAGTATTACCAGCTGCGACACTCTCCCTTCTTTCTCTCCCTTCTTGGCAGTGGCATTGGGCTTGGGAGTGTTGGGGGATTCAGGGGGGGACAAGGCAGACACATCTGAGTGCAGCTGGACCAGGGAGAGAGAGGTGGGGGATGAGGGGGAGAAAGACCGCAAGACTCCGTGTTTCCAGCTGCCTTTCTCAGGGGCTCGGTTTTCTTTTCCTCCTCACGGTTTTTCGCAAGGCCCTTCTGGTCCCAGCTTACTTGAAAAATCACAAACACACACACACACACACACATAGACACACTCACACACAGATGCACGCACGCCCTGATCCACCTCCCCTCAATCCCTCACATACGGCCATCTTTGTTTGGACAGGGCTCAGGAGTTCCAGAAAAGCTCTCTCAGATGTGCTGAAGTAAGGGAAAAACAAAACAAACTGGCCCTCACACACACACACACACACACACAACACACACACACACGCACACACACACTTACACACGCACACACACACACACGCACATGCACACACTTAAAATTTATGTGAATGCGCAGACACCAACAAGTACTTTGCGCTCACACATAACACTGTGTAGGAGAAGTTCACACACACTCCCACACACACACATGAACAATTTCATATGTGTGAAAGCCAAAATACCAGCTTCAACCAGAGAACAAATTTGCAAAGAGATGAAAAAAGTGGCATACATTTTTCTTCATGAAGGTAGGCAGCCTACTATTGAAGGCATGCATTCTTTTACACAGTGTGTGTGTGTGTGTGTGTGTGTGTGTGTGTGTGTGTGTGTGTGTGTGTGTGTGTGTGTGTGTGTGTGTGTGTGTGTGTGTGTGTCCCAATCCAGGATCACAGCACCAGGGCAGGCCTGAAGCATACCTCGACATGTGTTACCTCTTTGTAATATTGACTTTGTTATAGCTATACTAGTGGGAGAGTAGAGCCAGGAGCCCGGGCCTTGCAGTAGTGGGGCCCCTGAGTTCGCTAGAAAACAAATACCCGAACAGGCCGTGAAAATAGAAAACACCGTACCACAATATCAATCTATAAAAACAGTTTCAAATAAACTATAAAACATCCCTCACTCCTGCCTCTGACCTTTTACATTTTCACTCTCTAAATTAAGAATATTGTTTGTCTGATTCCATTCCTGCAGGGTGTTGCTTACAAATCCGTGGGATTTGGCAACCGAGTGCATCTTGGCCTCGCCTTCCTGTCTGAGCATGTGTAGTGGACCAACTGTAAAAGTCAAAAATCCTCCTCCTTTAAAGCCTTGAATTACTGTATAATTTCATTTAAATACCAAACTGCTTCTAGGGTCATGCAAACATGCTGTCAAGATATCCAAATCTGTTCTGTTTCAAATTAATAACAATTATCACAGCAATATTTCACTTAGTCAATATATACAAAAGAAATAAGCCTCTAAATTTCTAGTAAAAAAATAAAGAGGATAAATGTAAGAACCCCTCAGATTTCAGATGACACATATAACTGAGATAAAGGGAAAGCACATGCTGTTTATTTGATTGCTTTGCAGAAATTAAAGATTGATTATAATTTTCTCGTTCCTGGGAGTGTAAATCCCATATTGTCTCTTTCCCCAGTGATGACTTTGCTTATACATTTGAATAATGAAGGCAAGTCATTTGAATATTCCCTCTGTATTAAAAAAAATATGTTTTTACACGATGCAGCAATATTAGCCATGTTAATTGGGCTCTTTGGACTTTCCCAAAAGAAAGGCTAAATTAATTACTTATGTCGACAAAATGTCAGACACGCCGATCTAATATATCTACAACTGTTTCCAGTGTTGTGTGTGTGTGTGTGTGTGTGTGTGTGTGACTGAGATTGTGAATGCCCTTAAAAACACTGAGCGTCCACTAGCCTGAGTTAGATCTAATGAACAAGATGGGAACAAAATGCTTTGACATCCTCTCCATGTTTCATGGGTGGCTCTTGAGAGCCCTTCTCCAATATTCATCCCTCTTCTCATACTAATCAGCCACTACAGTACTGACTGTTTGTGCTTGCAAAGTGACTCGTGTTAATATGTGTCGGCCTGCGCTGTGCAAACACACACACGCACACATTTCTTATGCTCCAACGTGCCAATCCGCGCTCCATTTTGTAATTAAACTTGTAAGAGAAAGTGAATTATTTGCAAGACGTTATGTGGTTGTCTGTGTGTGAAATGTGTGATGTGTTCATTAATGTGTACCCACCACCGTCGGGGGCTTTGAAGTTCCACTTTTTTTATTTTTTTTTAGCTTTTGGCTGTTTTTCAGTCTTGAAGAAAAACTGTATCAGCGTATTTTTCTCAAGTACGAATAAACATTAGACATTTGGAGAAGAGGCGATGGGGATACATTATGAATATATGTGAATGTGAGACGATCAGATGGTGTGTGTGTGTGTGTGTGTGTGTGTGTGTGTGTGTACATTCGCACACATGCATTTGTGCACGCACACACGTGCGAGTGTGCAGTGAGCAAGAGCTAACAGAGAGGCCTGCTGATGCCATGTTTCAGACGACCCCTTGAAGTGGAAATGAGCTTCCTCGGTCTTATAACTAGTCCGTTCTCACAAAGTCAGCAAACTCTGCCACCCCTCCAAAGAAATGCAGACACCTCCCCTCCCTCCAACCTCCCCACCCAACCCTGTGGTCAGCATGCAGGATGAATTCACCATCAAGACCTAAGAAATGGATACAGGTCCACCTCATTTCATCTGCTTTTGTTCTTGTTCTATCAGGATAAAAGAGGTCAGTGTCTTCCGGTGGCTTTTGTCCTGACTTTCAAAGCAATGCGATGTCAACTACTGTAGATTAGGGTAGGAAAAGAAAATTCATGGTGTGTATGTCCTTATCCCACAGTTAGCTTAACGGTGCAAACAGAATAACTTAAACTATTGATCTTAGCAATATCTTTGTTCCCTTTAGATTCATGTTTTCCAGCTGCATTGCCTGAAAGTATCTTTAAATAAAGGTGCAATTTGTCGTTGGCACAAGATGATTGGAATTTGCAGTATTATTACTCTCTTGAATTACCGCAATGATTTGTTTTCAGTATTTGTAGGAAAAAGTATATATTTTTTTCTAATGATGCATTGATTGTTTAATTTCTTAAATAACAAATGATGTCAGATTCCCAACCAAATATGGCAAAACTGAAAGTGTCGTCTTAAAATTATTCATTTTGTCTGATTAACAATCGAAAATCCCAAAAGTTCCAACATGTTTAGAGAGAAAACTGATTTTAGAAACTGTAACCAGAACATTTGGGTATTTTCACTTATGATATTACTTAAATGATTATTTAAGTGTGAAAATGGCTGTAGATTAATTTTCTGTTGGTTGATTGAATAATGAATAATCAACTAGTTTTTCCATCACTGTCTGCAGCCAAACTCCATTGACCGATTCCTTTAGACTCACGAGTCATTACGAGAGCTGTTTCTATTAAATCCAGGCTCAGAACACTGGAACACATGTTTATGATATTTTTTATTTAATGAAAAGATTAGCTCAGTCTGGAAATATGTTTATGACCTTGTGTTTATTAGTGTGTCTGTATGTGTACATTTTGTACATCTCTTCTTTTCTATTATAATTATTACTATTATTATTATGCTGTGTGTATGCTCGCATCTGATGTAGTGTGCATGCACGCACGCTGCTGTTTGAACCTGTGCGAGCACCTGAGGGTCCATCCCTAGCCGTCCTCGGAGTTGGGAGCGACAGCTGTACAGTGATGCTGTAGCGATAGGCATCATCGGCTTGCTATAGACTAATTGGTCCACAGCGCTCCTCTGAGTGGCCTCGCTAATTAATTAGAAAGGCAGTGGAGCTGAAATTTTTAATCAGGACACCAGGCTCTCCAGCAAGCAGGAAAAAAAAGACACATTACCCCATCATTCCATGTAATCCACCTGACACTGATCTCCCATGTTGTCATGTGAAATGTGTTGTGTGTTTAGGTATTCATATGATCTGGCAAGGGAATAAGAAATACATTTATTACAGGGCTTGTTGGATCATTTTAATTCTGAGAGTTTCAGAAACGCTGTGTGTCCTAATAAAGTATGCATGATTTATATTTGGTTTGGACCCCAAGAGAACCATGTGTGTGTTTGTGTAGCACATGTACATATCATGATTTCCATTGATGTAAATTATGTACTGACTGGTCCTTATTTGTAGTGACAAGATGCCGATAATGTACTATAACGTGGTGACAAGAAATGTTACTGCTGCTGATTGAAATCGCTGAAAAGAGTGTGCTTGTGTGTGATCTTTTTCCTTTTTTGCTTTTTTAGAATTCCTTCTACACCTTGAAAGCAAAATATTATTTTTCCTTCTCCCCCCTATCTGTAGCCTACTTAACAAATTAAAAGCAGTCACTAACACTTTCCCTCATACTGAAATGAAATTGGAAATCACAAGCTTGTTTAAAAAAAAGAAAAAAAAAAAATCCCCTGGTTTTTATGTCTTTCTGAAAAAAGGGAAAAGATGATTCTAAGGAAACAATGCTTTCACACCGTTTTAGGGGCACATTTGTGTCCCAAAGCTGCGCACAGCACACCACAATGATTTGTGGTGAAGGGCCAGAGTCTGGGAGGAATCAGCCAGAGACCAAAAGACAAGAGCCCTGCTAAAACGAGAGCTGCGCTGGTCAGCCACTTCACACAGAAGGCAAGGGAAACATGTGTTCATCATCGCACTACTGGGATGACAAACTTCCACCACCGACTATAGAGTTACAGTACCAGGAAAGTGCATGGACATAAAACAGGAACACATACATAACAAGTCTACTGTGGTAGAGTGAATATGGACTGAAATTTGGCCAGCCAACTTTCCATCGAGAGGAAGGTTTCTGAAATGCACACGCATGCACCTTTACCTCGCGTGGCGATATTAGCTTTGTGCTGTGTCCTAATCTTCGTGACCGTCTTGGCTTTGCTCGTCGCTAATCAGCCAGACGCTCTTATCAGCCTGTTGCTTTAGCCAAAATAAACACATGCTGTCTTTTTATTGCTTTGTTTTCACAGGTCATTAAGGGAAGGAGAGAAGACGCATTGATTAGCTTTCCAGACCACTGGATTATTGTTGTGTTATGGCTATCATCATTAAGTTTCATTAAGGCTGTGGTTGTTCTTGTTTCCAGAAAATGAAGATGTTGCTGGAAAAGGCGAGTTGGTTGGAGAGCAGACAGCACGCCACACTCATCTGGAAGGTAAGGAAAGTCGCACAGAAATGTACAGCAGTTTATTTAGGTAAAATACCTGTTTGAAGCAGTGAGTTTCAAGATAAGACTGAATTCTGACCCTTATAGAGATTGTATTTAAAAGACTCACCTTGGCCCCATCAACCATATTTTTCAGGCTAATCTAAAACACTAAGCTTCTGTACTACATTCCTCATTTATTTGAAGTGTATTAAAGAAAACTTAATGAAGCGGTGTCAGTCCTTTGCCAGCTTTGCAGCCACACATATGCTCCCAAAGCAAGGAGGACCTGGCTCTGTCGCCAGACTAATTACCATGTGTTAGCTAGTTAGAGAGAGGGCGGCCCTCTGTGATGTGTACTGAAGTGGAGTAAAATGCTGGGGCAAGGATTGTACTAATGGCCCACTTCCTCCCCACGGGGACCCTCCCTGCAGCTCTGCACGTGCTGGCATCAGTGCAGCCCTGAGCACCCACAGTGCCGGGGGCAGAGGTGGGCACACAGGAAGACGCCTGGCTCGGCTGGCACCATTTTAATGCAACAATGATGCTCTCTGGGTGTGATGCTCTGCCATGTAACAGCAGGTAACAATGACACTCGCTATAACACACGCACACACAGGCAAACTGAAAGTGACGCGCAGGCTAACAGATTCATCAGCCTATGAAATGGTTCAGACAGCTGGGGCCGCGGCTCTAGCTAGCTGCCTAGCATTGGCGGATGCATTATTTACAGGAGGAGCTGGAGCATTAGCGAGCTCTTTGGCACTTGGTTAGCACGCGTGGGTGGTGAGCACCGACGGCAAGCGAGTGTATCTCTGTCAGTGTGAGTAAACAAACAGTGGGGACATGGTGTGACAGAGCAAACGGTGTGCCACACAGACACAGACTCACACAGACACATGCAAACTCATCAGGGAGCCCAGGGAGAGCGGGAGAAAAGAGGAGGGGTGGGTGGCATCCATATTTATAGGGCCTTTCTAGCATTTGTCCCCAGGCCAAATGCTGTGACTACACTCAGCTAATGTCAGAACAGCACTTAACCAGGCATTTCCAGTATGTGCATGGGCAGTGGGGAATATGTGGGATATATACAAGACCAGGGCAAAAAGCACAGACACACACAAGGATGGAAATGAAAAGAAATGCAGTTGTGCTGTGTGTTCAGACGATTATGTTCTCAAACACCAATCTTTTAGTGTCTTTATTCCTCTCTTCCAAACTCTCTATTTCAAAGCGTCTGCTGCCTCTGAATAGGTCTTTAAGCTGACAATACACTTTCATTCTCACAACCAATATAATGGAACAAACATATTGCTTCTTCCTACAAAAAGAGTGCCAGTTCTGGTCCCGAATAAACTTTTTCATCCTGGATTATTATCTGTAACTTTAACTCAACCTGGTGTTGTCTTTGTTTTGGATTATGAAGGCAGGATGTTTTGTGACATGGAAGTTACTGTGTAGTATACTGGCATTTGCATTCAAAACTATATTCAGTAGCCACTGAGAACACGCCAAGTGTTGGTGTTGAAATGAGTACAGTGAAGCCCTCTCTTAGCTAAGCACACAAATATATCACATCAATATGTCTTACCTTGATGCTCCCTCGTTTCATCATACCTGTTGACACCAGTGAGAGTCTTGACCTGTTTTTATTTCCTGCTGGATTTACGAGAGGTGAAAGTGACATGTTGGCTCTTGGCATGTCATTACTCACAAAAACTTGTCTGCAATGCAAGGAATGGCCTGCTTCACTTTGGTCACCTGTCCCCAAGTTTATCATGTGTCAGGCAGGGCATTCACTTGGCATTATGCTCTCTGGCACCGAGGGAGGCTGAGAGGCCCACAGGCCTCACTGGCATTTTCAGCACAGTCACAAACTGCGTGATACCCCCAAAGAGAGCTGACTAAGTGGGTAAAGTAGCTCCTTTTAGCACAAATCTGTCATTATCTCAAGTGGCACGTAATCATTTTGTGTAGCGAGATCCATTATGCATCCACTGAGAGCAAGAGCTAATTGTGGAGGCTTACATGTATTCATTTGTTTGTTGCCAGTTGTCCCACTATATTTTTTGAGGAGGTGCAATAAATGCCAATGTTTGTGTTTCTGTGTTTTTAAATGGTCAGCACTCTCGTGGTTATGTGGTAAAAGCCACAAGGTTCCCTTTGTGCTCCCAAAGGAAGCTGACAATCAACATGAGGCAAAAGATTAAGATGTTAACCACTGCCCCCAGTCGTTTTTAACACTTTACTGACCAGGTCGGATGCTTAAATGCATCAAGAAAAGACTACTTTTGACTGAAAAGTTGATTAATAAGGAATCAATGTGAGTATATGTTATTATGTAATACACTTCTTCAAAAGCATGAAGTTGTACTTTTTAGAAATGGTGTTCTTAGGGCATGGGGAGGTGAATATTGACAACACACAGAGAGAAAGTCATGAGGACAGATGAAACAGATTCATTAAGTTTGTGCAGTGTGTGTGTGTGTGTGTGTTTTGCACAGACCAAAGGATAGTATATGCTGTTAATCTTGATCAAAGGTTCTTTTTTGTCTTTCAGTAAGTAAAGATAATACTGGTAAAGCCCTTGGATTTAACACACTGAGATAATGAAAGCACGTGTAATTAGCAATTAGATTTGACCAAATGAAGGCAGACTAACAGAGGCAAAAGTCAACATCAAGGCTACTAAACAATATTAGGTGTGCTTAGTGTGTTTTTTTCCCCCTTGAAGTCATACAAATATAAGGATTGGAGGATAAGAGGATTGTGAGCAGACAAAGATGGGCGGAGGATGAGGAAGGTTGCTTGTTCTTATCTTTGAATGAAACAACAATAACTCAGTATCTCTATTTTTTTGTATAATGTGTCCACACCATTGACAAGGCTTTAGCCACTAGGTTTACAGACGACTATGTTTCCAAGGCTTGGCAATTGAGGTGAGAGAGCCACTTAAGCCCCCTTGCACACATATTATTAGCATTACCATATCTGGGCCTAACTGCAGCTGAGGGGAATAATGTGTGTCGGGAGAGTGTAAAATTAGAACCAAAACCAACACTGCTCTTTAAATCCCCTTGCCAAGTCCCCACTTCCTTACTTATAGCCAAGCTTACAATGTCAAACACTAATAAGCCAGCTAATTCAATTAGGACTCCACTTCTTTGAGATTCCCGAAAAAAGAGACTTTGCGAACAGATTCCCTCACAACTCTACACAGAACTCTTCATCATGAAAAAGTGGCCTTTATTCATAAGCTTCAGTGTGCAAGAGAGGGAACTTGCTGCAGAGCTTGTTAGCAAAACACCCTGATCTGAGGCGCGAGATGTGTGACTCAAGCTGGGTCTCTTAAGTGTCTGTCACCCTGATCTAACTCGAGGAGAGCTCTTTGTAGGCTGTGTTTTCTCTGTCTGCCTCTTTGCGCTGCGCTCCGGAGTGACTGGGGATGAGCCCCGCCGTGTTGCTGCAGGTGACAGGGAGCCCTTTTTGTTGTCAAATCCTGATGGAGCTTCCACATGAAAAACATTTCACTTGAGCTGCTGCTGCTGCTGCCTTCGTTCTCTTCCTTCCTCTCTGTCTCTCTCTGTAGACGTCAAAGGCTACAACTACAGCAGTGATACAGAGGCAGAAGGAGTCAATCTCGTACTCCCCCCCCCCCATCCCCCCCCCACACACTTTTCTTTTTGTCAGCCTTTTTCTCATACTGTTGTTTCCTACCTCCCTCTCGTCTCTTCTATCGTTTCTTTTTCTGACCAGCCTTTTCTTTTCTCTGCTGTCTTACCCACCCCTCCCTCCCTCCCCTCCTTCCCTCCCCTCCTTCTGGCTTATAGATCTGAGTTGGGTCTCAGGAGGAAAATACAAGTCAAGCCATTGTCATTTCAAACAGCGTGATAACCAGACACTGGGCTGCCCACTGACAACTCAGGGGAACTGGCCCTGGCTTTGACTGTTAGCTCATCTCTCTCTCTCTCTCTCTCTCTCTCTCTCTCTCTCTCTCTCTCTCGCTTCCTGCTCCTACTTCTCTCTCTTTCCCCTCTTTTCCCCTCTTTTTCTCCCCCTCTTCCTCACCTCCTCTCTCTTTCCTCCACCCCCCCACAGGATGCCCGGTAGCTCATTGTTGTTTGTTACTTGCTGCCGCTGCTGTGTCTTGCATCTGCTCTTCTCTTCTCTCCTCTCTGTGCCGTCGGGGGCTGGGGGGAATAGTTGTCTTAGTGTGTGTACCAAGGTCAGTGCTCTCCACATGACAGTTCTCTGCCTCTCGACAAGGCGGGAAATCAATACTTTCGGACTTGTGGCGCTGCCCTCGGTGTAACAACAACACTGCCCAGCGCTGAGCGCGGCTCAGGCACCTGACACATCCCCAGCCCCCCCCAAGGCCCTCGCCAGGGAGCCCCTTCCACTCTTATTCTGACCCCTTCATATTTCCACCAATGCCCTCTGTCTATACTTTTTTTTCTTCAGGGCCTCCAACCTGCTGTATATCTGATTCCCTGTTTTTATATTATGCAATGCATGTTTCTATTATGCCTCTGGATGAACTGTGCCTCTTGTATCTGTTACTTCTGTGCATGTGTCTTGGAGAGGGATGAGTGTGTCTGCTCAGTGAGTGTGATCTATACAGAGATCAGACAGTTGATCAGAGAGGAGCAGAGAGGAGCTGCTAAATGAGAGATGTGCTAATTACAGAGTAGCAGAGGAAACATACTGTGATGTGCCCAGAGACTGGACCTACAAAGATTAGATGGTGGTGGAAAGCAGTGTTCGGGTAGTTGGCTGGACCGAATAGAGGAGTGGGTATGTGGGCTTTCCAGGGTGGTGCCGATAGTCGCAGAGTGCCAGAACTTCCACCTGCTGCAGCTGTTTCCACAGCAAGCCCAAGCATAGAAAACACTTTGCCACTCCGGTTCAGCTTTCAAGAGAGATCAGAAACATTGCATGAGTCCATCAGTCGACACTCAAGTCATCTTCCTTTTTCCTCATATCCACAGGTGTATTCAGTTTTTCTGATGCTCCCTGCCACACACACAAACCCAACCCCCTTGTCCAGTCCAGCCAATGAATGAAAAACATCCGAAGTGTAAGCAGGGGCCTATAAACTGTAAGATCTCTACCCCTAACTGGTATTAAGGGGAAATGTGCATGTTGCTCAGTCACAACACACACAAAGCAGAGCCATGGGCGACATTTTTAATACAGCACTAAAGCCTAACATGCCTCCTTATGCTTTTTCACTGCCAGATAGATGCTCAGAGAAAAAGAGAAAGCACTGGCAGTGCGCCCCACACCGATTGTTAAGCCTCTCTCTTGGCCTGCCTCTAATGACGAGAGAGAGCGTGTGCAAGGCCAATTACAGCTCCTGTCCTTCAGCAGTCAAACAGAGTAAAACTCCCCCTCTCAGCCCCCGTGGAGAGGAGCCACCATCGACCGGAGCCCCCGAGTCTCTCCAAGGGACACATGTAGGCACACACTCGGTGCACTATGTGTGTGCAACTGGACGTTTATCAACAGGGCCATCTCTCCTCATCCCCTGGCTTGCCCCCTTGATTCAGCTGGAGTAAGGAAAATGCATCAAATAAAACAGCCACTTTAATGAATTAGATATTGAGCTGTTCATTAAAAAAAATCAAATTCCCTCAAGTCAGCAGGGGATACACAGTACCAGAGTGTAACCTGGGAATGAACGTGACTTGTTTAGAGGAGTCATAAAACACAGAGATCTGATGACTTTACTGAATGATCGCCAGAAGCCTTAAATGTTCTCGAAATTAGAAGACTTGTGTTTTTTTTCATGGCAAGGTAGATTTTCTTCCTCCTCACGTCCCTCTCTTCTGTCACCTCTCATACAAATAGCTTGTTGTACTCTTACTTTCTGGTGGCAGGAACAAATGAAATTTGTTGTATGACAAACATAAAGATCTGTGATTGGAATCTCTAATCGAGGATGAAAACAAAAGAACTGGGTGACTTTTCAGCCTTATGTGGCACATCTGTGCAGGCCGATACCTGTTTTTGTTGGCTGAAAGGCTAGGTAGTACAGCCTCTCCCAACACTGCTGACTGCTAGTGTTTCTACGTGGTCTTAAAAAACAAGAAACACACTCCTGTTCACAAACCAGAGTGTATTTCTTTCTGACAAAGAAAAATTAAAGCTCTATTACATTCAAATTTTCACTGGTTCGTCTGTTGCTGATAAAGGTGCAATCAAAGGATCAATTTCTTCTCCAGTGGTTTTTTTTTTTATCTCTTACAAGCCAGCATCAGCCTTTCCCCCATTTGATGGAGAGATTTAAAGGAAGCTGTCTGCACTTTCTCCTCCTCCATCGCTGCTTCTCCCTGGATGAATGTGATCTAAACGGCCACATCTCCCTACTGTTTTTTCACAGTGACAGCCTTTCTCATGAATTAAAAGAGGAACCCATTGATTTTCCCATTGCTTAAATTTGCAACTTAATCCCCCAGATATGTCTAGAATGTACTGCTCTGTCAATAGACGGCTCCGCCACTGACGAAAGGCAGCACTGATGCTCACTGGAGAGAAGGGGAAACGGATGACAAGACAAAGGAGAGGGAGAGAGGCTAGCTTAGTGGTGAGCCTGGTGGTTTCTGCTGTGGGTTCAAATTCTACATTATGCCATTAAAAAATGTATGTTCGCTATTAACACGGACTCAGATGAATTACCACAAACATAACACATCATCCTGCCGAGCCACCAGGAGAATACGAAAGAGCACAACCCGGCCATCTTGCAGTTACTTGTGTGTATCCGCCACATCATTATGTTTATATGGCTAATAAACCAATCACCATTGTACATCTGTATATTGTAACCAGCCATCCAGCATGGCCCTCCAACGATCAAATATAGTTATATAACGAAAAGCCAACACTGGGAATAAGTTGCCTGGGACTGAGATGGAAAAAGCACACTGGTCCCCTCTGAGTGAGGGGTTTGAGGAAGTAACGGGATATCACGACCTCTCCCCAGGAGAAAACAAGGCAGAGAGCCCATGTCCTAATTCACAATAAGCACCGTAATGTTCTCGTCTGACTCATAATGTAGTCTATAAATCTCTGGTACTCTGCTCTACATCAGTGTAATACTTGGTATTAATAGCCTGATTTGTACGTTGAGTGCGGAGCAGCCTATATGCCGACAATGCTTTTAATCTCCACATGTTCAAGATAATTATTGAGAAATATGGAATTCTAGAAAGGCATCTGACAGTTTTCTGAGAAATAACTGGACACTATATACAGTATAACACAGGGTGACCCTTACAGATTTCACCCTCCTACACTTCGTCTCTGGTTGCAAACCCTATCCCATAAGCCTCTGGGGTGGTATGGCTCCTTGCCAGTAGCTGTGCTGTTGTTGGCAATGGAGTTCCTTTGTGGCCTCAGTACTTGTGTAGGCCATAACATGATACACACAAAGGCCGACAAGAGTACACCAGTGTGCACACTCTCTCTCACACACATATACACATGCACGATCGACACATGCTGCACGCTGTGCACGCACATCAATGCACGTAATTATGCACAAAATCGCTATTCTCACCACTCATCCAGAGAAGACCCACAGCCTCGTAGGAAACAAGGAGGGGAAAAAAGCACAATGTATCCTTGACAGGGTTCATCTGTTTCCAGTTTGGTGCAGATGCTCAGGTTTTATTGCAGCAGTCTAGTATTTCATGGCAGATTTAGAGAGTGGTTTGGTTCTCCACTCGCTACAGCTCTAATGATGGCACATCTCTTGTTAATTGTGGCACACCAGTAATACAGTTTGTTGCTTGCTTCAACCAACTTTTATCATACATACACATACACAGTTTATGCTCCTCTCACTCCTGTGGTGACAAAACAAAAAATCACTGATATAATGCATACAGTGAAGAACATGGAGTTAATGTACAGGTAGTGCTTGGACTAGATAATTGACCTGTTTGTTGTTCAAACTGCCGAGGCTGGAACTTGATATAAATAGGACCGCATCTAATGTTCTACTTATTTAGAGGTGAGCTCATAATGTTTTTTCAGCCCGTGGGTCCTCATGTCAACACAGTGGGTCTCCATTTAACCAACATACACAGTTTTTTTACCACAAGGTTTAAGAGTTGTGGCATAAACCAAATAAATGTAAACAATGTGCTCTGAATTTGGTGATTGTTGAGTTTGAACTGTGTAAGTTATTATCACTTATCATGTACGATTTTCTTTTTCTTATTCTTCTTTTACAATTACTGTCTGTCTTGTCATTCCTGGTGACCAGATGTTGCCACAGCAGTTGAACTTAAATAATGGCTTGTGTAGTACTTAAATTACTAATACTGTACCATGTGACAAATACGTCTGATACTTAGAAACTGCATTTTATTAAAAATGAATTTTAAACTATACATATAACATAGGCTAAAAAAAAAAAATACAGAGACATTGAGTTTCTCTAATGCCCTTACTCAAATTCAAAACTTAAAAAAAGGAAAATAATTTTTGATAGTGGCACAACTGTTTTTATCCCATAAAAAGCAGGGGGAACTACCCTCATGTTGAATTCAGTTGTGTTCATCACAAACACAGCTGAGTAAAAAAACTTAGATATGTTCTACACCCTGTCAGCTTCCACACACGCGCACATCTATTTTTGCTCTCTGTGTGTCAATGCCAGCAGCGCACACCGGCGATGCCTCTCTGTCTCAAGACAGAAGTGTAGCATTGAGTGTCTCTTAACTGGCTCGTTTAGTCCTGATGGCTTAAATGATTTCATCACTATTAATGACAGGGACCGTGGCTCCCCGCGACGCGTTGCCAGATGCTCGGGGACCGCTGAGCTTCTCGCACTCATCCTCTCACACCCAGCCGCCTCTCCTTATCCCTCCTTCTGTGCAGTCTAATGATTGTCCTCTACATGCCCCCTACCATCCTATTCTTCCTATTTTCCTTGGCCACTGTGGGCTCCTATGGATACTAAAACATGGTGTAGAGACAGACACAGTGTTGGCACTCACATTCCTTGAGTGCAAGGTCTCTGAACAAGTCATCCAACCAGCAAAGTGATTGTCATAAATATCTATACCAATTATAATTATTATTATCTATACCAAATTTCCAAGAACACACATAAACACACACTCACTCTACCTCTTTCTCTGGGCTATCAGGCGAGCCAACAAATCCGCTATCAGCCCAGTTCCCGAGCCACTACGGAGGTCAGAGGTCAGATAAAGAAGGTCAGCTGGCACCGGACCAGACTGCCCTCAGAGGTCTTTCCTCCAAATGGAATCAAAAGCATTTTGACGGCTGCAAACTATCGCCACACTGCACCCATGCCTTCATTAACTTCCTCACATAATTGGTTAATTTTAAAAGTTAATTTTGAGACAGATGCACGGCCTTGCCTTGATGCATTGATGTGATTTTCATTCATTTGGATAATGAAAGAATTAGGTAGCATTTTGCTCTCTCTTTTTCTCCCTTTCCCTGTCTCTTCTGTCTTGTTGAGCTCCTCAGTTCCAGCTAAGTAATGACATTTTAATTCTATGTGTGTGTGTGTGTGTGTGTGTGGGTGTGTGTGCGTGTGTGCGTGCGTGCGTGCGTGCGTGCGTGCGCGTGTACGCAGGAAACTATTGGTTAATGCAAAAAAAGCCTTTGTCTTTTCCTGGCATTGTTACCAATAAGCACAAGTTGCACAAGCCCTCAGAACTAAAAGAAAAAAGGTCAGCTACACAATCTGAATTCTCACATGGAGCACATTGCAGTAAAATTAGAAATTGCTCTTTCAACATGTGTTTTCACTATGTAAAGTGCAGGTACAGTTTCCTCTCAAATTTGGCCTTTGGATTTAATACAGTAACTGATTGCTACTTTTAAGAACTGCCAACTGTCCATTTTATCTAGTCAGTTCCTTTTACATTAAATAAAAGAACATGAATACCCATTTAATAGCACTTATTGTCACAGGTTGTCACTTTGTGTGATCGAATAAAAGTACACTCTCGCAGCGAGGCTGGCATACTAGATATAATAAAACTATGTGTGTGTGTGTGTGTGTGTGTGTGTGTGTGTGTGTGTGTGTGTGTGTGTGTGTGTGTGTGTGTCTGTGTGTGTGTGTTATCTTGGATATAACCACGTGTGTTTGCCTGTGCGTTCCATACATGTGCGTGTGTATGCAGTATTAATTTCCCAGAGCCTAAACCTTCATTGATTCAGTTGCTGTTGTCTTCCCAAGAAACAGGGAGAGGATTATGCCTTTAAAACGAGCTTTCTCATTGCAGATATTAGGTCATTAATTTCACAGGCTTACATATGAAAATATTGACTCTTCCCAGACACCCTACTATATCCTCTGTTCCAGCTGCAGCCTTGCATAAATAAATCTTTTCAAGTATGCAACATTGATATGCCATTGATTTATTCGTTTGAGGGGCTAATAAATAAGCTAAATGTATTGAATTATAGTTTAATTACTGAAGTTCTTGATTGATTTGTATGGGAAAATGTGAGCGTTGTATGTGCCATATAGCAGGACATCCCACTGTAAGCTGTAAAAAATAGAAATAGTTTCTGTTTCTGAACTGTTAGACAACTTTTAGAAAAAAACCACAATGGCATTTAATTTCAAGGTGACGCCACTTCTCCAAAGTGCTTTACTTTCCATTTCCTGTAGCTGTTCCCCTTCTGTACACTAAAATGAATGATGTATCTCAATGAAATGTGAAAGCAATTGTGTGATACAGTTATTGGAATGACAACTGGAAGTTGTCATTCCAATGAATTGATGAGGGGGGATGTGGAGCAAAACTAGTCTACACATGTACACAAACATTTTCCAAGTCACACACACAGATATAAAAGAGGCAAACAGTCTTGAAATAAGGCACAGAGTCATCCAGTAGGAGCGAGTGGGAGATGGGTGCAGCTTTATGTCCCCACATAGCGGACGAGGGTTGGGCAGGCTTCAGGGAAACAAAAGAGCGGGAAAGAGGGAGAGAGGATAGAGTGAGAGTGCAAAGGTTGTCACAGGCTAGTCACAGCACAGGAGGAGGGGAAGGGGAGAGGTGGAGGGGAGGGTACGTTCCAAACTCTCACATCTGTTATTCGTTTATCCCGAGCTGGGAAGAAAATAGCAGGAAGCGTTCTGGTGGTAGCGGAAGATGAAAAGACAAGAAGATTGAATAAAAAAACATGTGTCGCACATGCACTGCGGCTGATTGGATGTGTCCCATGGATTATCCCCGGGAGGCCCTGCCAGCTTGAAAAACACGTGGCGGTCGCATACGTACACACAGCAAGAAGAAGACTCCCCTCATTCATAAAACAGCTTGGCATTCACACCCTTTCTCTGTCTACACGGCACAGTGTCGGAGTCAAATCTACGCCTGTGGCCCCGGCACACTGGTGTCTAACCAAACCTCCCAGTTTTGTTTTGGCCATTATTACACTTACTGCTGCTACAGCTCACATTACACTTGCTTACAATTGCTACATCAACTCACATCTGGGCTTCTGGGCTATAATACGCTTTACTCAAAAAGCAAAAGCTTGTATCATTTGTCAGACTAAGTGGCAATATTTTGCTTTGTTCATTACAAACACACCAGGTGTGTACAACAGACACAAAAATAGAAACAGATGCAACAGTCATCGAAAGCGCGACATGACAATGCCAAGTGGCAGCCATTAAAAGCTCGTCACTCGCCCACACGGTGGGACCTCCCATTGCTAACGAGCTAAAATGTGGCGGGGAAACAGACAGGTAGGAGTAATGCCTCCACAATTATGCAAAGTGTGCGAGTCTGCATATGTACGCACATGCATGTGTTTGTGTGTGTGCATGTGTGTGAGTGTGCATGTGTGCTGTGCCTCTTAGGGCCCGTCCCACAGCTCATTAAGAGTAATAAGTGACTGCCGCCACTTCTTTTTTTGTCAGTGGGGATGCAAGCCAATCAATAGGGTCATTTCACATCATAACGGCTTACCAGAGCACATTATGGCACTTGTTCATGGCTGGGAATGGCTGCCATTAGTGGCATAGCCAGATTAGATAAGGGCTGGGTGGGTGAAGGGTGGGAGGGAGGGGGGCAGATGGAGAGAGAATTAAAGAGGAGGAAGGAGGGAGGTGGATCAATATATGGATAGTTATGGAGATAACATCACAATAGGGTGTCTGGAAAAGATAGCATATTACAGACTCCTGATTTTTTTTTTCTTGTGGGAATGAGGTGTGTGTGTGTGTGTGTGTGTGTGTGTGTGTGTGTGTGTGTGTGTGTGTGTGTGTGTGTGTGTGTGTGTGTGTTTGCTCAAGCCTTGATATGAATGAGTCCATTGAGTGTGTGTGTGTACAAATTTGAGCATGTGTTATGAGAGAGTATGACTTACAGCAATCCACTCACAGATCTGCACCTCGCTCAGTGTGTGTGTGTGTGTGTGTGTGTGTGTGTGTGTGTGTGTGTGTGTGTGTGTGTGTGCGTGCATGCGTGCGTGTGTGTGTGTGTGTGTGTGTGTCTGGGGGCGTGGAGGTGTGTTTGTGCGTGCTTTACTTTGGCAAATGCATGTGCAATCCTGTTTAATTACAGATCAGGCTTTGAGGCAGAGGCAAACAGTGCTATAATTACAGGAAACACCTTCTTTAATATTTTATGGAAATCTACCCTGTGTATGTGTGTGAGAGAGTTGTAAATTGCACATATTTATTCAGCATGAGAGAGAGAGGAACAGAAGAAGAAAATCTGAAGTGAGAGATATGTATATGGAGGGCTTGTTCTGAAGGACTTTTGCTTATTGTGCCCTTCCTGTCATCCCTCCTTTACGCCTCACAGTCTCTCATTTCAGATTTGTGTTTCCAAATGGCTTCGCTAAACGCCCTTTTTTCCCCACTTTTGAACTGCTTGCCTTTCAAATATTTATGCTCCCTTTTACAGGGCCAAGAGACAGAGGGGTGAAGAAAGAGGGAAGAGACTTAGATTTATCTATTAAAGATGAGCAACATCTCAAATGCATAAAGAGGGGTGCTCATGGATAGCAAGGTGTAAGCTATGGCTTAATGCTTAATGCTAGGAAGAAGGTTTACTTTTTGATTTACTCCAAGAGAGAGGGAAACACAGGATGTGTTTTGAAAGAGAAAAAAATCAGATGGGAGTAATAGAGCAAAACATGTTATACTAATACTGTTTTCTTTATACTGATTTGAAGTTAGTTCTGCATCTCTTTTACTGCATATTCCAACATCAGCCGTCTATTACATTTTCCAGTCCCTCCAAAATAAAATAAAAAAACTGTATGCCGTGTGTAACAGCTGGAAGCATGTATATCACAACCACACAAAACAATCACAATGTCATGTCATTGAGTGGATGCTTATTCATTTATTTGTGTTCTCTTTATTTGTTTTTGAGCAGAGGCCAAGATGAACACATGTTCCTTCTTAGCCCGCAGTGACACAATTGTACACACAAACACACAATGGCAATATGCTAACACTAAGCCAGTGCCCCCTACAGTGCCTGACAGACTGGGGGAGTGGGAGCAGACTTCGCTGGTAGCATGCTTTACTACTCTTTGATATGCACCAGTCATTAAAAATAGATGGCGAGCAATCATTACAGGCCTCGGAATTAATCTAATTAGCCTGGTGCACTAGCCCTCACTGGTATGTTGGGGGGGGGGGGGGCATTCTGCAAACAGAGCCACCCGGCCGCAAATACAGTGTAAGCAGAGAGGGCTAGGACACTACGGGGGCTATGGTAGAGGGGGATAATCCGCCTTGACTTATTAATACGCGCAAACAAGATTTAGCTCCTCAAAGCAAACAAATGAAGCAAGTGCTAAGAGGAATGAGGGGCGAAAAGGGAGGGAGCAACAGAGAGCGACACAGAGAGAGAGTGCAACATCGAGGGAGAGTAAGAGGAGATAAATAATTTAAGCCTGCATGGACTGTGTGGAGAGCTGCAGCTACCAGTGGTAAAAATGGACTTAGACTTTTAGACAAATTAGTTTTTGCAGTGTAGATACACTGTAAAGAGGTCTTACTGTACTTCAAACCTTTTTGGGAGAAACTTCAGCAAGTAACAACATGGATGCTGACTAGTACCTCAAAACACCACAAACATACAAATGCACATTGCTTTCTTGATACATCACTATAAGGGTCATTGTGGACAGACATGAGTCCTTTATTGACTCGAAAGCCGATGGAGTGCTTTTGCACACAACCATTCTTGACCCCTGTCACAGTTCATGACTGCTGCAAGGGGGTATGGGTAATACACACTAAGGAATGGCAAGCAGCCCTTCTTTTTTATCTATAGGCTAATAACAGCCAGGATGTAGGTTCAGCTTAGCAGGGGTGGGTCCACGCTACAATGATTAAACAGAAACATAACAACTTGCATAACTTCTGGGATCTTCTACTGTCTTTTTGTTTGCTTAAGAACCTTCTAAGCAGGCGTTCAGACCAAAAATAGCACAGTGTTTAAAAAAAAAGGCAAGGCACTGTGTTGGTGTGGACGTGTTGCCATGGGTACTGGTGAGAAAATGAAATACAATCCATGAAGTCCAGTTTGACTCTGAAGGCTTATCACAGTGACTATGACAATATTTGATTGGCCACACAGGTTGAAGGTGCAGTGCATTAAAAGTTGAGTCTGGACATCTGCTGTGCCAATGCAGTGCTGTCATTGAAATGAATGAGGATGCATTTTTGACAGTGCTTTTGTTGGTCTGCTGATCTCCATGAAAGCATACATCATTATTTTTGCAAGTTACGACTCTCCCTTAACCTAATTGAATTTTATTCTGGACCTTTTACTATTAAATTGTTTGCGAAATCAAATCTGTCAAAATGTATTCTCACTCCCTCTCACATTAGTCCCTTAGACACGACGGGCAGAGGTTGTTACGTGCTCAGGCTCGACACAGTGCCAAACTCTCCTCTCTCAGTGGGTTTGTTGGCCATTCTTTCATCCCAGCTTCTCTAATGCTAGCAGACGGTCATTACCATCTCTTTGATTGTAGGGGTCCCAGCTGTGTTCAGGGGTCTAATACCCCTCAACCTCTGTCCCAGTGTGCCCCTCCCTCCTTCCTTCCTCCATCCATCCGTCCGTCACTCCCTAACACAGCCAGTTTGGAGGTGCATCTGAATAAAATAGCCAGCCGAGAGGTGGGAAGGAAAGGAAAGAGGGAGAAAAGAAGAGAGAGGGAGAGCTAATACCAAATCTCAGGTGACCAAACCAAACGAAAGGCTATCAAAAGCCAGCTCAGCAAACACAACTGCCATACTGATGAGGAGGGAGCAAAGCAGCGAGGGAACGTGGCGAGGACGGAGGACTTAAGCTTAGTTTACACATCACTTCACGGAAAACTGTCTTAACTTCAAAATATCTTCATCCATATCTTCAAAATCAAATATCTCACAGACGCAAGTGGCGACTGCTAGCACTGTAGGTGGTTACCATGTGAAACCAAGTGTTTTAGCTACCAAAGCTGCATTTGTGAAAACTATAAATTCATCCAAATTTTAAAAATGAAGGAAACAGGTGTCGATTTAATTCATACGTTTTTATGAGTGACACAGGGGCTCTGTATACAGCATTATGCAGCTGTGCATTTGTGTGTTAAACATGCAGGGAAGACATAAAAACTGAGGAGGAAAGATAGAGACAAAGACAGAGGGAGAGAGGCACATCTATCTGTTTATGTTTGAATAGATGGTATCACGGAGCGGTCAAGTGTAGTACATTTTTCAAAATGAAAGCTCTTTTTGCTGTCGCCATTATTTATCGCACTGTGCAAACACACAGACACACACAATTGGAAAGAGAATTGAGAGAACTGTAGGTGAACTGTAACTGTAGGTGCCATGCAGAAAGACACAAGCCAGAGAAAAACCAAGACAATTTCACCAGCACCTCACTCGCACAAAGGACATAATAGCGCTGAAAGCAAAACGACTCAATGAAACAGGAAAAGTGTATTTCTTGGAATCCACTTACACTCAAATTACAGTGACATTCTTGGCACAGCTTGCAGCACACATACATACAGTCTACTGTAGCGAAAAGGACTTTTTGGACACTTATCAGGGCTGTGACACAAACGAGCGAACTATTAATGCAAAAAGAAAAATCACAGGAAGGAATGAAATCAACCAAAGAACAGAAAAAATAGGGCATGTTTTCTTGGCAGCATTTAAATCCAACTTCTATTTTTTTCTTTCTTCCTCTCCCTCCTACCCTCCGTCACCAGGTTAAGTTACAGACATGAGGAGAAGGAATGAGGGAGGCAGAGTGGTAACATACGGTACCACGAGGAGCAAGACGCTGGCTCTCCCTGGCGTGCACCAAGCAAAAACCCCTCCCTGGCCCCACAGGCGAGCACACACACACACACACACACACACACACACACACACACACACACACACACACACACAGTATTTGGACAGCATATGTACTGTACATATACAGACCAATCTGCCAAATGCAAGCAGATGATATGATTGTGTTTCTGAGTGTATATACACACACACACACACACACACACACACAGTCTTTGCTTCACTTCCTCCCTCCCTCTGCGGCTCGCTCTGCATGTGTCCTGTCATATCTCCTTCAGCCCATAATTGTCCCAACTTATGGTGCTTCTTCCTGCAAGCCACAGTTTAGAGGAAGTGAAATCCTTCTAAGTGACTGTCACAATGCATCAGCCTCAGGCGAGGGACGCACCTCGCTCGCTCGCTCCCCCTCTCTTCCTACCTCCCTCCTCCTACCTTCAGTCCCCCGGCTGCGTCCCCCCATCCCCGCTCGCTATCACTCACTTTAAGTGTTTTTCTTGCTGAAATGGTCCACTCGTGCTTTCACTCCGTTTCTCTCTTTCGCCCTGTCTCTTTTTTTTTTTTTCATGCAGTGACCCTCCCAACATCTCTCTGTCCCCTAGCTGCATTTAACATGAAGGAAGAGCTGTAGTCACAACATCACACTAGCATTAGGCCCTGCCTGTGACATGCTCTCCGTTCAAACCTTGTTCCCCCGACTGCACCGGCCAGGGGCGGCAGAGGTCGAGTTTGCTTCTACTTCCCGTTTCATTTGAAAGGACAGTCGCTCCTTGACACACACACACACACACACACACACACACACACACACACACACACACACACACACACACACACACACACACACACACACACACACACACAAGAGAGGAGCTAAAGGAGATGAGTGTGTGTGCATGCTCGACAGCCATATTGACCCTTGTCGTGACCCCGGCATGTCACAACCCTGTGATGCATGTGTCACTTCTTCTCTGCCTCTGACCTTGGTGCTCACGTCTCTGTCACCCAGGCAGAGTAGACACACATACACACCCTTGTTTCTCTTGTTGTGCCTCACTAAACACAAAAACAATCACTGGTCTCTCCTGTCAACAAAATACACTTTCTATTCCAAGTTTGTTTTTTTGAAAGCCACTGTGTCAGATACGTGGACTAGGGCTGCAACTAACAATTATTTCAATTATCGATTAATCTGGCAGTTACTTTTTCAATTCAGCAATTAATCGTTTGATCAACAGAATTTCTTATTTTGTCCGACCAACTATCCAAAACACAAAGTACTGTGACACTATGTCTATACATGTTTCCTTAAAATCTAAAACAATGAATCCATCATCAAAATAGTTAACGGCGTTAACGCAAACCCATTTTAACGCCGACAATTGTTTTATCGCACGATTAACGCATCGTGAGAGAGCAACGGGATCGGTTAGTCCACTTCTTTAACTGTCTATGGCCACGCCATGTCCCGCCCTACGATGCAGCTCGATTGGTTGGGGTTGAGTAGTTAGTATAGCGGATTGGTCAGGGGATAGGACCTGAACAAATGGGGTTACGTTACCTTGGACGCTTGGCCAATAGTATTGATTGAAGGGCGGGTTTCGCAGACAGGAAACTCGCCTCTGTTTGGGCATGGATGTATTGCTAGCCGCGTAGCTAGCTAGTAGGCTCGTCACAGCGATTAGCTTCGGAGCGAGCGAGTAGTGACTCTACAGTCAGTGAGAGAAACAAAGTGTCTCCTCTGTTCTTTCTGACCACGGTGGGAAACCTGGAGCAGGAAAACCCTCTCCTTGATTTTACGTTGGTTATGAACGAGAACGAGAACCAGGAAATGAGTCACGGGAAACCAGTTGCTATGACGACAGCTATGACGACGGCTATGCCGCTGACGACGCTATGAGCCCATAGACAGTAGGACCAGCCACGCTCGCCTCAGGCATTAGGCAGTACTATCTGCAATGGAAAATCGAGGTAACAGCGTGTGAATGTTAGTGTGATATTGAACACTACATATATGCCAATGATGTTTTCAATAAAAAAAAACATTTGCACAAAGCAAGCCGATCCACTTTTCCATGTTGATAAGAGCATTAAAATTAGAAAATATAATGGGACAAAAAGAAATCAAGGGACATTTAGAATAGATAAAAATGTGCGATTTAATCGAGAGTTAACTATGACATTAATGCGATTAATCGCGATTAAATATTTTAATCGCTTGACAGCACTAATATATATATATATATATATATATATATAAATAAATATTAAGATTACAACACAATTAAATCAAACCGCCAGATGTCACTCTGACTGTTGCACAAGGGGCCGAACTAAATCAAGCCAACACAAGACAAGCAAACAGCAATGTGGTTATAACTAGCGAGGAGATATGTGCTTATTTTGGGCCACAATTATGTGTGTATGAGTGTATCCGTGTGTACTGTGTATGTATGTTTTAGGTGCTTTTTCCTCTTAGGTGTTTTTCTATTAGCCCTGTCAGGGCCGAGATCGGTGCTTTATTGAGCATTTTATTGGAGCTGTGGACAGATCAGTCGCCCATCAACCTTTCATCGACCAATCATGTGCAGTGAGGGGAGGGACCTGGGAGGTCTGGCAGAGACGGACACTCGGCAGGGGAGGAGGTGGGGGAGTCGGGTGGTCACTCACTCATCACTTGGATGCAGTCCGGCACTCAGTGTGTATATGTCTATGTGTGTGTGGGACAAGAAAAGGGTCAGTCACTGGTCACCAGATGGTAACTGTTTGGGCTAGACCACAGCGAGCAATAAAAGAGGGGGACAGTCTCTTTACTCTCCTTTCTCTCTCTTCCTCACACACATACAACACATCAAGAGAGTGACGGGTGATAATGGAGCAGACACTAACAAATCTGCACCTCTTGGCTAGGGGCCTTAACTCGGACTCAGAAAGCCAGACAGTCTGTCCAACTCATAAGCCCAAGTACAACACACCACTACACACTCAGCAGACAGAGGGACCAGTGACCCTTACTGTACACTGCTCAGTTTCCAGAACCACTCATTTGTTGTTAAATGACATTTACACCAGTGGAATTCACTGTGGTTAGCTTGTAGATGTATAAGCCATTGCTTTGCACTGCAGGAGTCGGGTGAGTTTTAAATACAGTGAGTTGAGCAGGACCTTGTCACTGTGTGTGGCCTTACAATGTGCAGGCTACTGCTGCTCTGGATATTAGTTCTTCTGTATGTCTGGCTATTAAATACCAATCCCCAGCCCCACACACACCACTTCCCTTCCAGTCTCAAAGTCAGGGACATAACAGTTTTGGCTGGCAGTATTGTGTGGGCCACAAGAAAGAGGGAAAGAAAACAACTGTTCTTTGAGTTGAAACCTTCCAGCTGGAGACAGAAAAGGTGGAAAATAGAAAGAGGCATTTGCCAGGACAACCGGGGAGAGCAAGGAGAACTTGTGACCGAGCAAAAAGTGTGTTGTTGGGTAAAGGAGTGAGTCAATCATACAGAGAGAAAGGAGGCAAGAAAGTGCTGGAGAAGAAAATTAAACACAAAGAGAGGAAGAATCAGCAGTTGAGCAAGTTGAGGGGAGCAACAAGGAAGGAGTGAAAGAGTGTGAGGAGGAGAAGTTAAGAGAGCGAAATTGTAAAATACAGAAAAAAGGAAAGAAATAAAGAAATAAAGTAGAGAAGCGCCAGCAGCTGGACTTCTGCTAATTCAGCACTTTCACAAATCAATGCCACTTGAGGAGTACAATCCGCACCCTGAGCTCAGCTCAACGCATCAGTGAGACTGTAGGCGTGTTTGTGTGTAAGTGTGCGTGTGCCTGGAGGGTTGATGATGTTGGTGTGGGGTCGTCCACAGTAGTCCACATTAAGGTCCGGTAATGTGTTAATTTATAACTCTATCACCCCGGATGCCTGCATTATCCATCTGTGTCACACGCTAGGCCTGCTATATCTATCATCCAGAGGGGAAAAATGGCGAGTCCAGAGAGATTAAGCCACCGGTCGCACAATTTCTTCTTTTTTCCCTTCTTTCTTTTCCCTTTAGCCTTATCTATTGCATCCTTCCACGCCCCTCTCCCTTTATCCTCAGCTCCCCAGGTCAGGGTGATCAATTAGGGCTTGACAGACTTCTCAGTCCTGTCTGACCATTGGAGCTCCAGAGGCCCTGCAGACATCACTATCTACCCAGAGACGAAGAACTTATACTGGGCTTTAACACCCTCTCTTTCTCCTGGCCCTGGAGGCCTGTAAGGATGGCTGTTTGGATATCAGTGATCAGAGATTGAATTACACTTCCCCATGACCTTTGTGAACATAAAGCGTGTCATCACTTGCAGCAGATTGACGAAACAGATTGTAATAATAAAGAACGTAAATGTGTGTGTGTGTGTGTGAGCTGAGAGGACAAAAATGTTGTCTATTTGAAAAGACCCTTGACGCATATAAGTCAGTGACACATAACCCATTCTGTCATAACACTGCAGGAGCTGTAATTTTACAGGTTTCCACCAGCACTTCCACAGCAATAATGTTGATATTTCCATAAAATATTATGTAGCAGGAAAGTATACTTTTCTCCTGTTGACGCAATGTATTAAGGTTGTCAAAACATGCAAACAACATACTGTATTTCTTGAGTAAACATGGCTCTGTGTGTGTGTGTGTGTGTGTGTGTGTGTGTGTGTGTGCGTGCGTGCGTGCGTGCGTGCGTGCGTGCGTGCGTGCGTGCGTGCGTGCGTGCGTGCGTGTGTGTGTGTGTGTGATTGTCAGTTTGTGCGGGTGGCTCATGCTCTCTTTGTCAGTAGCAGCAGGCACTAATAACACACAGGGGGAAATGATCAATACTCACCCTCTCTATTCAATTTCACAACATCACTACTATCACCGGACACACACAAACACACACATGCACATTAACTCAGGCACACATTTTGACGTATAATACACCGACGTGAATGTATAACAAAGAGCCTTTGACTCGCGGATGTTGCCAGAGGGCTGGCTAAAGCGGGAGAATTGGCTTTGGTGTAAATGCGAGCAATGCATTAATATTTATTTTGTTAGAAATACTCCCCTCTATCCTAGGAGAGAGGTAGTGAACATGAGATACAGAGGCTAACGGAGGGGTGTGTGTGTGTGTGTGTGTGTGTGTGTGTGTGTGTGTGTGTGTGTGTGTGGGGGGTGATAGGAAAGACAAGCAGGCAATTCCACCTTTAAAGAGTGCAACAGTCATCACAAGAGGAGAAAGGGAATCTGCCCATTAAGACTAAGTGGATGTCTATTAGATCATGGAGGTAAGGAGGTGGGCATTTACCATCAGTCCAACTCACAAACAACCTTGTCTGCCCCTGGACCATGCCAACAGCTGTGAGTGTAATGCACAGCCATCGTTTAAAGTTTCTCATAAAGTTAATATATATATATATATATATATATATATATATATATATATATATATATATATATATATATAAATGGCTCTCTAAACTCTAAAGAAAATATATTCATTCTCCATTTAAAATTATTTACTGTGAGAGTGTCTGCCAGGGACATCACCTCTGCGAAAATGAAGGCAATTAAAAGACTATCAAAGTCACCACCCAGTCCTATGAGATCAAACAAACCCTGTGCCCTCTTTCTACTTCTCTCCCTGTCTGTCCCCTTTGCTCTCCCCCCTCTCCCCCTTCTTCCCCAGTGTAAACTCCCCCCCCCCCCCCCCCATTCTTATCACTGCGGTACAGTTAATCCTCCCTCTCTCCTCCTACCATCGGGGTGTCCCTCAGGGGGTACACGAGAGGCTAAAAGGAGGGAGCACATTTGCCACTTGCCTGCGACACATAATACGGAGCAGGCAATCAACTTTGGCTTGACATGTATTTGCTCATCTCTGGGACACACACGCACGCACTCCCCCCCCCCCCCCCCCCCCCCCCACACACCACTGCTGGGAAATGAAGGGTGGGGGTTGGAGGGAGGGAAGGAGGGGGAGCCTAAATTAACACTTGACATTCAATACGGTCAGGTCCTTAATTGGCCGGGGCCTTCCTGAGAAGGCAATTTTCTATTCCCCAAACTGCCCCCGCACTGCGCCATGTGCCAGTGTCATCTGTGTATGTATGTCTACGTGTGTGTGTTTGAGTGTTTGAGGAAGAGAGAAATTGCATCTGTGTGTAAGTATGTGCCAGAAGAAAAAGCTGAGACAATGAGTGTATGCACATATCTGCGTGTGGCTGTGTGTGGCTGTGTGTGTGTGTGTGTGTGTGTGTGTGTGTGTGTGTGTGTGTGTGTGTGTGTGTGTGTGTGTGTGTGTGTGTGTGTGTGTGTGTGTTTGAGCCCGGGCCCTGTCCTGAGAGAGGCCCTCTGGTCCCTTCCCTCTCTCTAATGAGGCTGGATGAATTAGCGCTACGTGACATGATTTGAACAGCGGCGCCCCCCCCCACCTCTCCCCCCTCTCTCCCACCCTCCTCTTTGTCCTTCTCCCCTCCTCATCCCCTGCTCTTTTTTTTCTTAAAGCAGTGACAGGCATCTGGTGGCCGAAAAAAATGCCAGGAGCGACCCCACGGCTCTGGCCTTTGTGCGTGATGCTGCTGCTTTATACAACACATATACACTCAAACACACCTAGACCTTACACACACAATGAAACACTTTCGTCTTCCTTCCG
Source organism: Gymnocephalus cernua (assembly GCA_023631565.1). Classification (NCBI taxonomy): domain Eukaryota; kingdom Metazoa; phylum Chordata; class Actinopteri; order Perciformes; family Percidae; genus Gymnocephalus; species Gymnocephalus cernua. The sequence continues at coordinate 19,370,980 of CM042427.1, read as the reverse complement.
TTCCTTTTCCACTCACACACACAGACTCACTTGCACTTCCCTGCGGATCCAGTTGCAGTTGATGTTATTACAGCTTTCAACCTGAGAGGTATTAGGCTTCCTTTAACAGATCTGACAGCATTTACAACACAGGCAAGTCGACGCCTCTAATCGCCTCTGTGACTTCAGCCTATTATCAATTGATCTCAAAGAGAGTCTCCTCCTCACCTTCTGACTGATGCACAAGCTGCCGGCCCCTTTTCCTCTTCTTTGTCATAATGCGCTATCTTTCTTTGCTGCTGCATCCAGTAAACTTGACTGCTCTTTAAGTGCTCTCATTTCACTTTTTTCTGCAATAAATCTCACAGCTGTTTGCTTATGATATTTGTATTATTTATGTTATTGAGTTATATCTGGTCGCCAATTGATTAGGCTCAAAGGATCACTTTTGCCCTCATGAGGCACCGTTTTAGCCACAATCAAGATGCTAAATGTATCAGCTTTATGGTCGTGCAGAAAAATAGCAGTAAATCTGGGTGATAAATCCCTCGTTGCGACCCTTTACAAATCTAAACTGATCAACAAGCTGCAAAGTAACGGCCTGGATAAAGGAAACAAAAGCTCCAGATTTTTTTTGTGTGTGTTTTTGTATTTGGAGGAAACATATCAAATGGATTAAATGCCATAAAATATTAAATGCCAGTCAGAGTCACACACATCATGCAACAAACAGTGCTCCAACAAAGCACTTAACACTGAGTGCGTTTCCCGACAATGGAAGAGGCAGCTCAGGTCATTTACAGGGAAAACATCAACATGGAGAAAGCAAGTATATACATGTGTGTATATGTGTGTGTGTGTGTGTGTGTGTGTGTGTGTGTGTGTGTGTGTGTGTGTGTGTGTGTGTGTGTGTGTGCCTGCACAAATGTGTGTGTCAACAATACATATTTTAACACACTGAAAAACAGAGCTGTTTTCTTTACAAGAATTCTCACTTTGTCCCGTTTTAAAAGACTGAAACCGTCACTTCAATCGCACAATGAATGTCACAAGGGGTGGACGGCCAACAATGTGTGGTGCCAGAGGTCATGCATGGTGGCCTCCCACCCCTGGCTTGTTGCCGCGGATACAGGGTCAGACCAATTGATGTGTATCACAGTAAGCTAATTAGATCATTTGTGACTAAATTGACAATATAGATTGTTTGAAAGTGAAGCGCAATGCTGCTCAATATGTGATCGGCTCACATGCAGAGAGGTTCAATTTAGCAGTGTGAACAGGTATGCACAGTGACAACACACACACAATGCCTTTCCCATCCAGCCCACACACACTGTGGTATTTCATTGCACTGCGTATATACACACAACACATACTCACAAAAACAAAAAGCCACCCAGAGTCTCAGTTTGCCAGAAAAACATGAGCTGTGGGATGCCAAGGCAGCTGCATTTAACAGTGGCCATTAAATGTTATTAATCCAACAGCGCAAACATCTTTACAAAGTCAGCAGAGAGCACAAACAAACGCTTACACATGTTGCTTTAACACTTTGCTCACAACAAAAAGTAGCTAATGAGTTTAGACTTAAGTTTTTTCAGAGAGTTAAAATGACAAGTTAAGAAGCAATTTACACAATTTACACGAAGAAGTATAAAGAAAAGACATAATAGGAGTGTGTGTAAGCAGGTATCTTTGCCTGGAGTGTGTGTGTGTGTGTGTGTGTGTGTGTGTGTGTGTGTGTGTGTGTGTGTGTGTGTGTGTGTGTGTGTGTGTGTGTGTGTGTGTGTGTGTGTGTGTGTGTGTGTGTGTGTGTGTGTGTGTGTGTGTGTGTGTGTGTGTGTGTGTGTGTGTGTGTTGGCTACAAGCCTACCACAGCCCGTACCATTAGCCTCCCTTCTCCAGAACCTCCCTAAAATCCTCCCTGGGCCTCTAGCAATCAAATCTCCACGACAAGCTGGAGACGGAACAGAACAGAGTGGAGAGAAATAGACGGAGAGAGAAAGAAATGATACAGAAAATAGTGGGGTGGGGGGGAGGGTCTCTTGTCCTTGCCCTCACACACACACACACACACAGACACAAGCCACAGAGTTCAACGTATGCATTAAGAGATGTAACATATTTTTTCTTGCCTGTGTGCACACAAGTTCTCACCTCACATGTGAACTGCAGACATAATCACTCACTGTTACCTGTTGGAAAACCATTTTCTTTGCACAACAACTTTGGTAATTTGCCAGCACATCGAAAATGTACAATACAGACACACACACACACACACACACAGACAAACAGTACAACGGATTAGTAGAAGAAAGAGATGGAGTCAACTGTGAGCCCTGAACAAAATTACCATAATTATCCATAACCATAAATAAGCCCGATGATGATGATGGTTTTAACAATAATAATAGCAATTCACCCTGAGTGCTTTTTCAAATAACAGTGACAGCATTAGCCACACCGCCAACAGAAAAATGAAAGGCTCGATGCCTTGAGAGCTCTTCTTCGCTGCCACTGCTGATGGGGCAAATTGGCAGGCAGAACAAGCAGACAGGGGTCCTTAAGACGGATGTAAAAATAGTAGGCTGTCGATTTGCCCGTTGCTCTGGCGCAGCTCCAAGGATAACAGAATAACAGGAGTTGAGGAATAACAGGAAAAGGGAGAAGCCGTGGTGAAAGTATGCCCAAGTTCCTGTCACTTAGCACAGGTCACACCTAATGTCACCTTCCTCTGGATACAGGACGGGAAAGAACAGCCTCTCACAACAATGTCTCTGCCATATGGCCATGTCTTAAAATACTACAGCAAAATATATATGTTTCCTCTGACTCTCTCCTTCTCTTTTCACTTAAGTCAATTATGTGTGATGATCCTCGCTGCCGGTGGCAATCTCTGGGTCACCAAAGCCAACATGGGCCCCTCCCAGCTCTCAACACCCCCTCGACCCAGGGTACTGCCACTTCACACTTACACACACACACGCGCACACACACACGCACACACACAAACACACACGCAGGGAAGACACAATTATACTTCAACCTTTTCATAACTGCCTAGACCTTGGTGACAGCTGCTGCATTCCTACCGTGTGTGCGTGTGCATGTGTGTGTGTGTGTGTGTGTGTGTGTGTGTGTGTGTTGCTGCCCTGGCCCGCTGCTTATGTCCCCCTCATTAGCCAGTGGCGGGGTGGTGACATCCTGAGCGACTGGCCCTTCAAACACACACTTCCTCTTCACACCGGCGATTTCTCCCCGCTTCAGGAAACTACCCAAAGACAAATAACTAACAGTCCTCTTTTGGAAGAAGAAATTTAGAAAATGAAAGAAGGAAAAACAGAGTATAAAGTGTTCAGTTGCTTAAACAGCCATCAACAGAAAAAAAAAGGAAAAAGTAGTGGGAGAGAAAAATATACATATTTGATTAAACTAAAATATATCCAATGAATCTGCAAAAAAAAAAAAATATGAAGAGAAAATGTACACTTTTCCATACAATTAGTATGTATTTCTTCTATTTTTATTATACATCATTTTCTCAATGCCGCGAGGGTCTAATCACATTACACAAGTCTAAGTTTACTTAACCCCATATTCGTCTGCCACACTGAACACTATATTCATTTAAAACAAATCAAACCAACAGCCAAAAATGCCACGTGAATTTCCTTAATGTCACATGTTGAGATTTCTATTCAGAATACCACTTTATTGATTATTTTGTGGATAGCAACTCGCATAACAGTAAATAAAAAAAAAAGGAAATACATATTGTATTTCTTTCCTTTTGCATGCACATGCCCACACAGGACTAAAAGAAGTCCCTGGGAAAATCTCAGCTATAGTAGATTTCACCACTCAGCCCTCTGATAAGAGCAGAGCAGATGGCTTTGCATTTCTATCGTTCCTCAACACTCGCACACACTCAGAACGCACAGCACGCTGCCCTGCCAGGCATATGATAAAGAAAGCCTTTTTGACTTTCATGATAGCGTCTCTACTTTCTGTATCCTCCCCATTATTGGGCATTCACCATGGCAGTAAGGCAGCCGTCTCCTCAGGAAAAACAGGAAACAGCTGACATGGAACCCGTGAGTGATGCTCACATGATGCTTATTGATCGCTGATTGCCCCGGGTCTCGCACACAGAGTCAGGGTCAGTGCTTACCCATAACACTGGTCCTGCAGGGCATTGCTGCACGGCTACAGAGGTTACTGTATAACCCGGGACACACATGATCATGGTTATGTGTGGGGCGGATTTTTTATTTATTTTTGGAAGTTCATGCATGTACTATAAAGATTAAAGGGTAAAAATTGAATTCTATAAAAAGGATATTATAGTAAGAAATGGTGAGGCAAAGGAGAACGGCGATGTCTGCATGAGGAATCATATTGACGGGTTTCCTCAACAGTCTGACATTTTAATACTCCACAAAACCACACAAAAAAAGTATTGAATAAAAATTATGGAAATTGATTTTTATTCGCTTAAACATAATGCTGTTATAATGTACTGTAGATGTAACAGAGAAATGTTGCAGGGAAACAAATTATATTATTGTTTCTTCAGATTTCAATAAAAATGAAAGGACATGCTTGGTGGCAAGCAAATAAAAACAGATTTAAGAAAGCCAGTTAAAACAAGTTAAAAGTAAAAATGTTGCGGACGTCATATCTCCCTAGTTGGTGCCTGGGTAAATATAGTGGGGACCACAGTATGAATGGGACCTTGTACATCCTCCTACTCCGTCAAACTAGATGGGTTCTTAATGGTACACACACACACACACACACACACACATACAGTAAATATACAAGTTACTGCAGCCACCTTCCCACTCAATCTTACTCTTCCATTTCTGTGCTCTCTCTTGCAAGAATAACGTTGCCTTCAGGAAACACTCACATCATCATTACTGCATATGCACAAAGACACAAAGAGAGATGCCCGCTGACAGACACCACAGTGGCCTTTCTCAGCGCTGCTTATGTTATCTTTTCCCTTCAAAAAGGCCAGTAGCAATAATTGCATTAAAGAATGTAAGAGCAAACTAAAACTTTACAGGTGCTATGGGATTTGTTGTGGTGAAGAAGTAGCTTTAATCAGGCTGATTGAGAGGCACACCCAGTCACTTCCTCTTATTGAAAAAACAATGTGCTCCTTCTGACACTTGTCCTTGTGTCTTATTATGAGTGTTAATCCTAACGCCCAAAGTGGCCCTTTGTTACACAGGTTCGATCTCAAAAGCCCTTTCTATAAAGACTGCAGAGTAGCTGCAGAATAAAACAATGTGATTTAGCATGTGGAGGATTGGTGGTGGAGATACAGTTTTAGGTAGGAAAGACAATCGAGGAGAAGAGAGAGAAAAGGAGAGGGGTGAGGTGTGGGGAATAAGAAGAGGAAGGAAAAGTGAGTGAGAGAAGAAGAGGAGGCAGTGAGAGACAGAGACGTAGTAGAAGAAGAAAAAGAAAAGTAGTAATGGGGGAAGTGGTGCGTGTCTTTTCTGCAAATCTCCTCTTTCACCTCTGCTCTCCTCCAGCTCTCCAGCCAAGGCCAGCCAAGAGACACTTCACCTCGCACCCACACACACATGGAACCAGAGCCAACACACAGAAACACACACACTCAGAGGGAGAGGACACACACCCACAAAACTGCTCTCTCTCTCTCTCTCTCTCTCTCACACACACACACACTGACATACAACTGGCATATGAGTCTTTAGCCACCCACTCAGAAAAATAAATGGCAATAGCACAGACACAAACATCTTAACGCACACATGCACATATGTAAACTTCAGTGTCAGAGCACACACACACACACACACACACATGACACCAGATACATGTACGTATAGGCATCCATATGCTCTGTGTGCAACGACCCATCAAAGACAGACATGGAAATAATAACAGTTGAGTGTAACGACACACACACACACACACACACATTCACTGACTGTGGATAATTCTACACATATGCATCAAATCACTGCCTCCCAGTCCCACACTATGGCAAGAAGTAATGCATATGCACCACATATGCATGCAACATGCCTGTACCCCACTGTGTAAAACAACGTGTGTACACACACACACACACACACACACACACACACACACACACACACACACACACACACACACACACACACTCTTACCACTGTAAGTGTATCAGTGTGTTAATAGGCAGATTAGCACGTTCTGTGATCTGCACTGAAGAGGATAATATCAACCTCATTTTTTCAGTCAGACACAACAAAGCAGAGCATGTTATTCCACTATTACGTCTGCCATCATGTGCAGAGAGCTGACAGCATTCAGAGGTTTAACACACACAGACAGGATTGTATAGGCTCCACTGCATTGACGAAATATATAAATAAGGGAAAATCAACCAGTATGACTGCAAAACTGAACCAAACAAAATGTTTAAACATGACACAAGACATGAAAACATGACAAAATATTAGGAACTGAACTTTAGAAATACGGAGTAGATATTTAGGATGGATTTTTTTTTTTAAATGTAAATGACTATAAAGCCAACATATTTTATATTATTAATGCCAAAATGCCTGTACGCCGTTTAACAATTTGATACTTTATTAAAAACAAACATTTTAAACGTATCACTGCACCGTTTTTCTTTTCATTAAGGTGTGGGGGTGGAAAAATGAACATTACTGATAAAAAAATTATAAATATAGATTTTATAACAATCCTTTTTACAGCTTTTTATCTTAATTTAATAGTTTTTAAAGATCTTAATTTTGCAAATGCATGATGTGAGGGAAAGGGGAAAAAAAATGCAAGCTTGTGGGTCAGGTTTCGATTTCAAATTCAAGTCATTATTTTTAGAAACAGGCAAAATGCATGTCAAATTTAAAGCATGCTTTATTATCTATATTATTATTCATATTTATATTTGTATTGTCTAAAAGTCAGCATCTATTTTATAGGCCTATGTCCACATTATAAAGCCTTGTATTGATATGTGTGAGATGGAGCAGACAGAAGCAAGCTGTAATGCCACTGTACCTCTTCTAGGTCTCGGCCCATAGTCGACCTGTCGCACTTCAAAGGAAGCCGCGTTACAGCACCCTTGTAAAAAGAAAAGGAAGAGGCCATTTTAGAGATAGTTTTAGATTGAAGACATACCATGATTTATTTTCTCTCTCTCTCTCTCTCTCTCTCTCCGAGCTCTGCTGTAAGACTGGGTGGCAGACCAGATCATCGGGTGGAGGTTAAGGCACATATTTTTTTACAAGCTTTTCTAATCCTTGAGTGGTTCGCGCATTCCTCCGACTTGAAGCGGGAAAGAAAATGATAAATAAATAAAAGAGACGCGGCCTGCGGCTGCTGTATTGTGGAGGAATCATCCCTGATGAACCAATTAGGCTCGTAGTATCACTTAACTCCGGGGTTTTCAACTTGCAAGGGTCGATATTCATAGCCACGCATGTACAGCAGCGGGTCAATTAAGGCTCCACATATTATCACTCCGTAATGCCTGGGATAATAATTCAACTCCTAATTAATGTTTGTATTTTTTTTTTTTGTTTCCATGAAAAAAAAACAATTGTGAAAGTTCCCTCTTGCAGTGTTTTGTAAAATGTGCGCCGATTTCTGAACATTAGGAAGCTGAGAAAATAGGCAGTATTTATCGAATCCATTTCATTGATTTCATTTAAATTGCCTGCTGTTCATGTTGTTTCCGGTTGACACTGGATTATGAAGGTGGTGAATCTACTGCTACGTGGCTTGAAAAAAAAATAAAGTTTCTCCAAAGATTAAAAGCATATTAAGGCCTGCTATGAAAGGTGTAAATGACTCGCTGGCATGCTGTTCCTTAATCGCCACTGTTGTTCAATTCGTTAGTTTAGAGAAACGCGCAATAATAAAAAGCGATTGCATGTAGATATGTTATCAATATGCAATCTTAACTCCCCAAACTTAATAAAACATAAGAAAAATGATTTAATTCACCTCTGTTTTTCATCTGTTTCTCCAATTTGTAACAGCATCCCCTCTAGCCAAATATTCTGGTGGAAATGTTTCATTGTCTTGAAAACATCTAGCCTAAGTAAATATGGAAATACATGAATTTATTCATTCTGAAATAATTCACAAGTAGGCTACAGCCGAAATATAAAATACAAGGAACTGTCTTGAATGCAGGAGTCAATCAAAAAGAAAATCAATAAATTCTGAGGTGACATTCGTTCTTAAATTGACATGTATTTTGTTTAGGTAATTTTCTTTACACTGGTGGAGACAGGTGCTGCTTTTTATGACTTGATTTTTATAAAACACCGTGAAGAGAAGAAAAAAAAACATCAGATCTTCTGATTGATAATTTGATAATTAAAATCTCCGCTTTACTTTCTTTACTTTCATCGGTCACTGATGTTTATGCAGCGAGATGATCAGACACCTGCTGTAAACCATGAACTTATTTACGTAATTTCAATCCCGGCAGGAAAATATCTGCATTCATGTTAAAGTGCTATTTTCTAATTTCTAATTTCTAAAGCCTTGCCTTGCCTGTGTGTGTGTGTGTGTGTGTGTGTGTGTGTGTGTGTGTGTGTGTGTGTGTGTGTGTGTGTGTGTGTGTGTGTGTGTGTGTGTGCATGTGCGTGCGTGCGCGTGTGTGTGTGTGTGCGCGCGCGTGTGTTTTACAAGGAATGTCTAAAGTATTGCCAAATGTTTGGGCTTGCTGATGCCCTGCTACTCACTACAATTCAGCCGCATCTCTCCTAAACGCACTGCGTCTCCATCGATCAGATGGAAATATAATTTGGACTAACAACGATAAAATACCGCATCCCTCGTGTCACCTAGTTGATCTTTAAGGGAGATGGTGGAGATTTTGAAACACAAGCCCATAACGCATTTCTCTCCTCCAACACCCCAGGGTGCGCCAGCCTCGGCAAACACAAAGTCATTATCGGTTAGATTCCAAGAAGGCGAGTCTGTCAAGGAACAGGCTTCCTTCGGAGAATTTATGTCATGCCTACTAAACATGGGAAGATGTCTTCTAAGTGGTGCGAGGAAGGATAAATAACAGCGAGTCCCTCAGCTGATTATATTGAAACAACGGTGCGCATTTGTAAAAAGGACTGGGGATGCAAACGTGGGGTCCCAGCAGATGTTGAGCGCAGGGGCCCATCCACCTGCTTCATACCGGGAGAGGAGGAGAGAAGAAGAGCGCTCTCCTCTCCTTATACACCCGGTTCTTCCAATAAACGTATCAATACTTTGTAGCCTATAATCGTTTCTTTAGGAACAGTCAAGGACAGGGGCTTGTATTAAATAATAGGCCTAATAATAAAGATGTTGAATGAAAAGAGCAGGGGATGCAATTTATTAAAAAAAAGTTAAACAAGAAAGTCATCTTTGGTAGAGATATGGCTGTGAAGTGAAATTAAGAAAATGAAGAAACACAGCAATATCGAAAAGGTTACATAAGTTACATATAGATGTTTTAGTCTCAACACACCCTTACCCTTTCACGATTACACCTCTGAGATAATAAATAGGCTAGGGCTAAAACAAAAATTACGGGCTGTTAATCTCGTCAAGGTGACAGAATAAGTTTCTCTTCATTTACACACACACAAACACACACACACACACACACACACACACACACACACACACACACACACACACACACACACACACACACAGAGAGAGAAAGAGAGAAAGAGAGAGAGAGAGCCGCGGCTGTTGCGCAAGAGCCACTGTGGCCCGGGTGTGTAACAGCATGTGCATGGTACGGAGAGGCTGCAGGTCCCGCTATGATTAACTGCAACCTAACAACCATCCTCTATCTTTACTGTCTCCCCCTCACACACGTGCGCGCGAACGGACGCACACACACACACACACACACAGTTGCACAAAACTCTCACTCCTCTTCCCTCTCCTTACCTGACATGTATCCCACGAAACCACAAAATCCCCCGTCCCTTAAAAATAACTCTTGTTCTAACTTGGGAGCTGCTTGAAAAAATAATAATATATAGCCTATATATTTTTTAAAACGCTTCTAAACAAGAGCGATATTCAGCGTAACATCCACGATAACAGGCGAGTAATGTCGGGAGGAAATGTGGACTTTCCTCAGCCGGTGTAGGCTATCCGTTATCATTATGACTTTTCCATGCGAGACTGTGTTCATTCACGGCTCCTCTGCTGTTCTGTAGCCGCGCGAGGGGCTTCCTGCCTCGGCCACATGAAGTCAATTAACCGGTCCCAGAGGGGGGCCCCTTCCCGAGTCTTTATCGGCACTGAGGTTACCAAAACACTGCTATTGCTTGCTTTTAAACTCCACACCGCTCACAGACCAATTACGGAGACTTAAGCATGTATGTAACAAATCCGGACAAGGGATAATCCATCAAACGGTGAAATAAATGACTTATCTGATATTGTGGACATTTTGCATTAAAATGTGTGCTTTTACAAATACACAAAATATGCTATTTTTTTTAGATATTTTATGGGTCAGAAAATGACTCATGCATTGAATTAGTAAAAATAAAAGGAACACACACAGAGGCTAGATGAATGAAAGCACTTTCGGGCATGGTGTGTGTAGAACAACAACAACATAAAGACCCATCAAATCGGATATATTCCAAAAGTGGGGAAATAAAGTTCCAAAATTGAATTTGAAATATCACAAACAAAAACATTGCCTCCCCCCCCCCCCCCCCCCCCCACACTCCCTTACCCTCTAGTTTACTACACACACCTACTGACACACATACAAACACTCTCTTTTTCCACACACACAAACCAAGAGGTGGTAAGAATATCACAACAGCAAATGTCTGAACATACATCAAAGAGAAGAAATATAAAAGTTTGGTCCTTGAATATAGACTGAAGACGTGGAGAGAGGGAAGGACAGAAGAGGCAGAGATGGAGAGAATGAAGGGATAAGGCTGAGCTGACGTACCTGCTGGGACATTCTGTAGAGGAGGTTGCTGTCAGTGCTCTGCTGCTGCCATGTCCCCATGAAGCCCGGCTGCTCAGCACTAGGCGGTCTGGTGCTGAACTGCATGGAGCTTTCGCCTGCTCCCTCAGCGCTGCTGCTAACGATGCTAATGCCACCCAGACCACTTCTGCTGCTGCTGCTGCTGCTGCTGCTGCTACTGTGGCTACTGGAGGGGATGCTCGTGCAAACGCCAGCGGTGCCGGTGGGTTTGTTAGCCTTAGCTGGAGGTGGCCTGGGCGGCTCCGGGTCCGTGCTGGGCTCTTGTGGGACTGTGTCGCACTTACTGCCTCTCACATCCAACTCTGCCTCCTTGGACTTAGACAGAGAGAGGGAGAGACAGAGAGGGAGGGCAGGAGGGATGTGGGAGTGTGAAGGAGGAGAGAAGAAAAAAAAGTCAGTGAAGGTGTGTTCTTTTGGGGTCGTGTTGCCTTTTTTTCCCTCTTGCGCTGGTCCTGCTTCTCGAGGAGGATAGCAGTGAGAGGGGAGCTGAGGGAGTAGATGTGTGTGTGAGGTTTCTTGGCAGCTCTGGTGGCGGAGGAGTGTGTGTGGAGTTAATTCTCAAGAAGAGAGAGAGAGAGAAAAGAGGACTTGCAGTGAATTTCCTCAGGGGCCTCATCTTGGACAGGGCAAGATGAGCGGAGCACATGAGGTGAGGAAGGATGAGGAGAAGTACGGAGGTGAGGAGGGGGGCTGATGAGAAGGTGAGCAAGAATGGAGTTAAAGAAAAAAAGGGGGGTTATGGGAATTAGCGAGGAGGGGTGCATGATGTTGCTTGTGGCCTCAGTTTTGTTTTTTTGCTTTAATCTGTCAGTCATTTTGTACTTGGACTTGGACTCAACTCAAACGCACTTACATGCAAACACACACAATGAAACACATTTACCTGCATGCATGCACACATTCAGATATGCTAGTGCTCTAATATGAGCCTAAAGAAATTTCAGAAACATAGTAGAGAAAAAGTTGAACAAACTGTGAGCTGCTATCAGCACACTCAACACTAAACACATGCACAAATAAGGATACAAACAAGTCTGTGTCATTCATTTTTGTTTCTAATGTGATAAGTGAGTCTTAAATATAAAATGTATACTATATTGTTAATCATAAACAGTAAGCCAGCAACTAATTGCGAAACATAAATAGTTTCACACAAAATCTATGTTCAAAAATGTATTTAAAAAAAAAAAAAAAAGTAAATGATTCTAAATACTAATAAAGTCCCAAGAAAAGCATCCTCTAAAGCAAACAGCGGAGCCAATAAAATGCATGAATGTCTCTTACCATCAATTCTGTGCCTGTCCCAGCAAAGTGAAGATGAGATGTGGGAGTGAGCCACCAGCTATCCAGCTCTCCCTGCCTCCTGCTCCTTTCTCTCTCCCTTACTCTCTCTCTCTCTCTCTCTCTCTCTCTGAGATTGTGTCCCTCGCTCGACGTCTGTGCCGCCTGTCCTCTCTCTTTCCTCTCTCCCTGCTTCTCTCTCTCTCTCTGACTCCTCTGTACTCCGCTGCAGCCGCTGAGGAACTGAACTGAGCGCCTGAGCCTGTATGTGTGTATGTGTGTGTGTGTGTGTGTGTGTGTGTGTGTGTGTGTGTGTGTGTGTGCGAGAGAGCGAGAGCTTGTGAGAGCGAGCGAGTGAGCATGTGTGTGTGTCGGGCCGGTGCAGGCTCAACTGAGTCAACTGTGCCGCTCCACTCTGAGATGCTCAATGACATCGCGCTGCACGCTTCCTCACACACACACACTTACACACACCCCTTCTCTGCTAGGGGGGAGGAAGGTGGGGGCCAGCGTGGGGAAGGTGGAGGGAGCGTTTGTCCCCCAGCCTTATTACCATTTGCGCTGCGAGCGGCCGGCACGTCTCAGAGCAACTTAGTTCCCCTGAGGGACCATCCCGCCACACACACGCACACGGTGCTTAGCAAAAGAGCTTTTTCCTTGGAAAAGCATCTTGAAGTGAAGCATCACCGTTGCAGATTGTTATCAAGTAGGCTATTTGTTTCTTTGTTTGAAAATTTGAAAATGTAGTATTGTTTTTTTAACAACAATGTTCTTTAACCACAGCTGAGAATTAATCTAGTTGTAGGGTGGCAATAAAAAACAAACAAAAAAGACTTATATCTCTTAAAATCTGCTGCCTTTGTTTGATTTTCTCCCACTCTAATGAAAGACTAATGGAACGCAGGCAATCTGCCACCAGCATGCATAGGAACACACACACACACACACACACACACACACACACGGAGGAACACCCCCCCTCCCCCGCGGAGGCTCTCAGATTTTAATTAAGAAAAAAATGAGGAAGAGGTTCCATTTTAGCCAAATTGGTCCCCACAGCAGCAAAGGTAAGGGAATAAAATGAGGGATGGAGGAGTAAAGGGAGGCAGACACGGAGAAAAAGACACACAGGAGGATAAAACAAAAAAGAGGAAGGATATCTATTCTTCCTTTGACACAGCATAGGACATGTCTCAAACAATGAAGACATCCCCCCCCCCCCCCCATCTCCTCCTCCTTTCCTTCTTCTCTTCCCTTTAAATCCCCTTTTTTCCACCCCAGTCTTTTCACCCCACCATCATTAGAGAAATGACAGACTAGGTGCCTCAGTCCACAGCGCGAGGGAAATGTCACTGTGATCTTTCTGCCGCCGAGGAACAAAAGAGAGTGGGACAGACAGAGAACTTCTTTCCCCGGCTGCATTAAATGGCTTCTGATATACTGTATAAAGTCACTTCAAATTTTGTGGTAAATTGCTGCAGACAGCTGCTTGGTTGTCTGTTAAAAGCCTTTTGTACGATGTACTAATGGCAGTATACTGTTAACCTTTGCTGAGATTATCACACCGCCCGTTACTGGTATGTACAAGGGGTTTCTGCGAGCAGAGAGAAAAGTATACAGTGTGTGTCTTACCACTTTGAAAATGTGTCTTTTGTCTTAAGCTCAATTTACATCGTCACTTCTTTCTCCCTCCCTGCCTGGATCTTATTCCTACTTTTGTCTCCTGTGATGTTTTTCACCACTTCTAGGTCTCTTTATCTCGCACTATCTTTCTTTTACTTCACCCTCCCACTTTCTATTTTTTTTCTTAATCTGTCTTTTGCATAGTGGCCTGCACCTTGTCAGAAGCGTGTGTCACCTCCTGTCCAAGTACCGCACGCTCTGCTCTTAGCAACTTATTGAAACGGTAAGGCTAATTATATTAAGTGACAATTTAGCAGCCAAGGTTCCTTTTTGCTTTCCAGCTCTCCCCTCTCTCCCTCTATCTCGCTTCCTCCCCCTCGTCTGTAAATGTGCGAGTCTGTGGGTTTTTTCGAGTGGCACTCAGTGTTTCAAGTCAAGCTGGTGGCTCAGCTTCTGACCTGGCTGGTTAATGGCTGTTATTTGTGGGAGGGAGGAGTGGACTCAGCCAATATTGCTCCCTCTCCCTCTTTTTCTTCCCTTTCCCTTCCTTCCCCTATACCTGATGGTAATGGCCGTGATGACAGAGGAAATGAGAAAGAGACACAGAAGTAAAAATACAGAGATGAAGAAGTTTAAAATGGAAACTGGGAGGAAGAAGAAAATAGAAAGATGAAATTGCTGGGAAGCAGGAAGAGAGTAGAAACAAAGGATGGAGGGGATTCACAGGCTCCTTTATTAAAACTATTATTGTGCAGGACTTGAGAATTCCCCCCGGGGCAGGGGTCCATGTCGAAGCCCATATAATTAACTAGAGGCTCAGCTACGGATCAATTACCAGACAAGCAAGTGATAGCCGAATCAATGGAAGATCATCAGGCTCGTTATCAGTGTTGCAACTCATTAGAGGAAAAGTGAGGTAGAGAAAGAAGGAAATAAAAAGGGGGTGGGGGGAGTGAGGGTGGTTGAGTGAGTCAGGAGGGGAGGTCAGGGTTGGTGGCAGTGTGTTAGCACCAGAGGCTGATGGGTGTGGGTTGGATACTGGTGTGTGATGCGTTGTAGTACTCCTTAGCTGCCACTGACCAGTGACAGGGGGAGCCATGTATGACAGAGTGCGGCCGGCTCTGTAGCAACAGTCACTGAGGCTTGCGTGGATCAATACAAGTGTGTGTACGAGGTTAAAGCTCTGCCATAGCATCCTTATTCCCCAGTGACTTCCACACTCAGTCTGGGGTACAGTCTTACAATCCAAGCAGCCAGAAGGGGGTTGTCAAGATTGAAGAGTTACAGAGCAAAGCCTACATTTCCAGAGTCAGAATTGTAGGAGAATGTTACCCAAATGTATAAGTTACCCCCATCCAGGGAATGCTGATGGGGGTCATTAGTCCATGCCTTTGTAGAGAATAGAAATGTTAAAAAAAAAAAGTGAGCTATTTAAATCACTGTAAACAAATCTTTTTAATAAGGGCCAAAAAAGGTGTCAAAATGTGTAAAACGTAGTGAAAACTTGTATACTCATATACTTTAAGTCATATCATTTCTTTTAGATGTACTTTGGCAGTGATATCCATTATATCAATTCATTAATTCCTCATTAGTTCTTTCTTTCTTCTGTTTGTAGTCTCCCTAACTTTCTTTTTTTATATACTGTTTTGGTACAGGAAACAGACTTGGTTTACAATCTAATTACAATTAGGTCTGTTTAGTGTGTGACAGTACAACTTCTCCTCTGTGCATATAACTATCACGCTTTGAACTTTAATTCTTAACTCTCTCTTTATATAATACCAATTTTGGTGATGTATAATAATGTGATGTAATAGTGTAATTTATTTAATTGGTGTGAATGGCTGTAATATGCTCCAAGGTAAGTGTACAAGTTGTAATTGGTACAGAAAAAGTACAGATTTATAGTTTAAAAAGATAATTTAATGTAAAATAATGTAATGTAATGTAAAATAAACTAAAGCCTGTAGAGCATGTCAGGTAAAAGAGAGTAAAAGAAGTACACAGAGTAAAGATTTTTCATTTTTCATAAGCTACAAGTGTGTTTTATAAGGCACTCTCCATCACAAATCCCACATTACTATAACCCTCAAACCTCTCAGCCCTGCCTGTTTGTTTCCCAAACATTGACATCTAATGGGTCAAATAGGCCAGTAATTGGGTGCGACAGTCTCAAGAAAACCAATTCCCCTTTCTATGCTCTTAAGTCTTGAGAGGCAAAGTACCTTGCTTTCCATTTTTCTATGCAAAGTGAGAAAATCTGTGAGCACAAAACAGATGCAGATGTCATCAAAAAGTCATAATTAAGACACTTGTCTTCTGTGTTATTTTTCTGTTTTCTTTTTTTTTTACAGATGGGATACTTTTTCATGGACTGAAATCACAACAGAGCAAAATCCATCTCAAATTGGCCTTTTACACACTAAAACAAGGGCAAATGGAAGAACAGAAGCAAAGGTAGAGAGAGAGAGGAAAGTGGAACAACATAATTTGTGCAGTGATGATGATTATGTGCCGCAAAAACAAATGATTAAGGCCAGTGGAAAAAATGTCGATGAGTGTCTCTTTGCTGAGGAGGATGCTTCTCGAATGCAGCGAGAGAACACTGGTTCACTTCAGATTGCTACGTGACAGAAACATCTAGAGTTCAACCGGTCTGCTGTTTTGTAATCCAAACTTTTTTCCAGATTGAAAGCTCTGACATGTTTTAGTTCTTTGGAGGTCATATTATTTAAAATAAACAGACAATAACAATAATAGTCATGGTTTATCACTGGTGGGAAGTGGTCTTTCCAAAAGAGTGAGTGCAGCCTTTGTACAGTAGACACATAAGCACATGGTTGAGGGACCCGATTTATGGTCAGACAGAACTGCTCACACACACTCTATAACAGTGCATGTGACAAGGAATGGCGTGTCGATCAGATGGCACAGGGATAGAACTGTCACTGTTCTGCTACCACTAAAGGGCCACAAGACATCATATGACACAGACAGGAACAGCCCTCCACTTGTAATATCAGCAGAGAGGGAGACAGGGAGAACGACGTAGAGAGACACAGTTGAGGGCACCGAAAGGTCTGAGAGAAACGATAGACAGCCACATGATTGTCTGTGTCACTGATCACTGCAATCTGGCCTCTACTAATAAGTGCACCTTTGTGAAAAAAAACGAGGGCAAAAAGAAATGCCAGCGGAGCGTCTTCTTCAAGTCTTAAGTCTTATATACGATCTTCAACTATATTTGTTGTAAAAAAGATGAATGGTTGAGAGTACAATCTGCTAATGTCTATTTGGCGATTCATGACCTAATAACACGTTATGTATGAAATGCTTCAAGTGTAGTTTTGTTTTTTCCAAGAAGCAAAGACTTCACTTATGAGGTCAGGAGAGAAAACTACAATTTGATTAACACAGACACTGGTACACGTGTAGCCGCACACACACACACACACACATGCACACGGACACGCACACGCACACACACACACACACACACACACACACACACACACACATATCTAGTACACATCTGCACCTTTGACCCTGCAGGCACTGAGCTGACCATCCATTGTTCTTCTCACCAAATTACAGCAAACCCTACAGCAACCTGTCGGCTTCCCTTGCTTTACCTTTTCTGCACTCCACTTTCACCCCACAACACACACACCAATTTAGTAGGTTATCACAATACCAATACAGGCTGTACGTTACCCCAAAACAAACATACATGTCATAAATAAAGTGCTTCTTCTAGAGACTTTATTAGAGATTATCTTCTCAATAATTGGAACAATTGTTTGGTTTACAAAATGTCAGAAAATAGTGAAAGATTTATCAATAACCCAGAGCCCCAGGTTTTGTCCAACCAACAGTTCAAAACCAAAAGACATTCAATGTGCTTTTATAAAATATTAAGGCCACCATATATTCACATTTGAGAAGCTGGAAACAGTGAATACTTGACATTTTTGCTAGAAAAGTGCAGCTTTTTGTGTAAAGTCCACATGAAATGAAATCAGTCTTCTGATTAATATAATATTGTGCCTTTTAGTAGTTTACTTGTACTGGCAGCCTTTACAATATGAAGCAAACAAAGACATCACCGAAGATATTTTGGACTTTTTTGATTTCCTGAGCACATTTTTGTTTTGCACATCACCCTCCATCCAACATGAACTCCACAAACTTTGAATCACCAAAACTTTAAGGACCTCTCCATTTAGCACACTATCCTGCCTTTCCAGCCAGGTTTTGCTGCTAAAGTACCATTTTAAACCCAAATATGCTGACCCCCACAATAGGTGGAAGTTATGCAGACAGTTTTACTGTACAGAAGAATGGTGGAAAAGTTCATGTGTGCATCTCTGAACTGCTGTAGTTCTGTAACTCGAGTCTCCATAACCCACCAGGACTTGAGTAGCAAGCAGCAGAAAATGTTAAATTTAAAAATAAATGTTAAAAAATTGAAAATACTAAAAGGAGAATATGAATATTGGGATTGTTCACATTCTGATGTAGTCTGTAGCATCTTTGTTAGCTGGTCTTCGTTCTACACATGGTATTGTGTAAAACCACAGTTAAGGTGTGGGGCATCAGAGAAAGGGTCACAGTACATATGAACTAAGAGATGTAGGGATATTGTGTGGGAAGAGGAAGACATGGAAGGTGAAGAAGAGGTTTAGTTCCAATACTTGCTGGGCTGGTTTCAGGGCATTTCACAGACGTGTATATTGGGGCACCCTGAGCCCATCGCTCTGCTTTTTCTCCCTCCTATTTCCTCCTCTAACTGCAGTCATCCACACTCACACTTGGATAATTCTCTTCTAATCATCTCTAGCTCTTCTCCTCCTCCACCCTCATTTACTTCCCTCATGTCTCCCTCCCCTTCTACTCTCTCTCTTCTCACCTCATCAGACAGGCCTCCACCTTACCCCTTCGCTGCCTCCATCCCCTCACTCCTGTCCTCTCTCACTGACCCGTGCTCCCCCCCAGTCACAGGGCGTTGTGTCTCTACCTGCCAGGCTCCCTGACAGCCCCACGTCCCCCCTCACCCCCAGAGAGGAGACCGCCTGCCCATCCGGAACGCTGCTGTGGCAACCCTGCCAGCGCCCCCATTGTACAGCCCCCCACCACCAACCCAATCTCCACCCAACCTAGCACTGAGAGTTTGACAAAGTCCTTCTCTTCTCTTTGCTAACTTCCCATCTCTCAGTCTCTCATTATTCTGTTTTTACTCTTCTCCTCTCTCACAGCCCTCAGATTTCTTTCCCTTCTGACCTCGCTAATACATCTTTACCTCTTTTAGCGTTCTGCTCCCTTTGACGCTCACTGAAACACTTCCTCCTCTCGCCGAGGCTCAGATAAAAGAGAGTGTAATGTCAGTGGTTGTTACAGTGACCTTCATAACTGTTTGCTTGAGGATTGCTGTTTGTTGTGGTGGGACAAAATACTGACAGGAAAAGCAGCAGGAAAAGTATATTACATTACTGTAGCGGCTTAAAAAGCAGACAATATTTTTTTGTGGAAATTACATTTGAAAATGTTTTTCGTTTCGTGTCGTATTATATTTGAGGACTTGACAATTATGATTTCCCAACATCAGGTATTTTTTGAGTACACAGAATGCTGGCTCATACAGTGAGGGATGCATTGTGGGTTGTTTGTAGCCTTAATGCTGCTAGGCTAATGATTTTCGAGTTAGTCATCCCTAAAAATGTTTATGTAGCCAAGTTTAACTTATGGGAGTTTCTGGTGGCCAAACTTCTCACTTAAAAATGAGATATATATATATATATATATATATATATATATATATATATATATATATATATATATATATATATACATGATTACAAAATTGGTTTTACCAGTTACGTTGTAGTGGCTAACGTAATCTCTTAATTAAAATGAATAAACCAACACCAGTTTGATTGATATTCCTTTGAGTGCACAATAAAAAAAAGATAATTTATGGAAATGAAAAAGAGAGTAATATCTTATCAAAACAATCCAACACCAGGTTGACTGATATTCCCTGGCTTGCACACAAAAAAACATGATTTAAGAAGATAAATAAAACAGAGATATCTGTCTTTCGCAAATGAACCCTTTGATGTGGTTTGGGATAAATGTTAAGTCAATGTATACTTTTTCTGTATTAAACCAAGACATGATCTTTTTCTAACCGTACTCAAGGACTGGCAGTGCCTAAACATAACCATAAAAAAGCTAATCATGTGATGTTACTACAAGCAGACATTGCATTGCAGGACTGGATTTTTTGACAGAAAACTAATTAAATGCGTTGTCTGTGAATATTTTACATTCAGTATTAATATTTTTGTCTTTAACAACATTTCCTCATTATGTTTATAGAAAATGTAAACCAGCCGGCATTACGTTTCCTTCAAAACATATTTGCCGTTGCTGTATTGCTGTATTTCCTTGGAGACAGGGTTGTGATGGCTTTGTTGCCACATAAGAAAACTAATTCCTGACCAATGAAAACTAGGGACCAAATCATCTGTCAAGTAGCCAATAATTAGTTGTGTCACAGAATTTAATGATGAGCTCATAGGGACAGCCTGAAAAATACAAACTAATTCTGACCATTTCCAAGAGTGTGAGTTTAACTGATATGACTGATAAACAAGCTACACGATTTGGTTTTAATGGAAGTATTTCATGTATCACTTTTATGAGAGAAAAGGCCTCAAGGATGAGGACTCTCTTCTCCTAATAGTATCTCAGGGAAACACTCCCAACAGGATGAGTCTTTTTCCAAAACCAGATGTTGGAAAAGGGGGAGCCGTCTTATGGTCAGGGTCATCTTACATTTGGTCCAATACGGCATGTGAAATTACTAATTTTGTCAAATTGAGACTAAAATCCAACCAAACAGGGATTTATTAGTCTAATACTTATGTCTGGGTATGACTGTGTGTCCAAATGTTCCGAGAGAGGTCATCAGTAACCAGCTGTGCATCTGCTAAGTGGTGAGGTAGTGAAGTAATAGGAATCACACGTTAGCCTTTGTAACAGGGAAGTCCACAACTGCTTTTGATATAAAAATATAAAAATGCAATGACCTCACAAAAGTTGAGAGGCATGTGTACCATCTGAATCCTCCTTGAAAACAAATGCTAGGCTGAGAGGGAGGTGGGAACTAAAGAACATGTGGGTTACATTAGCCAGGGGAGTCTTTTATTTATGGCACACACATGACAAGGAGCATAACCACTAACAACACGACAAACACACAAACACTTGTGACTCTCCCCGGCCAAACAAAACCCCCAAATAAATGTCACACAAATCATCCTGTGGTGGTAAAACCACTTAGCAAACAAGCAACAAAGTTTGGGTTTGGGATACTTGCAAGTAAAGACAATTGTAATCACAAAAAAAGTCTCAATTGTCACTCCCAGCACGTCCTTCTTCTATTCATTTAGTTTTTGTGTATGAACAGGAAAAAAGCGCAGCTTCAAAAGTGGTATATTTTATATTTTTAAAGTTCTACATGCACCAAACCATCAGCACCTTAAAAATAATTAAATAAGTAATTAAGCTTCTCTTCCAGTAAACCCATGGAGAGGTTCTAAGTGCAATGCCCATCACAATGCCCCCCACCCCCACCCCCCCCCCCCCCCCCTCCTTAAAACGTCTTGTAATTGAATACTATCCAACAGCCCAGGCAAAAAGCAGCTTACTGTATGCAGAAAGCAGAAAAAATATATATGAAAAAAACGATTATTATTCCACCATCAGGTTTCAATTACAAGGAAGGGGGTGGGGGGTTAAGTGAACATCAAGTCATATTAAAATATATAGGAGGTCACTGGCATTGAGAGACTTTGTTGAAAGCTCTTGTGTATTAACACACATTCTTACACGTGGCCAAGTTACATTATTTGATTATTACAACCGTAGCCACAGGTTTGGCGTGCAGGCTTTAAATTCCCGCTCTCGCCTTAGAACCACTTCCACAGAGAACAAGAACCTATTAGTCTGGAAACAGTGATGAGAGAGAGAGAAAGAAGAAATGTCTACATCTGGCATGTACAGAGGCCAGAAACCCAGCTGTGTGTGTGTGTGTGTGTGTGTGTAAGGCATATTCCATCTTGCGTGTCTGCGTTGCATTGCTTTAATACATAAGACATGTAAGAGATTTAATGACAGAACGGATGTGTTGTTCTGTGTAATGAACCTGCATTGTAAAAATTTAGAATAAAAAAAGTGGCTTCCTCTCACTCATAAATCACCTCATGCTCCTTTAATTCTTGTATGTTTTTGAGCGTTTATGTTCACTCTGCTGTCGGCCTCTCTTTCTCTCACAGTCAATCTTTCTCACTTTGTCCTTACACCCCACCACACCGGATTCTGTCACCTGTCTGTGCTCGTTCTATCACTCCCTGAGAGGCAGAGGGATGGCCGCCGCATTCCCAGAGGCAAGACATAAAGGGCTGTGAATGAATGGATGGATGGATGGCGAGGGGGACGAAACCAACGACTAAATTATTAAGTGACACTTTGCTTCGCTTTGAGACACACAGACACACTCGAAAGGCAAGCGGGTAAACGCATTAGAACAGTTAGCCCCCTGAATGCACCCGACAACTCGACTACACACTAATTCACGTCAAAATCATCAAACCAGGCCTGGGGCTCTTAAAATTTTTACGCTACCGCTTGAAGGGATGTCGTGGAGCCTTGGAGGCTTTCTGAGAGTGAGTGGCCTTGTCATCGCAGCCATCGCTGGCAATAAATAAGTAAAGCAGGCTAAGCAGCGTTGCCACAGAATTGACAGCACCTACCCACTGTGAGTTTGTGCCCATGTGCAAACATCAGTGAGTAGGTATTCGCACCTGTGCGTGTGTGTGATTGTCCTTTCCCAAACTCTGACAAACTCCAGGGGGCCCTTGCTCTTACCACCATCTCCCCAGCTAGAATGTGCCGAAGTGGGGCTTCATTCACTTAAGTTCCACCTGGCCTTGATTTCCTGTAGACAAGGCTGGAGCACACTGGGACAGCTCTGGTCTAATTTGGTACATAAGCAGGTGAGCCATTTGGCCACCATGGACCCAGGCTCATGTTTAGGTCTAACGGGGAGAAGAGCACAGCCACTCAGTTCTCAGTTTGTGGGGTTGCAACAGAATTACAAACGGAGGTTCTCTATCCAGCTGTACCAGGTTCACCCCCTAAGTGTTATAGTCCTTCCATATTAAAAAAATATACAAGACACAGGAAATTGAGCATAGGTTCATTGCAAAAAGACAAAAAAACACATCTCTGTTAAGTCCCCCAAAAGGCAGGCAGTTTTTGTTTTATTTTCTCAGGTTTTGAGATCTGTATCTGCGTTTTTTGCCTCCAACCCAGATTACTAGAGTTAAATAGAATTACAGGCCCCTACTTTCTAATCCCCTGCTTCCGGCGCCCTTGCTGGGATCAAACCCATTTTCAGAATCACCCTTCATTTTGATCTCAACTACACACCTGTAAAGTTTCGTGACTGCATCTTGCACATGCTTGCGATGCTATCCCAATGACAAAATCTGCCTGCACACAGCCATATAAACACATGGTAACGTACTCAAAATTGCCTCTGTGGTAGTTTCCGCTACAATCGGTGCCTCCAGGACAACATTTTGTCATGATGACATGCAGACTCACAAGGTAAACAAACAATACCAGCATTGCTGTTGCAGCTGGTAAAACTAGCCTCCATTGTACTGAAAAAGTGATGGATAAATAAAAATAAAAAACCTACCCTCTACATTGTAATAAACACTAAGAAATGTTTTAGATCGTTTTATTTTGTAATTTGGGTGAACCTGGTGACTTTACTTCTTCCATATAGCAGAATTTCTAAAACAACATAATGAGCATAAGGACACAATGCAAGATGCTAATTGATTCTTGAAACAAATGTGTTTTGTCATATGTTTTTAAGAACATAAGATTTTAGGTCTCAATAATAGAGCAAATTAATTCAATCTTTATTTGGCCATTTAAGTCACTGCTAAAAGTGTCTGTCACATTTCAACGTCTTTAAAAGCGACCATCAGCAGACAGCACAGTCAATGTGGTGTAGTTGACCTAACATCTAAATGCAATGGCACAGTGATACTTAAGCAACTGTAAAGAGTGTTTGTGGGCCCATAAATGTGCTCACAATTTGGATGTATCTGTTTCAGTGTGTGTATGTGAACGTGTGTGCATGTATGTGTCTATCTGTGGGTACGCTCATTGTAAAGCCTGCTAATTGCAGTTGAGACTCCTTTAATTAACACAAAGAGAGGTCTCTAGGGTATGTATGTGCACTGCGAGTGTGTCACGAGTTTATATCTAGCCAACCTGTGGGACACAGCAGCCTAATCAGAGCCTTTTAAGTTCTGCCATGCTTACACTGGAGGATTAACTGAAGACACACTTTAGTCGTGGAAAATGAGACAACCGAGGATCGCGTTGGTCTGGCTGACAAAACAAGCAAGGCATAAAAGAAAATAATACCCCATATGTGCTTATAAAACCAACACTTTGAACTAAGTACACAATAATACTGACAATAAGAGGTGCTGAATTGTAAGGTTGTAATGGCTTTATTGTAGCTTGGGAGCCTTGCTCAACAGTAAACGAAACGGTTACCCTGCCGTTGTTGTTTGCAGATTGATGGTTTGTATATGGCAAAGGGCACCACAAGAGACATGACACAGGATATGCCTCAATCTTTCTCTTTTCCCTTTGTCCACCCACCTCTGTCTTCATTTTCTCACTCGTTTCTACGCTCTCTTTAAAAAATAACTCTCTCTTTTTATTATTCCTGCCAATTTGGACAGGAGCCCTGGTCAAAGACAGATTACACTAAGTCGCATATCAAACCTAATCAATCTTCAGCCCCTGGAAGGCATCACTCTCCCAATGAATAATTACAGCAATCCAGTTATGAGCTGCCAGTGCCAAAATGTTGCCACCACCATCTTTTAGGATGCTGGAACCCCTGGCTGATTAACCAATGAACTTTAAGGGGGAAGTTTGTGAGTGTGTGTGGTCCAAGGACAGAAAAGTGCAGAGGAAAGACACAATGAACATCCGGTCATGACAAGTGCTACTGTTTTTCCTCTGAGAATGAATAAAGTCAGTTGAACTACATTAAATACAAGTGGTACCTGGGGTATATATGCAGAGGTTGGAGAGCTGATATGTGTGGAGAATGAGAGTAATCACGAGCGTGTTTTGATCCAGGATTTAGTCTGGCAGCGTTGCTGTAGTCAAACTAAGGCCAAACTCAATTTGGCTTCAATATGTCTTTCGTACAGCTCTGTCTTACAATAGAGGAAACATGCTACGCCACCCTCAGCTGCTAACACGCACACACATACAACAAGATAAAGATGATTAAAAGGAGAAGGAAGGGATGTGAAGTGGGAGAAAAAGATGACAAAAGGTAGAGAAAGAAGGGGGAGAGGAATGAATGATGAATGAATGATTCATCCTGTTGGTGAGGGCGCTGCTAACAGCGGGGAGAGGATGCTCCAGTCGTACACTGTCAGTCATTCAGCCGGTGATATGTGATGTATGAAACTGTGTGTGTGTGTGTGTGTGTGTGTGTGTGTGTGTGTGTGTGTGTGTGTGTGTGTGTGTGTGTGTGTGTGTGTGTGTGTGTGTGTCAGACACATCAAGAGGCATGTTGAGTGGAAAATATTGAGGGAAAGTTGACAAGAAACTGCTTTTCTTTCACAAGAGGGAGGGAAGCCACTGTGTTGTGCATGAGAGGACGTGGTGGAGAGACTGGAGAAGAAAAAAGGGGAGGGAGAGAAGTAAGTGTGTAACTGCAGGGCAGCTGTATTGAGTGGAGGAGGGTGTCATTTAGAAATAGGCTGGCTCAGCAATGGCCATTAGTAGCGCTGTGACACAGTGGACCGTCAAGCAAAAGGATAGACAGGCAAAAGAATCAGCATGGATGTGGACAGGCAGGCAGGAGGACAGATGAACAGGTTAGCAGATTGAAAAAAAAAAATTGTGATTGCTTTATTAATGATTAATGTGTCAATAACTTTGACTAATAATTGATTAATTTATTTATTTATACTCTTGAATGATCCCCAATGGGGAAATTACAATTTACACTCTGCTGTTATTACACACTACACACAGGCCTGAAACACACTCAGGTCCTTTTACATGCACTAATGAAGAGATGTCAGAGTGAGTGGGCTGCCTGTACAGAGCCCCTGATCAGTTTGAGGGGGTTCGGTGCCTTGCTCAAGAGCACCTTGGCAGTGCCTAGGAGGTGAACTGGCATCTCTCCAGCTACCAGTCCACCTCCGTACATCGGTCCGTATGGGGACTTGAACCAGCGACCCTCCGGTTCCCAACCCAACTCCCTACGATGATTTTTAATGTCCTGTTTTGTCCGACCAGTCTGACCAGTTTTGGACTGTTGGTTTTGTCCGAACAGTCCAAAACCAAAATATATTCCATTTACAATGATATAATGAGAAAACCCTAATGAGAAAAGTGGCGAATCCACACATTTAAGAAGCTAAAACTGGCAAGTGTTAAGCTTATTTTACTTTGATAAATGACTTAAACAATGAATCGATCATCAAAACTGATGTCTAATCATCTCTAAAATGAATCGTTTTATCATATCAGATTAACAGGTCACAAATTAACTGATTTAAAAATGTTGGCATATATTCAGAACATTTTTTATATTGTTACATGAATCATTTATAAAGAGTACTCCAGCAATTTAGCATTGCGCTTTTGTAACATAGTGAGACTCACATAGGCAGTTTCCGCAAAATCAATGCTGCAAAACCTGAGATAGTTTTTTTTAATTAATAAATAAATAAGTAATTTTTATACTTGTATATATTATACTTCTTTCATAAATTAAGTATTACTCCCCAAGACCTGTAAATGGATTTTGATGTGTTAAACCAGTGCAGAGCTCCACACTGTAACTATTGAAAGGGGACCTTGAAAAATACTGGGAGCATTTATAATATTTACTTCGTTTAAGTTATTTGATATTTTAAGCCAAGGAAGCCTCTTATAACATTATGGTGAAAGACTAGATACCTAATACTGGAATACTACAGCCGCTACGAAAACCACAAACTATCCAGCACAGCACCACAAATAACTATCATTTTAAACAAAATTGAGTGAAAGAGAGCGAGGGAGAATAAGAAAAGTGAGAGATGGAGAGACATAACTAAAAATTATTCAAGCCCATGAAATTCCGTAGACAGCGGGACTAGCAGTGAAGGCTAAACAGTCTGGGTGTTGGCAGACACAAAACACCGCCGCAGCATGAAATCTGAGGCTTCAAAACCCTCCAATCGCTGGTGAGACTTGAATCACCAATCACAACTCTCAGCTCAACTTAAAGCACCAATCATAACCAGGATCAAACAGCAAGGCGATAAGTGCTGCTGATCTGAAGCTGTCTTTTCTTAACTGGTATTTATGTGTCTGTGTAAAACTGTGACCGATTATTCGTCATCAAAGGTCACTTCTTTGTGACTCTTGACCTGGCAGCGTGTTATAACAGACACACACTCCAGCTCTCTGCTTTTGTCCAGCAATCTCACAAAATGACTCTTAGGTGAAACACTACAATCTTTATTTATTTGCCTGAAAGACAATCAGAGCTTTCACTTCACTTTCCCACCGTTCTGTCCAGCTGTCCACTGCCAGAAAGCATTTTGCTGGGGACAGTGTGGTCCTAATGGAGCGGCAGGAATTCACAAACAGAGGGGGCAAACCAAGGTTACTGAGACGAAGGGCCTAGGCACGCTACCAAACGAGGCAGGCGGCAACGCAGCCAGCACAATCTGGGGTCCTTCTGCTGACTAGCCACGCTAGGGCTCATGGGAAGGGAATGCAAGACCCTGTCATGGGCCAAGTTTGGAGGAGTGTGGAGTGAGAGGCAAACTATTTGAAGAGGATGGGGTTAGCAGCGCTGTGTGTGTGTGTGTGTGTGTGTGTGTGTGTGTGTGTGTGTGTGTGTGTGTGTGTGTGTGTGTGTGTGTGTGTGTGTGTGTGTGTGTGTGTGTGTGTGTGTTTAAAAACCTTGACAAGTAAACTCTGGCTGCCATCACTCGTCACTTCTTTGTGTTGGAAAAGACCGCCTTGCCACACCCCGCGGTATTCCCGTGCAGGCCAAGTCTTCTCCCATTCCATTGAGGAGACATTTAGGGAAGAATAATCACTTTGGACGCAAGCTGCCAATTTAGTCTGAACTTATTTATCTCATTTAGAGTCAGTTTGGAGGGATATACACATGGCAAATGCGGACTTCTCAGTTCCCACCGACAGGGAAAGAGAGACCGCTGGCAGGGCTTACATTATTCCTCCATTGAGCTTTTCTTTACTGTAACAAGAGAGGGGTGACAACGGTTTGCCAAATCCTGACAACTGCAATCCTGTCACTGTTCACTGCCAGTTTATCTGTGGGTTTTCTTTTTTCAGTGGATGCTTTACCACTAATTCAATTTATTCATGGTGTTTCAAGCATTAAATTCTAAATTAGGATGTCCTGAAAAAGCAAGCTTACCTTTACAAACAAAGCCACATACACACATTTACATACACGGTACATGTGCAAGACCCAAACCACATGATGCAGGGACCCCCCAAAAACTCATATCCTACATGGCTCTGGCTATGCATACTAACTAGCCAGCGCAGCACCCAAAGGGGGTACTGTAATGCAACTGGAGATGGCCTCTCTTTTCATGAGAGCATGGACACATGTCGGCACACGCACACACACACATACACACACACACACACACACACACACATTAGGTTTAGTCTAATTAGCGCTGGTATTTTCAGGGCTTGTTTGCACAAATTGGAAATGTGTGATGTGAATTAAAATATGGCAGCAGTTTTTGTTCCCAATAAAAAATAGAAAGGGGTTTCACCTTGCCCCTTTGTTGGGGCTCATACGAAAGTAATTTAGTCCAGAGAGAGAAAGAGAGAAGTACAGAAAGAGAGAGGTAGAAAAAAAAGACAGAGGGAGAAATAGAGAGAAATGGATAGACAGAACGAGAAAGGGGGGAGGGAGATACATTCCGCTTGGCCCAGAGTGAGAGGCACTGTGGGTGTCTGAGGGCCCTTGCTGCCAGTAATTGCTTCCATATAGGACCCGTCCATGGTCACACACACATACACGCATATGCACGCACACACAGTTCAAAATGTAAAAGCAGACACTTATCCGTAAAAATCCACCGTTAAAAAAATAAAAATAAAACCGTAATTTACGATACATGAAAGTACACTAAAAGTTTGTATTTATTTAACCACCGAATCCTGTTTTGATAAAATGTGTCATAAAACAAAGCAGAGACCACAGAGCTACTGTACTGCATGAGGTGATGAGGCACAGTAATAGGTTACCAGCACGAGAGGGTACAACATAATCCTGAAACTAAAGTATACACAGTGAATCTGGTTAACAAATATATTTTATCTTGCTTTGCATCCTAACCTGTAATGCCTGCAAACCAAAGTTAAAGTTGCTGTTGAGGTTAACAGGCTTCGATACTTCTTAGAAACTGGCATCCATCACCATTTCCTTTCTTAAAAATACTTACAGTACATATGACTCTCAATGTTATGTTTTTTTCTAAATCTGATACAAATCTACTAGTAGCTCAGAATTGAACAGAGCCTACGTGCACAAACGGATATGTTCTGAACAAAACATGACTAACACTCAACAGTGATGTTCTTGTCTTTCTGGGAAGTAAATTCAAACTGAAGACAGAAGCTCAACTTTTCCCAGTCTCACCTCACAAAACAAGTCTCCTCTGCCAGTCTTAAATCCTTTCCAACATCTGTCTTGCCAGTGCTTATCTGTCTTCAGTTGCTTACAGACGCTGTTGCTAGGCAACAGTTTACCTCAGCAGGTGTGGATTAATATATTTACTGTTTAAGATAAAATAGTTAATTAATAACATATTAAATAATAATGGCAGAATTAAAAGCATTCATTCATGTTCATGTCCATGTCTATTTAAGAGAGTCTCAGCCATTGCACGTACACTACAATTTCACATATGACTTTAAATAAGTGCAGTAGCTCAGTTACAGATCTGTTTCCTTATGCCCTGTCCTATTGTATCACTGTGAGTGTTTATATTTCAGTACATTGTCAGTGTAGGCTCTAGTTTGATGTATTTACAGTGAGTATTACGCACACTAACACACACCCACAAACACGCCTCATGATTAATAGGAGTGGGTCTGAAAGGGGCAACAATAGTCATCCTCTGCTCCGCTGCCAAAAGAAAACATACAGTTTTTAGCCATATGTAACCACATGTGGTCGTAGCTACATTAGACTGTCATGCACTGCCTCTCATGTCAGCAACAAAGAAAAAAATCTCCTTTTCCCATTTCTCCATACATATCGTAAATTGACTTACATCATTTTATATGCAAACAGAGAACAGAGAGAATCAAGGAGACGTGCAGGAAGTCAGAAAAATAAAAAGATTGAAATAAAATATAATAATTGAATAGGACAGTTGAGATGGAAGGAGCGGGTAAGCAGAGAGGGAGATATTTTGAGTCTGAGTAATTCAAATAGGAAATCAGTTTTGCCATTTAAACCAGTTACAGCAACTTTACCAGGTGCTAAAGCACATAGCAGTGCAGAGCCTCAAACTTGGACAGCAAAAGAGCCAACTACATAAAAATTAATCTTAACTTTACTGGGTTCTAGTGGAGTTTAAATACCAGATGGACTGCATGTGAGTGTGTGTGTGTTTGAGGTTCAAAGCGTTAATGTGACTAAGACCACTTGGGAGCATTGTAGTTGAACAGGTGTGGGCTACGTTTTCAGCCACTAAAATAAATGAAGTCACCGAGGCCTGCTTTACGCACACACATCAACACACACACTCACCCACACATCCAACGTTCCCACCTGAGCAGTAATTTTAAATGACTGTGAGCATGTGTGACTGAATCGACTGAGCTCACAAATCAAAGGCACGTGGGGTTAGTTGAAGATTTCCAATGAAGTGGCAGAACATAAGTGTGCATGTACTTATACGCTGTGCAGGTGTGTGTGTGTGTGTGTGTGTGTGTGTGTGTGTGTGTGTGTGTGTGTGTGTGTGTGTGTGTGTGTGTAAATTACAAAAAGAAAGACTTCACTCTCCTGACTTGATCGCATCTTTAGAGAAGCTCAGATGTGACATAATGTTTCATTATCTGAACATAAACATTAAACATTACAGCGGATTTGATATCGAAAATACAACCCCAAATCAGAAAAAGTTGGGACAGTATGGAAAACACAAATAAAAAAAAAAATAGTGATTTCTAAATGTACTTTGACTTGTATTTCATTGCAGCTAATGTGAACACAAAATATTTCATGTTTTGTCTGGTCAACTTAATTTCATTTGTAAATATACATCCTTTCCTGTCATTCAGACCTGCAACACATTCTGAAAAAGGTTTGGACAGGAGCAATTTAGGGCTAGTAATCAGGTAAATTGGTTTAATAATGATGTGATTTGAAACAGGTGATGTCAACAGGTGATTGTAATTATGATTTGGTACAAAAGCAGCATCCAAGAAAGGTCTAGTCCTTTAGGAGCAAAGATGGGCCGAGGATCGCCAGTTTGCCAACAAATACGTGACAAAATTATTGGAATGTTTAAAAACAATGTTCCTCAAAGAAAGATAGGAAGACATTTGCTTATTTCACCTTCAACAGTGCATAACAATTAAAAGATTCAAGGAACGAGGAGGAATTTCAGTGCGTAAAGGACAAGGGCGCAAGCCTAAGCTGAACAACCGTGATCTCCGATCCCTCAGGCGGCACTGCATCAAGAATCGTCATTCATCTATAAGCAATATCACCACATGGGCTCAGGACTACTTTGGCAAACCTTTGTCAAGTACCACAATACGTAGTTACAGCCACAAATGTCAGTTAAAACTGTACTGTGCCAAAAGGAAGCCCTATGTTAACAGTGTCCAGAAGCGCCGTCGACTTCTCTGGGCTCGGAGGCATCTGAGATGGACCATCACACAGTGGAAACGTGTACTGTGGTCAGATGAATCAGTATTTCAGGTATTTTTTGGGAAAAATGGACGCCGTGTGCTCCGGACCAAAGAAGAAAAGGATCATCCAGACTGTTACCAGCAACAACTCCAAAAGCCAGGGTCTGTCATGGTATGGGGTTCTGTCAGTGCCCTTGGCACAGGTAACTTGCACTTCTGTGATGGCACCAATAATGCTGAAAAGTACAAAGAGATTTTGGAGCACAATATGCTGCCTTCAAGAAGCCATCTTTTCCAGGGACGTCCATGCATATTTCAACAAGATAATGCAAAACCACATTCTGCAAACATTACAAAGTCCTGGCTGTGGAGGAAGAGGATACGGGTACTTGACTGGCCTGCCTGCAGTCCTGACCTGTCTCCAATAGAGAATGTGTGGCGCATTTTGAAGCGCAAAATGCGACAACGAAGGTCCCGTACTGTTGTCCACCTTAAGACTTGTTTGCAGCAAGAATGGGACAAAATTACACCTGAAACACTTCATCACTTGGTGTCTTCAGTCCCTAAACGTCTTTTAAGTGTTGTGAAAAGGAATGGCAACATTACAAAGTGGTAAATGCTTTACTGTTCCAACTTTTTTTTGAAATGTGTTGTAAGAACCAAAATAGGAATTTTGATTTTTTGAAACAAAAACAATAAAAATCATGAGGAACACGGTAAATTATGTGCTGTTGTATTGTCTGCAATGAAATACAAGTCAAAGTACATTTAGAAATCACTACTTTCTTTTTTTATTTGTGTTCTCCATACTGTCCCAACTTTTTCTGATTTGGGGTTGTAAGTATCCTTCCTATCATCCCTCTGCCACCACACACATGCTGTAGACTGCAGCCTCAATGAAGAGGACCCATAGGGAAAACTGTGGTAAATTGGTGAGCGCTTTGAGTATGGCATTGAGCCTTGATAGTGTGTGTGTGTGTGTGTGTGTGTGTGTGTGTGTGTGTGTGTGTGTGTGTGTGTGTGTGTGTGTGTGTGTGTGTGTGTGTGTGTGTGTGTGTGTGTGTGTGTGTGTGTGTGTGTGTGTCCTGGAGGAGTGGCTGTCACTGTATCAGTTGCCACAGTAGATAAGGCAGTGTACCGCAGTGGTGCTGGTAATGATGCTGGGACCACTGAGACAAGTGTAGGGGAGGTGTCTCTGCTGTTTCTTGCTGATCTCATCACATCACACACTTTTCACACACAGCCTTCCAACAACTTCCTCACACAAACCCCCCAAAAATTGTGTGTGCCAGCAAAAGTCACAACTTTTAATTTCTCGAACGCTTTTCTTTTTTCTGTTCCTGTCGTTTTGTTTGAGTCTTCTGCTTTTGAGCCTCTATCCTTCACTGCAGAAAATCTCCTTTTACAAACAAGTAAATCTTCTGTAATTTAAAAAAAATTGCAAGTATCAAATAAGAAAAAGGAATGGAAGTAGGCAAAGAATTCTTAAAGTGCCCATATCATGCTCATTTTCAGGTTCATAATTGTATTTTGAGGTTGTACCAGAATAGGTTTACATGGTTTAATTTTCAAAAAACACCATATTTTTGTTGTACTGCACATTGCTGCAGCTCCTCTTTTGACCCTGTGTGTTGAGCTCCCTGTTTTAGCTACAGAGTGAGACA
Source organism: Gymnocephalus cernua (assembly GCA_023631565.1). Taxonomy (NCBI): domain Eukaryota; kingdom Metazoa; phylum Chordata; class Actinopteri; order Perciformes; family Percidae; genus Gymnocephalus; species Gymnocephalus cernua. The sequence goes on along the minus strand of CM042427.1, from coordinate 19,337,368 downwards.
TCTCACTTCTATCCCATCTTTGTTGGGAGTCGCACATGCGCAGTAGCCAGGTAAGGACTACTAGCTAGCTACTACTACTAGCTAGCTAGCGGCGCTAGCAGACGAGGGACATGTAAGTAGTTCTATACAATTTCCTTTATAGATTAGGGTGAACTTGGGTGTGTTGTAGCAGTGTTTTGCCATTGAGAACGAGGTGGCTAACTGCTAGCACTGCTAGCGCTGCTGCTAGCAGTGCTACAACACACACGAGTTCACCCTAATCTACAAAAGAAATTGTATAGAACTACTTACATGTCCCTCGTCTGCAGGTATTCCACGCAAAGTTGGAAGTGCGCCCTCGTTTAGAAGAAATCTCCCTGCTAATCCTGCCTTGTACTGACCAAAGTTGGAGAAACAGCTAGCTGATGTGGTATTAGCTGAAGTGGTTAGCACACACCAAATGTCTCGGTCGATGACGTAGACAGCCCTGCCAATTTTGACCAGCTCACTCAAAGACTGAAGGCAGGATACATTCAGAAACCCGTATCTCACTCAAAACAGCATGGATGTTTTTTTTCTCCAAGTTTGTATGCGTGTGGAAGCACCAGAGACACAAAATAACACCCCAAATCCCAGAAAAAGTGTTTTTTTCCCATGGAGCATATGAAAGCATATGATATATGGTACTTTAAAACTACCACACAATTCAGGCCATTATGGAACTACATCTGACCTTAAAAAAATGCTGGAGAAAAGACAAATAGAAATATAAGATAAAGGTTCTTGAAACTTGAATATTTGTATTTTGTGTGCTGATGGAGCGTTGTCAAATCTGACAAAATACTCATCATGATGTCATCAGGATTATCTTGCTTTAGATTTAAGATTACAGTATGGGAAGTGTAGGATACCACCTTGACCTATACTAGGGACTAAGGAGGTCAAGATCCCTCAGTCTCTGCAATTTCAGTTTTGACCATTTTCCTTTTCTAATCTGTCTCCTGTGAGTCCCCAAACTTCATTGAAGTGCAGGATTACGTAAATCTCCGGAGTGCCCCTTTAAGATTGGTATGATTTTTTTTTAAATAATACGAATCATGTAGTTTTCTCTTAGATGTCTGGGATACTAATATGACAAGCATGCAATCCACTTTTCACACTTGACAAAACAGATGTAATGTCTTACTTGGAAAAACATTCTTAAAATAAGTTTGATAATCTAATGCAAATTTGTGTTTGACAACAGTTATTTGGAGTTGTTTTAAAAATAAGATGTAGTAAATATGACAACTAAGTTTGATAATCTAATGCAAATTTGTGTTTGACAAGAGTTATTTGGAGTTGTTTTAAAAATAAGATGTAGTAAATATGGCAACTACCTGAAAGTGTTTAAATTAAGGGTGAAACAACCACACAAATATCCAATTATTTCAATCAATCCATGGTTGCTGAGTGAATATCTATATTTTCTTCTCCTGTACCAGCAGAAATGATTAAGTGGAAAAATTCACAGCTAAGGACTGCCTGGTGAGAGAAAATAAGGAGACCACACTGACTTTGGACAAAAGTGTTTTCTTTTTCTCCATTAATAAAACATTGAGCAGGCATTAGATGTCAGCTCCTTATTTCTGATAGCTGTTATTTAGGTGCCCTAGTTGGCTGAACTTCAGTGTTTGGCAGTCGTGAGGACCTCTAAGGAATCAAATGAAAAATCTGGTTCAAAACCTGCACATATATAAGACAAGCTTTTATTTGATCTGTTTACAGTGAAACATGGAAAACAAAGGACATTTCTGAGGATAAATGTATCAGATAATATATATATATATATATATATATATATATATATATATATATATATATATATATATATATATATATATATACAACAAGATCAGTTAATAGAAACAAAAAGGTATTTTTTTTCTCTCTGTATAATGCATTCTCCACCAAAGGTAATAATTATCCTTCGGTCAAAGTCACAGAGTCACACAGAGGATGTGGTAAGAGGTTAGTAAAATCCTATAACAGAAACCTCCTCTGTCCTATGCCTAACCCTAAAACCACTGTTGTTTCTGCATGTAGTGATAGAGAGGTTTGTGGTACAAACGGGTCGTGATCCAGCAGGAATGAGGCTGGAGAGGACATCAGAACGCACTTAATCTAAACAGCATTTCCTACCTTTTGGTCGTTGCTACACAGAGCAAGCCAAAACCAAGCCAAAACCACACAGACACAAAACACACACACAGGCAGGAGCTCTGTGTGTGTGTGTGTGTATATACATATTCTGTGAGGTTGTGAAGATGGCTGGGTCAACCTCAATCAAGGGGAGAACGACAAGAACACAAGCACAAGCTCAGCTAAACAACTGGGGTTGGGGAGGGACAGAGGGATTTACAGGGGAGAGACAGAACCCAAACAAACTATAAGATTGATATAGATGAAGATTAGTGCGGGATGGGGAGGTAAAGAGGGGGTCCTAATGTATGTGACATAACCAAACATGCACACACAAACAAATGAAACACTTTCCCCCCTCAGGTCATACATAGTCCTAGCTAGAGGCCGCCAACAAAGCTTAAACAGTGGGATTAGCTGAACACAACACTGACGCTTTGGCCTGTGTCTGCATAAGGGAGAGAGAAGGCACTGTAAACTGTTTACAGGGGAACGCAGGGTTACTGCTCTCTCTGTGTGTGTGTGTGTGTGTGTGTGTGTGTGTGTGTGTGTGTGTGTGTGTGTGTGTGTGTGTGTGTGTGTGTGTGTGTGTGTGTGTGTGTGTGTGTGTGTGTGTGTGTGTGTGTGTGTGTGTGTGTGTGTGTGTGTGTGTGTACAATTCAATATTGTAGCTTCTATGATGGGTCGACTCCTCTCTGATTAAGACAGGATCAACAAAGAAACGGTGGCATGTGCCCATACACAAATACACAAGCTGCTTACAGTTAGGGAGCTGGACACTGAAGCTCACAAAAATGTATGTAAGACCTTGTGTGCATCAGTGCCGTCTCTTGAGGTTTTTTCATCAGTTTAAAATAAAAAGAAACTGAGGTTTATTGTCTATATTGATATATAATTGTACTCAGAACTGTTAGCTTTTTTTTTAACCCAGTGTTATTTTAACATATTAATTTGTTAGCATTAAAAAAAACTACAGCTCCCACAAAAGTTTTCCAGCATGGCAGGGTGTGTATTAAATCAATGTTATCCTCAAACGCCCTCTTTTAATGTCATCTTTACAATTTTTAAGCCGTGATCTCCATGGTCTAAAAAACACACTACCCTTGCTGTTTATTCCAACAAGTCCTCATTCCTGCCCTATAAAACAACCCATAGGAGCGTTTCACAAATTAGCCCCCCAGCGGTGGCAGGAAATACGACCAACAGGATTGTTTTCTTTCCTCATACACAGGGTGCGATTTGTGAAAAAAGCAGTGAGGGGGATGTTTTTTGATCATGCACAACAAAACAAAACATGCAAGAATTAAATCCCCCTTTCAATACCGTGGATAGTGCCACTCGGCCAGGCATGCCAAAACACTTATGAACTTTAATATTCCATGGAAAATAATCTCAAAATGAAATAGCACAACAGGGTGTCAACATAAAACACAGGGCTTTCAAGCCGGGGTGCGGAATTCATTTCCCTGCGAAAACAAAATAGCCTACTTAAACCCAAGAAACGCACGTTTGTTCCTTGGGAGTGTTTTATTCTAAGCACAATATTTTTCCTAACTTTAACTAGTCGTTTTGAGGCCTAACTTTAACTGTCGTTACTGCATGACGCTCACTTTTTCTGGCTTAACTCAACTACCATGACCCCTGAAAGGACTGTCATCTGGCGGTGCCTGTACCCGGCTCACAGTCACCCACTGGCAGCTAAACAACTGCCGCTGGTAGCCGGCGCCACGGAGCTCTGTAGTGGCTAAACACAACCAGCAACTGCCGCTCGGAATATAGACTGTTCACGTAGAAAGCTGTAACGCAAATCGCACCATGCTCATACAGTATATCTAAATTTAACGGTCACAGTTTTAAGCATGTCGTTAACATTGTGAAACGGTCACAGTTTGGTTAGGTTTAGGCACAAAAACAACTTAGCTAAGTTTAGATAAAGATTATGGTTTGGGATAAGATCATCAACATTTGTTACATCACTTCCCCGGTTATGCAGAATGTGATGTAGTTCAGTTTTTTTGGTAAAGCAAAAATAAAAACACAAAAAAACTTTCAAATAGGACACAGACCTGGGTCTCCTGTGTTTGTTTGACCAATCCACCACCACAACTTTCCACCTTTTAATACTATTCCCTACCACTGTTGCTCTTCATACTAGAAAATTTTATAGCGCAGCAGTTAAGCAGTTGCTCTGAGTGTCCAGCCTAGCAATGGATGATAAGGGTTTACTAATCCAACTAGGAGGTAGAGTAGGGCCCTACCGCCTCATATCTATAACAGCCATTTAATCATCTGATAAGATTCGAAACTGGTGGACAGTTACCCACGGCGGTCTTGGGATTGTGGCAAATGGGGTCCATTATATAATAGTAAACACATAATGGCATTATTTCATCTTATTTACCATACCTTACTGGACAAATGGAGTGAACTAGTTTAGTAATATGCAATTTTGGGGTGTCCTGCTGGCCTATAAGGGTTGAAGACACTGACCTTGCAAATGTTCGTAACTCAAGTCCGGACAGAAATTTTTGTTTCATGTCAGCCCTCTTCTCTCTACCCTCATTTCCTGTCACCTCTCTCTTGTTGCGATCAAATAAGGACAATAATGCTCCCATCCCATCCCAAATTTTGTTTGTGTGATTTTGAATTAAAGCCCCAGTGTGTAACATTTGTAGTTGTTTATTATCAAAATCTGTATTGCCCTTCACAAACTTGTCCTTTTTTATGAATATTGACCACAACCATCAATTCCAAGTATTCCTATTGGCTTGAAATTTTACATTTGCGCTTACATGAACTGGGGTAGACGCTCCATAGCCATGCGCCATCTTGAAATACGGTAACCCGTAAGGGACATACAGGCTATACTGCTCTGCATTTCGCGCTTTTCACTCAGTGGCACTGACTGTGACGTATGCCAGGGAGGGAGGGGGAGAAGATTACTTGTAACTCACCGCCGGCAGATTTGAAAGCATGTTGCGTCTATTATCGAGGACATGTAACTGAGTCGCAGAGGAAATTAAAATGACAACGTGACAGGCAAAGCAACGCGACCAAAGTTAATATTGTTGTGGCTTTTCCAAGATGGAAAGAGCTGATGAGGAGCAAGGATTTTAAAAGGGATGCCGAAATTGCCTGCTTTCTTCTCAACAGGTAATTCTGCCTATTTGTGTAAAAGTTTTATAGTTGCTACTTGCTTGGCTAACTATAGCATGGTTGTGCATAACACTAGAACGACGTCTACGATACTTTTCCTTGCGTCAATGATGAAAAAGGATTGTCTACCTTGTAACATAAACGTAATAATATGTGCCGTGATTTCCCTGGCAGACAACTCACGTCATGCAGTTGTAACACAGACTAGCTACAGCAAGAACAGCTGTGTGTATACGATGGAGACACTAAGAGATCATTTCAGTTTCATTGACATTGTTCATGCTGCTCAGAGAAATATATTAAAAACACAAACCTCCGTTGCTTCTCTCCTACGCTTTAAACATCGCCTTACACTATTAATCTGGTACAATATACAGAATAACGATAGCACTGATACTTTACTAACATTAGCTTGCATATGTTTGGGAACCTGATAGCTGATGTTAGCAATGAAATGGTACCAAAATAACGTCAAACTATTATTACACTGGAAGGGACACTCACGGACGATTGTCGCTAATTTCAGGTTCGGCCACCGTAGGAGTTATAACGCACTCAGAATGGTGGGGGCTACAAAGTGAAATTCAGTTGGTTGTCATATACAATTTCACCGCTAGATGGGAGAAATTCTTACACACTGGGGCTTTAAGCTTTCTTACTGTACTCTTTGGAAGTCTTGGTTTCACTGTGGCTATATACAGTGAAACACTCATTCAATGCCATGCAGATATGTGGCAAACACAGAGACAGAATGGATATGACATTTCACCTCTCTGTGCCTTCAGCAATCAAGCTACTGTGGGAGGATAGCATGTTTCAAAAGAATCCCTACATTTTTTACACCCTTTGCTCAGTGGCACGAATATAGACAAACAAAACGGTCCAGAAATTTCCCACAGCAAACAACTGTTAGCCTCTTTTAAGTGTTTGATGCTTAATGTTTGATGCTGCCTTGTGCCTCGCAGCAAATGTAGCAGGCAAGTCTATGTCACTGCAGCATTTGTTTCTTTTCTTTTTAAGGAGAAAAAATGTTTGTTGGGCCACATTTGCTGTTTTATATGAAAGATTTTTCAGGTTCAGGAAGCTGAAAAAAAATGCTGCTGAGTAGAACAAAAGAAAAAGCGGTGAGATTTGAGTCAGGCCTACCAGCTGAACCATTTCTGACTCATCTCAGTAAAATGACCCCAAGTGTTCCTTAGTGCTCAAAATAAGAGTGGCAGCTACATGCTAAAACAATTAGCCTCTCATGCAAAGGCTTAGGAGCAGCTTGTACAGTAGAAAGCTAAACAAGTAGGGAAGGCTGAAGAATATGGCACACATATATTCTGTATGTGTGTGTTTGCGTGTGTGTGAGTGACAAAGTGCCTCTCTCTGAGAGAGAGGCTCTGATTGTACAGACAGAGTGGCTGTGTGTGATAATGGTTTCCATTAACCTGGGCTGAGTTGGAGGACCTGTGAGACTCTCCATTCATCCCTCTCTCTCTCTCTCTTTCGTTCTCTCTTCCTGTCTCTCACACTCAAACACACACACACACATGCATCACATCACAGAAGTATAAGGCCCCTATGGTGACACATCATTTTCATTGTGTGACAACGGGCAAAATTGTCAGAACTTTATCAAGAAACCTGAAGAGTCCCCAAAACATTTAGCATATCCAAACCATTAGGGGTATACCTCTGTGTTATCTTACAGTAAAAGTAGACGTGAGTGTGGCCCTTCACACATTGAAAGCCTCTAACTTTCTACATCAATACAGCTTGCAGCCAAGAGAGCAAAGGCGAAGGTGAGGAGAAAGCTAAGTAAATGCGGTAGAGGGCAGGAAAGAGACTGAGGCAGCAAAAAAAACCTTTCTTTTCAGAGTCCCATCTTTACCTGGACCCTCTCTTTTAGAGATACAAGTTGTAAAGCACAATGCTCCTCGGAGATGCTTTGACTAGAACTAGGATGTGAACATGTACAGCAGTGGCTCCAGGAAAAGCATGTCACGTAGCCGTGAATAGGAACAGAGGAGGTAGTGTAGCAATTATTGCTGAGAAGCCATTAAGGGCCAGGGGTGGCTTCTTTAGACTATCACAGCAGCTGACTAATGGACAACCTTGTTTCCTCGCTTGCTCACATCCTGGATTTATCTGTACCAGCTCTCAAGAATTCAATATACCGAGGAGAGTTTTTACAAAGTGAAAACATGGTTTTATTCCTTTTATGGTGTGTGTGTGTGTGTGTGTGTGTGTGTGTGTGTGTGTGTGTGTGTGTGTGTGTGTGTGTGTGTGTGTGTGTGTGTGTGTGTGTGTGTACAGTTGTTTCCTCCATCTAGTGCAGATTTGGCTGCAGGGCAAAGAGTCGCCAATGCCGCCGCCATTATTTTACTCCCTGCAACACTTCTCTAGGACACACAAGACATGTACTGTATTATTGCATAACGTGTTCTAATAGTAAACTAGTAGCCTATATAAATACCGAAGAACAATGTCAGATTTAAAGGGCAGTTTCAGGGCTAACACTACGTGGCAGAGGCCAAACAGTGGTGACAGTGTTTTGTGTAAGCAGACAACACTGTTTGATAATAATAATAATAATAATAATAATAATAATAATAATAAAGTCATTCCCCCACAAAAAGGAATTTTATTTGTGTCATTTTTTAACCTGACATGCACATGTATGTATGGCAAAGCCTTGTATTAACTTTTCATACACAAAACATTCCTTATTAATTTCAAGTCACAACAGGACTAGAACATACTATTCTTTTAGTTAATAAATCCGGGCTGGTTTCATACCACCAGCATACGCCTTGAAGCTCTGTTTATGTGAATCAAGGGCTTAAAGCACAGTCAAGTGTAATGCACAGAGAACATGGTGGCTCCCTCTTTACCCAAGTGATTATTAAATTTGCATTAAATTGCATTTGGCTGTATCTACATCCAACAATAACCCTTTACATAAACTGACTATTACCCATAATCATCCTGTTCATGATCCACAAATATGCAGCTTAAGATGTTTCGTTTCTGGGGAAGCCTCTATGACATTTATGATACATGTTACAAGCCATAATGAAAGATATAACGGCTTCAGGTCTAGTGTACCTCTATTGCAATTAAAAATAATGCTTCAGACGCTACTTTTGCCAGATATGTTGAAAAGAGTGCGATAAAGCATGCAGCTTCATCTCCTCCTCACTCCGCTAACCTGCTGTGTTTGGATGAAGATGTGAACAGAGGATTTGTGGGGATAGGTGGTCCTGAGGAAGGTCAGTGATGTAGAACTGATCGGTTTTAATTGTCTTCAAGGTTCTTCATGTATCTGATGAAGCGGCGTGTTCATAGCAGTACTAGAATATCATCTCCAACCCTCCTAATGACAGACTGTGTATCAGTTGGGAAACTGTGCACTTCTCTGCAAAAGTTGCTATGCCCTGCTATATTGCCAGTGATGCACAGATAAGGGGGGAAAATGCCTGAGGAAAATGACACTTCACTAGTGCAAAGTAGTGCCCATTGCACCCGCACAAACCTCCTGGTGTTGAAGAAGGGCTGGTCAATTTGTGTCAGTGACGCCATTAAGTTAGCTTTTATTAACAATATACAGTATATGTATAACTTTCTATATTTTATTTAACTTACACAATGACATTAAGCCCATGCACACACACTCACAGAAACACGCATTCACATGCCTGTGCATGCACACACACACATACACAAAACTCCTTTGTAAATTGTGTGTTGAAATGACACAGCACTTATTAGCATTTCATTGCCATGGGTGCCTCTGCTGTTTGCCCTGGGCATTGCTGTTGGCACAATCCAACATCACAGACATAAATAAAGAAGTGGAGGGAAAAGAAAGAAACAGAGAGAAAAAGAAGTGGGAAATTAGAGTGAGAGCGAGACTTGCTCTGAATTAAACATGCTTTGATTGTGTGAGATGAATGTGTGTGTATGGCCTGTAAGTGAACATGCGTTTTGGTGCCTTTTAGCCATGCTGATCCTAGCATGACAGCTAACAGTGAAGGGCTCTGAGGCCCTATCACTTGCGTGTCTGTTGTGAGAACGAAAACAGAAAGCAGAAAGAAACTTACCTTTGTAATGGTGAGACAGCGACAGGAGCACATGGAAAAAAAGAAAACAAAAAAGTGAGACTTTTATTATGTACACGCGTCAGACTGATTTATTTTATATATATATATATTTATATATTTATAATATAACCCAAATTGCATAAAAACAAACAAAAGTAGAGTAATTTGTCTGTCATTTCTGTGATACCATTTCTTTATTACAGTAAAGCCCAAACCCTAAACACAACATTACACACTGTCCCTCTCCACCATGCAGCATGTGCTTGCAGTAGGCTCTGTAAAGCTAGCGAAGGGTTAACCTGGAGGTACATATTTCGGAGACAACCTCGCTTCTGATGAGCTGTGTGGCTGCTCTTGTGGCGGTAATGGGAAAATTGCACTGAGAGGAAGGACACACGCAATTAGAGTCTGGCAAGTCGGTTGGCGGTGGGTGGCGGGAGGTGAGGAGGGAGATACAGGAGGAGCGAAGGAAAGGGAGTGAGGGACGAGGAGGCAGGGCCCACCGGACAAGAAGTGATTTAGTTGAAAGCTGGCTTTTTGTGCACTGGGTAAACGCTGCTCGCTGTCTGCTGGCTGGGGCCTGTCCACACCCGCCTCGGTGACAGCAGCCCAGATGTCAATCAAATTAGCGCTCATTTACTGCTGATTTGCCTGTGTCATTTGCAATATCCCATTTCCCCCTTTGATGGGGTGGTACACAGAGGAGGGAGAGATAGAGGAAGAGAAAAGGGGAAAGGAAGAGATGGAGGGAGAGTCACTTTATTGCAGTCTTTCTCCGTGAATGTCATCTGCCCACTTATCGCGCATTCCAGTGGGACGGAGTGAAGGAGGAGAGGAGGAAGAGAGGAGATCCTTTGTTCCGTGGAGTGGCTCACTAGCACATGCAAATAGGGCAGCAGCGTCAGGGGAGCGGCTGGCGCAGGTTTTAATGGAGTTGGGGCAAACTCATTTTACAGCAGAGAGCCACAGAAGAGGTGGATAATAATATCAGTGTGTGTGTGTGTGTGTGTGTGTGTGTGTGTGTGTGTGTGTGTGTGTGTGTGTGTGTGTGTGTGTGTGTGTCAGCGGGATGGTGTTTATAAGACATTGGGCCAACAGAATACTTGAAATAAAAAAGTGCCGCCTGCAATCTGACTTAGATGAATGAACACTAATTCAAAGCATCAGCAGCCTTAAAAAGTCCTTTATAGTTCTTTTGTTTCACTTCATATGCAATTGTGCATCCTAGTGGTGCAGTTTATATACCCTGGCAGACTGCTTAGAGACACCAAACACAGACACAAAAAGAGAGGGGAGAGAAAGAAGTGAAAGGGGGGAGGCAAAAAAGGTGTCCTGATTGATGCCGTTTGATTCAATTTCCAACATGTGGAGGCATTTCAGGGCCCCGGGGGCCTCTGTGTCTTCACAGGAGCAAAGGAGGGAAAGATGGTGATAGGCTTGGCAAGAGAGGGGGGTGGGGGGTGCTCACTAATTTGAGATGTGCCTTTCAACGATGAAGGGAGTTGATGTTCAACTTAAACTCCAAATCTCTGCTAAAAGACACACCTAATTGGCTTGAAATAGAGACAGAGAGCAAGGGGGGAGAGATAGTATAAAGAGAAAAGCGTATTTTCAAACATTTACTGCATATCAACCCCAAACACACACACACACACACACACACACACACACACACACACACACACACACACACACACACACACACACACACACACACTATGAGGAAAGAGGCTGTGTCTGAAGAGCTTATTGAACAGCAGCACACATAGAAGCGGAAGTGTTTTTATTAGCTGTCATCTGCTCTGATGGCTCTCACCTTTTCATTGATCTCACAAGTGCAATGTTGTTGTTGTCTATGACATTTACATGAAAAAATAAAAACAAATTATTTAAAAAATATATATCAAAATGGTGTGATGATTGTAATAAGCTGATCTCAAGTGTGTAGCTTTGCACACTCCCCCTGCTCTTTGACACATAAGTACTATATATGGAAATTAAATGAAACCATTTTATTATGCCTAGCTAGTTGTAGCTAGGCATAATAAAATGCTTTCATTGTCATTAATGTAACACGGCCACCACTCGATGAGCAGTGGGACGAAGTGCCATTCAGTTGTCAGGTCCCATTGAAAGACAGAAAAATGCCTATGGAGGCTTGTATCCAGGCTTGTACACACACACACACACACACACACACACACACACACACACACACACACACGCATATATAGACCTAGGGGAAGGGTTGGGCCTGTCACTGCTCCGTCACTGACTCCTTCCATTTCATGCCGGTCCTGTCACGACAAGACAGGAGCAGAATGAAGTGGATCACCTACAGGCACCACACCTCGCCTGGTCTCTTTCTCACTGCCTGCTGATCTGGCTGAGCACAGACAAGGCAATGGCAAATTAGGTCCTGGAGCACAGATTTTAGAAATGTTGAGAGACCAGAAAGAGTAAAAAAAAAAAAGAAAATACAGGCAGAGGAAAAGAGGTAATCACTGTCGCTATGTGGGTAAATTACCTGAGTTGATTTCAGTCAAATCTGTCTCTCAGTCTCTAAAGGAGAGAATAAGTGTGTATAAGTGTGACATTTCCCAGAATTCACTGCCTCCCTGCCTTATTTCCCATAGGTACACACACACACACACACACACACACACACACACACACACACACACACACACACACACACACACACACACACACACACACACACACACACACACACAATCTTTCAAGCAATTATAGGCATTTTGCATCTCCAGTTGACACACAAAAAACACACATTCTTCTTTTGCAAATGACGTCACACATGGCCTACGTTTCTTTCCTCCATCATCAACCCCAAATGTCCTTAATGCATTATTAGGAAGGCATGAATTAGCACCCATGTGCTTTTCGTTTGTGTGTTTGATTGCTGCATCAGGCCTTCAGTTAGGGTAGAGAAAGTGAGAGACAAAGAAGAAGAGGAGAAGAAAGAAAGAAAGAAAGAAAGAAAGAATAAGGAGAAATGTAGTCAAGGAGGAAAAAAAGAAAGTTAATGTCAGGATATGCCCCATAATGACTAGTATAAGCTCTAGTGGGAGCTTCCTCTTGCGCAAGTTCCAGAGAGGGTAGCTTGATTGGGGATAATTGGCTAGCCTTCACTAGCGGTTAGCATCCAGGCGTGGAGACAGGGGAGGGCACAGGGGCTTGGCACACACACACACACACACACACACACACACACATACTTACACACTCATATATACACAAACATATACACAATTGCAAATACACATTCATGTGCAGAGACACACAGGGAAGACCATGGGACCAGCATGTCAGGCAGGGTTGAGTAAGGAAAGACAATGTCCAGCCAACAACTCTACTGCAGCTTAGAGGCACATGACTAAATAAAGTATAACATCCTAATATCTATACATTCCTGTGTAGCTCCTGTACACAAAACTATTTCAAATATATTAATTTAAGTTACGTTATGTACTACTGTGCAATGTTTAACACAAACTGATCACATTAGAAGAGGTTTCACGCTCACTCCTGCAAAGCACAGCAAACATTTAACAGTTGTGCAAAGTTGCATTTCTGTGATGGCCTTCTCCAGCCCCTATTAATCACAGTCTAAAAGCAAAAGCTATAGACGGCTGAGATAGGAAGGAGCGCTCGTTAAACAACACACGCTCCCTCTAGCTACAAACACACACACACACAAACACACACACACTTTCCTTTCAAATAGATAACTTTGCAGAGCCACCCACTCCCCCGGCCTTATGTTGTGCCAACAGCGGTTCCATCAGAGCTTTTGTGCCCTCTGGCTCTGGTGACTGTACAAGCCACATGTTGACAGCAGCCAGCCAGGGACTCAGAGAAACACAGCAGTCCACACTCAAGTACAATTGGGAGGCTGTCTTTGAGAGAGGCGGTAAAACACTGGAGCTTTCTATGTCACAGAGACCTAAGAATAATAATCCCTATTAACTTTCATACAGGTATACAACTCTACACATATTTCTTTGTTTTTTTACATTGTAATCCCATGTGAACCATACGCTAATGTCCCTTTTATAACTTCTGACCATTTTTCATTTATGAAATATGTATTTCAGATTTTCTGACTAATATTATGATTATAATTTTAATTGTGATTATTTTCGACACAATAATGAAAGTATATTTTCTCTTTTTACATGAATATAAGCAGATGAGAATTATGCAATTGCTTGTCATTGAGCTCCTGTTGGGGTTCTTTTGTTCAGCCAGTCAGTTAGATTAAAGTCAACTTCTAAGTAAGCCCACCTTGTTTTCTTTAGAAATATTAACCAATTTAGGTAATTAGCTCATTTATGAAGATATAAAATCCTCATAACTGTGAGCTAAATTGGAATCAATATCAAACTTCATTCAAAAGTGAAAGTGATTTTTCTTCTACCACAAAACCATCTTCAGCAAAGCATGAAAGCACAGACACTAGCATGCAGAGAGCATATTAAATTAATCAGAAGAGTTCTTCATTGTTGTTTGGCCAAGTCACAGAATTAATGGTAGCTAGCTTGTTCAGAAAACGTTAATTATAAAAGTTATTATTAAAATGGCAGCTATTCAGTACATACAATCATAAATCATTCAGCCATAGGTCAAAAGTAACGTAACCAGTAGGCGATTTAAGGGGAAATGAGGGAGGATATCAGCCCCGTTGTTAGCAAAATGACCACAATGCATGCCCCTATGTTAACCTTCCATCTCCCTTCTCCATCCCCTAGTTAGCAGAGAGAGTGCAGGGACAGAGGAGTTGTACAGGTGAATATGTTAGCCTAGTCTGCCGGACTCATTGATCCTTTATCTGGCTGAGGTTTGTGCAAGTTAGAATCTATGGCCCCGACCATAGCTCTAAAATATCAGTAGCCTAACTGTGCTGTGTATTGATAAATCCGTGGCGCTGTCCCTGGTGCTGAAGTAGTAGTCGACAGATTTGTAATTGCGACTTTTTCTCAAAGTCAGTTTTATCTTGGATCTATAATATTCTTTAAACTATATCGCTACTTTGGACCAAAAGTTATTCTTCTCGTTCATGGGGCAAATCGCTGGTCGCAGGTGAACAAAACTAACCGATCTCCCTGTTAAAAATTAACAAATCGTCTACTGAACGTAACAAAACATTTTTTGTTTGTTTTTAGTTTATCAGTTATGTGATACTTTACAACTTTACAGCATGTTGTTACTTGTCTTCCTAGTTTTCCTTACTAGCTGAATAAAAACCAGTCATCTCAACCCCAAATAGAAGTATGTTTGAGGAATTTTGACATATTTCCTCTTAACAGAATCTCCCATTACTAATATAAATCAAACAAAATTTAAAATCCTTTAGGTAGTATTTCTTTACATTTGGTTAGTTACAGTATTCCAATTAGTGGTTTTATTTGGATTACCAGTTAAGATAACAAGTTTTTATTTTGGCTTGAAACGCTTGAAAGGTCAGTGATAGTTAAAGTTCCACCTCTGTCATTGCACAACATTGTATTGTCTACTAAGCTGCTGTAACAACACACATCACTCCTGCTGTAATCAGTAAAGTTCACAGAGAGCTTCCTCTCGCCTGCCTCTCTCTCACACTCTCACACACACACACACACACACACAGACTGGATGCCTTAATAAATTAACGAGAGCCTGTCTGCAGCCACACCCCTCACTTCAAGAGCTTCAGGGAGGTGGACAGAATGTGAGGTTGGAGTGGAGAGGGGACTCAGGGGCTGTTTTGAATGGCAGGAAATCCCTGAGATGTTTTCTGTACTCTCTGCTACAACCTAATGCCCTGCTAAGGTGGTGAAGGGAAACTGTGTTTGTGACACACTCACAATACAGCTTTCTTCTTCCTTTCTTTCTTACTTTGTTTCTTTTATCTTATGCCTCTCTTTCACTTTGCTCTCTCTCTCTTACACACACACCCCCACACACACACACACACACACACACATACACACACACACACACATATACACACACACACACATATACACACACACACACACACACACACACACACACACACACACACACACACACACACACACACACACACACACACACACACACACACACACACACACACACACACAAACATACATAAACATGTCTTACACGAACCCTCTTTCTGCAGCCAGATGTCCTGAGAGAGGGAGGCCAGCATGCCCTTTCACTTAAAACAGCACACACACACACACACACACACACACACACACACACACACACACACACACAGTGGAGTGTCAGTGGGCAGGGGAGTGTCCCTGTGCAGGAATGCGGGGATGATAAGTTGTGGAGGTGTCAGGGGAGAGACCCATGCTGTTATAGCCAGACACCTAAAAACACTCCACCCAGCCCTTCTGTCTGATTCTTTCTTCTTTTCCCCCTCTTCTCCCCTCTCCCTTGTTTTCCTTTTTTCTCTGCCTTTACTTGTATTGTTCCATTTTGATTACACCTTCACCTCTACCTCTGTCCCGGACACTGACACTTCATCCTTTAGCCTGTTTCGACCATTCCCCAAATATAATTTCCCTTTTATTCAGTCGCTCCCTGTTTTTTCTTCAATGCTCAAATTCCTTGGCTCAGTGTCAGATCACAGGCTTGCCAGATGTATCAATCTTGTGAGCAAGATGGATTTGACTGTAAGTTAATGGAAAAGGCGGAATGTACATTATCTTAAAGATAAGTTTGCCCTGGATAACTTGGGATTTAAAAGTTTAGCATGGGCTGTTTTGTTGCATTTTTACACTTAACTTTAATAGATAGTTTACTAAGCCCCATCACCATTAGCTACTGTTACTATGCCTGTCAAGCACATGCAGTTTACGATGATAACAGTTGATAGATTTAAAGAATTTCGTAGTAATTGTTTTTAAACAATGGGTCTTTGATTTTAGACAAAGACATAAAAAGCAGGTTACTCAGTTTTAACAGTGACTATCGATTTTGCAAACTGTCAACTGTCAGCTAGCTAACGAATTAAGCTAACATTAGCTCCATAAGTCTCTGGCTGACTTTTTAAGGTTTTCAGCTGACTTGTTTTAAAACAAGAATCTTGTAAAAGGGGTCTTGAATATGCTCTTGATGGCTACATACATGTATCAAAAAAGCTACATGTCCCAGCAAAAATGTAGCATCCTTACCATTTGATGAATAGTTATTATGAAACCGCATTGTTCGTACTATATAATGCAGTGCAAAACTAGCTAGTCCTCATGCTATATATAAGTATGATAAAGAAAGATCACTGTTATTTTGTTCTAACGTAACACTATTTGGCTGCTTGGATTACATACTTGATGTTAATATTTTTTAAACAGTATGTTTTCACTTTAAACGCTACAAGAGAAAAGGCTTTTATGGTGAAGGTTAACCAATGTGTTTGGCTGGGGTTGCTGGAGTGTAAATCCAATAAAAAACAGAACAGAGCTGCTTGTAGGCAATGCTTGAGAACTACTCTAAGAGAGTTAGCCTGGCATGCTAACAGTTGCATCTTACAGTAAAGTTACTGTACTTGCTTTTTGTTGTGGTTTTGGTTTTGGGAAAAAAACATAGCACCCTCAAACCTCCTTCAATGCCAAGTATTTATCTTACTAATACCCCATGCAGTGTCGCCAACTCTTTTCCAATGAGAGTAGCTAACACTAGCTCCAAAAGTTGCTAAAAGTCGCCAGATGACCTCATGCGCTCATTTGCATATTGGCGATGTAATCTTGTATCATTTGTATAAAGCTTAGAGGTTGTTTCGGCTGAGTGCCTGTTGGTCATGGCGCAAGAGGAGAGGGAGACCCCATACCCAGCATACATGGGAATGAATTACAATATATGTCGCTTTCCCCTGATGGTCTGAAATGTGTCACTAGTTATTAGAAATAAAGTCACTAAGAGGGTCTGAAAACGAACGAGAACGAGAAAGTTGGCAACACATGCACACCACTTCAACATTAGGAAATGGTCAGTTACCATCTATATGTGAAATGCTATATTATGTATGTATTGTTAGCACATTTCTTTGTGTCTACGTAACATCTTTACCCAAACCTCTCTTACTTAATCTGTCTTTTTCTCTCCATGTTCCCTCCCTTCCTCAGCCATGATCCCAAATAGTGATCAGGTCATGGTGACATCCTGGCTCTGCTCTGACCACTGCTGCATAACAAACACACACACACACACACACACACACAAACACAGAAAAACACAAGAAAACCATCACTCTAAATAACCACAGGTTTGAGTGGTTGTAGTAAAGTTATCTTTCAGTGGTACAGTGACTTAAGAGGAGCTGTCCTGTATCGGTAGCATAAAAAAGTGTCCACAGAGGGCTCTCAACTGTGTCTAAAGAAAAGGATTTGACCAATTTCATCTTCAGCTTCATGGGGAACATTAATTACTGATCCCCATTCAGACCATTAACAGTTTATCAGGCCACGCAGGCTGCTGCCTTCTGCACAGTTTGAAACTCAGGCATTTGAGGGAATTACTACTAGTGGAGTTCGATAATGTAAGATAATTGAGGACACTTTATCAAATGTATTTAAAATATGAAAGAACAGGTTTGTTATGTTGTAGTTTGATACATGTACATGTTAGCAGCACTCTGAAAGTATGGAGATGGCAAAAATTCCATTCATATACTTTACAAAAGATTCTCATTCAAAAGATTTTTTTTTTCCCTGATTCAACTCTGGTCGGGGACCTTTGTTGTCATTCCCTGTCTATCTCTCTCCCTTCATTTCCTGTCATCTCTCTACTGTTTGCTATTTAATAAAGGTAGGGTAAAACACCCTCAAAAAGTATTATAAAAATGGTTTATGAGATAAATTGGAAAAGGTTATATGGCATTGCCCCTGCAGGCGCAACAAGCGAAGCCCTAAAGTTCCATCACTGCCCCTTCCTCTTCTGGTAATTATAAAACCCTGCTCATCCAAGGACTAAGTACCTATGAAAGCCTGGCTTGTACCTTATTTACTGTACTTATCAGTCATTCTGTGTGCAGGAATGTTGGTTAAATTCTGTTTTTTGTTTGTTTTTTTATACATAATGCTGGGTGAAGAAAGCGGCTGGCAGTAGCATAGAGGGTGACTCATGCCAATAAAGACTATTGAATAAAAGCAGATGTTAAAACTTTCCCTGGCAATTAAGCATTGGCTAAGTGCTGAGAAGTCATGTAAAGATTAAGGAAACTGCGCTGTTTGTTCCCAGGCTGCTATGAAATCACCTGGTGTTTGATGTCCTCATGGCTAATGACAGTGAGAGGAAGCATAACTTTGTGTGTGTGTGTGTGTGTGTGTGTGTGTGTGTGTGTGTGTGTGTGTGTGTGTGTGTGTGTGTGTGTGTGTGTGTGTGTGTGTGTGTGTGTGTGTGTGTGTGTGTGTGCGCGCGCACGTGCATGCGTGTGCGTGCGTGTGTGGGTGTGCATTGGAAATTATTTTATTTGACGTAAATGTGCGTCATCACCTGAAGTGTATCAGGTCTTGGGAGGCAGAGGGGATTGAGTGTTATAGCGTCAGTGACTGAGAGGTGATGTGTTGAGACCTGTATCTATTCACCTTCCTGGCTGGTTGGCCTGCTGTTTCACCCCACCCTGCTGCTGCAGACTGGGTAGAGTGTTTGAGCTTGTACTTGGTGGTGGGACAAGGTGTACAGGACGGCATGGTGGCTTAGAGAGGCGTCCCTTTCTCCTTCAATTTCAAGAGGAAGCAGTAATCAGAAAGGACAAAGGGCTTAAACACATGTGGAAACATTAATGGACGGACACCCAGCAGTTGTGGTAAATTCCATTGAGGTGGAGTATGGTTTTTAGCACACTTTTACACACTCAGACACACAATGAGAGGGTACATCTTTTTTTATGGGCTGTCAACAAGACTCTGAGCATCTAATAACAGTGCTGGGGCCATGCAGTGGCTGAAGCATCCCTTTTAGCCCATCACAACTTAAGTGTCTGGAAGAGGAGTTAAGGCAGCGACGGGGAGACGAGTGGACACAAGGTAATTGTCCGATCCAGGTAGAGTGGTTTCCAAATGGGAGGACGAGAGACACGGATGAACAAGCAGGAGGATGGATGGACAGGTTTACCGTCACTATGACAGGTGCTCCATTCCATCGCCGTGGTCACCTCTTTAGAGTCGTCAGTGGGCATCAGTGAAGCCCCATTGAACACGCCACGAGGAAATGAGTGGGTTGGACCTGACAACTGTCAACACCAACAGTTTGGATGGAGTGACAAGAGGTGAAGGCTCCAGAGTCCACAAAGAAACAAAAAGGGGACTTCTGTGAATTAGAGGTGGTGGAGGGCACAGATGCAGGAAGAAACCAATTCTGCCACAACACCACCCAAGCTCCTCCAACGGGGAGTTAAAAAGTCCAAACGGAGGCTTAACTGAATACGGTTTTGAGCCTCACAAAGGTTTTTTTTTTAAAACACAGACTTTCCAGCTTAAAGCCATACCCTGTTAAATTTATGTTTATCATTTCATACGGTTTTCATAGCTTCAGGCTGTCATTCAGGGTGTAGTGAACACAGCAAAGCGATCATGAAAGGAAAGAATTGATAGATATTTTATTGACAGCCTCTGGATGTCTGATAGATGCCCTTCTCCTCACTCTTGACCGTAACTGTGCAATTACGCACACACACATGCTTCCTGTGTCCGTCCATAAATCACAGTGCTCGCAAGACAAAGAATGTGACACAGAAAGCAGGCAGGGAGGAGTGGCACGGAGAAAAGTCTTGTGAACTAGGCCTGATCACTGCCAAAGTGCCTGAGGAGGAGAGGGTGGGGTTAAGGTGGTGGTGGTGGTGGGGGGATGGTGGATAAGACTGACAAGGATGAAATACTTCTCCCGTCCTCTTCTCCAACAAACGTTGAGGAAGATTGTGCAGTACAGGACACATCTGAGGCCTGTGCCCTTGTCTTTCTTTGCACTCCCTCCCTCTTCACCTCCCTCTTGAGGGGGCGCTGGGGAACATTCCTGGGCTCCAGCTCCAGCTCCTCCACTCTGGGCATTAATCCCCTACAGCTGTGCCCCTTACTCCCTGACTCCCTCCCTCCTGCCTCCCCCTCTATCTCACTCCCCCAGTCATTTCTTATCCCAGCTGGCTCTCTTAATACATTTTTCACAAGCCACTCACAAGTGACACATGTAAAGCAGGCCAGTTCAGTGACTCTACATTCAACAAAGGACACACACATCGCCATGGTGACACACATTCATGTGCATACACAAATATATACACATAAAACCATGCACCGCATGCATTCTATTTTATGCTTCTTTGGTCTGCTAGAGTCCCTGGTAGAAAGACAGTGTCACACAGACAAGCACACAGCTGCAAACGTACACAGAAAATCCCCTCTGGCTGTGCCCCGAAGCCTCTGCTGTGAGACTAGGTTGAGGGCCCGAGGCCCCAGCATCACACACCAGGACCTTAGGATAGCCCAACATGACTTCTCTACCTTGCTTTGAAACAGACTCCAGCTCCCTCCATATTTAATACTGAGACAGAGGATAGACTCAGGGAATAATGTACAGGGAAGGGGGGGGGGGGCTGTGAGACACATAAATTATAGGAGGCATGGAGGTAAAGATATACGGTACTATAAATATATGCAGGTCATGGCAAACTTTGTCATTCACATTAAGAAAAAAAAATGTGATCAGTTTCTTCAAATCCTCTGAGGGCGTATGCTTTTTGTTAGCTCTCTGAAGCAAAGTAAATCTGATTTAGCAGTAATTGCCTTGCCAAACATAGTGAGTACTGCTAAGTGGTATTTAACCAATTATCACCATGTTAATTGTTAGGATAACAAATGCAGCCCTGCTGCTGACGGCTGAGCTCAGGGTCAGACCCTACAAAGACCCAATGGAGGGCCATATAACTATACATATCCGTATGTTCATGGTTTATGTGTGTGCACATATCGCCATGAAGATATATGCATGTTTAAGTTGTGTTTTTCTTCATTTGTATGGCAGCGTGTGTCTCACTATGTGACTGTATTAAAGGGTTTCTAAAATCAACGTGACCAGACCACACTGAGGAATGTGGTGCGGAAGTATTGGCCCCCCCACCAACTCTCTGACAGACAGGAGCGGAGTTAATAAGCCATGTCTCAGGAGGGGCTGGTTTGTGTGTGTGTGTGTGTGTGTGTGTGTGTGTGTGTGTGTGCGTGCGTGCGTGCGTGCGTGTGTGTGTGTGTGTGCGTGTGTGCGCGCCTGTGTGTGTGTGTCAGGGTGCAGTGGCTCACAGGAGCACAGGAGTAAATTAAAACACACTTTAATAAAGTGACCAGAGGCTAGGCCTGTAGGCCACCTCCTTCCACATACACATACATACGAAGACGGGCACACACTCCTTTGGGACAGGATGGAGAGGTATCCTGGTCAATGGAATGTGGACAGACGGGGGGGGGGGCCCACTGGAGAGAAGAGCACAGAGGGGGAGAGTTTCGAGCTCCTCCACTCAGGCCAGGTGTCTCCATCCAAATAAACCACTTCACTACATAGCTGTACCTCCCACTGGCTTCTGAGACAATCCTGTACACAAAACTGCAACCTCATATCTTATTCTCTCAAGTGATATTTGGGTTAGGAGTAAGATGATTATAGTCTATGTCTGAAAGAAACGTGGTGTGTTTAAAGAGTGAGTTTTAGGATGCAGTCTTGAAGAAAATATGGCTGAATTATTTACCCATATGCAAAAGCAAACTTCAGGCACCTGCTTTGAACCATGAAAAAGACCTTCTGCACTCAGTTTGTTAATACAGTATGTCTCATGAATAATCCATGCAACTAATAAAGGTTTCTTATTATAATTTAAATCTTGCTGCTGCTCCTACACTCTTCTAGTACCTAATGTTTGCTTTTGTAGACATAATGATTATAATATATCAATCTGTAATCGCATTTCCATCCACCTGTTTTTAATGATATTTTAAATTTGCACATTAAGAAAAACCTGAGTGGAAACGCAGAACTTTTTTTTTTTAAAGTCAAAATGTCGCAAAAAAGTGTTTAAGCTTGGCTGAGGTTGAAAAGCGAAAATGGAGTACAATGGTAGCAGACTTAACAAATATACGTATAAATTACTGTACATGAAGCATGTGATGTAAACGCCACTTGCCACTGAAGAGACGCAGAGCTGCAGACAAAAACAACAGATCTGCTTGGATCGATGACGAGACTGTAACATTCATTAAAATAAAGTAAAACATGAAATAAACTGAAATTCAAAATTAGTTTTCCCATTGTTTCAGGTTTCAGGCACTGTTTTAGTTATGTCATCTTGTTGCGCTGTTGTCTTCTGCAATAGTTTAATGGCACCCAACTGGAGAATTAGTTCCACCAGCTGTTTATCCCAATGCACCCAATTCCTAATATTCGCATAACAGTAGTGGATGGAAATGCGCATTATTTCGCATTCTTCTTTTACCATTTATATTATAAAATTTAAAAACTAAGGGAGCATCCTGGCACAGCTCCAAAATATATGGAAATCAATAAAACTTCCCCAAACACCTAATCATGCAAATCTAGTGCAGCCAAACAAATTGCACTATAGGATAAACAAATCCAATATTCATGTTATTATTTTCTAATATTCCTCTGTGGTCTTGTGCTGTTCTTTGTGTTGCTTTGGATGGTTTTGAGCAGTAACAATATAGCCTCAGTAATGTTGTAGTTTTGGAGAAAGTTGCGATGGAACAATGGGAGATTTCTTGTTCAACCTTTTTACTCTTTCTCAAAGCTTTTGTGAGTTTTGACTGACAGTGAGAAGGGCAGTAATGTTTAAAGCAATGACCAAATTTCAGTTTGCAGTGAACAAATGAACTGTGACACTCATGTAGGATGGGAACAGGCTATTTTCATGTGGTCAAACATTGTCTGGTCCTTAATAATCTAATTTTTGGTATATGAGCAAAATACCTCCCACATACTGATCCCATCCCAGCTCCAGTACATTCAAATGGGCCATTTCCTCCGTGCATGGACACACTTATACACACATACAGACACACACAAACAGGGCTGTGGCCAAGTGCTGGGGACTTCCATTATTATTGCTGCCAAGTGTTCCTAACTTCTTCCAAAGAAGACTTGAGATAGAATAGGATCACATTGGATCACAACACACTCAAACATGGTGTTGAGTTCTAAGAGAAGCCAACAAACACACTGCTGCCACCTCTATGAAAACCCCTCCAGCCAGCAAATCACGTTATGCTGATCCGACAGAAATAAATGTCGCCAGGCGGGGATACAAGGCGACTCATCTCCCATGTAGTTTTCATCTATTCAAATGAAGTGTGTTTTAATTTAAGCTGCTTTGCATTTGACTGTGGGGCGTCACAGCATGTGATGAGTAATCGCCTTTGATTACAGCACCTCCCCATA
Source organism: Gymnocephalus cernua (assembly GCA_023631565.1). Lineage (NCBI taxonomy): Eukaryota > Metazoa > Chordata > Actinopteri > Perciformes > Percidae > Gymnocephalus > Gymnocephalus cernua. The sequence continues at coordinate 19,313,528 of CM042427.1, read as the reverse complement.
CTTTAGCTAAGGGCAGAGACTCTATCTATCTATCTATCTATCTATCTATCTATTTGAATATATATATATATATATATATATATATATATATATATATATATATATATATATTTGGTTGTAATTTTAACTTTGAGCACAGCGCTCGGTGGCAATTCCGGCAATTCAGTAAACAACTCATTACTCGATTTACTGAAAAGACAACTGTAGCTAGCCGAGTTTTTACAGCTGTAGCTAGTTAGCTAATTAAGCTAACTTAAGCTCCTTCAATTGGTTGGAAATGCTCATTTTACAATGAGAATCTTGTATAAGTGGTCTTAAAAATAGACATATATATATATTTATAGGCAAAAAAGACAGTTAGATGTGCTAGTGGTGAATGGGGCTTTTTTCAAACTTACGATTGTTAATGATATGCTAACTCTTGACCGTGGAGATAATGCTTGGTAGGTAGTAGGCTGGTTTGCAGGACATGCTTACAATTGAATCTTACGTAAGAGCTGATAAACCCACACCTTTTAACATGAGAAGTCCAAAGCCACTGTTTGGGGGAGGGGGTTATTGAACAGCTACTTACATTAGATCAATGCAATGTTATCATAACTAACATAAATGACAGCCAAACTTTTCGAAATAAAGACCCAAGTTGTAGTAAATGAGATCTACTCTTACAGTTTTTCTCAGTCGCTTTGGTACATTTCTTGAATCATCCTCGACATTTGCAAAACAGTAAGTGCATTTCTCAAAACAGCATCAGGCCTCTCTCTCTCCAGGCGAGGTGGCTATGGGGTGGGCCACATGCGAGAGATACTCGGTCTCCGGAGCTGTGGAGGTTGACACAGAGTCCCCACCCTGAGTCCAGCGGGTGTTTGTGAACAGTGGGCCTGTTTTGGAAGAGAGTGTCCACACCACAGCTGTTGAACAGTTCAAGGCGGGGAGTCCTTCTGGGCAGGGGGACTGGGCGGTAATGAAAATTCCCCAAGAGAGAAGTGAGGGGAATTCTGCGCTGTTATTTGTTATGGGAAAAAGGAGAAGACAGGGACAGGAGGGGAGAGAGGGAGCGATGTCAGAGGAGGGGAAGGAGTCAGAGGAGAAGACTGTGTGTGTGTGTGTGTGAGGAGAAGACTGTGTGTGTGTGTGTGTGTGTGTGTGTGTGTGTGTGTGTGTGTGTGTGTGTGTGTGTGTGTGTGTGTGTGTGTGTGTGTGTGTGTGTGTGTGTGTGTGTGTGTATCTGCTCAGGTGGTCATGTGGTCCCTCCCAACATAAATGAAAGAGAGAAAGAAGGGAATGAGGTGGAAAAGTAGGAGAAAAAAACATTGGAAGACACTGTGTGTCAACAGGCGTTTCATCTCAGAGACCATTTGAAATGCCAAGGGGTGTCGCATTAAAACAAATATCCTCCCAACACACAAACACAGTTTTCAACTTTAGCTTCATTGACCTTAGCCTCAAGATATGAAGTTAGCAATGTTCTTATTCCAGTTGTACTAGTGCCAGTGTTTTGTCCCCATCCTCTGTGCGTGTTTTTATGTGCACACATGCACACATGAGTATGAGTATGAGCTCCTGTTTATAATGAGAGGGTTCCCTACTGTGTATATATTCAAATGGGACTTGGCAACACACACCGCCGTCATTCCTTCAGAGTCCAAACACCCTCACCACCCGCTCGCTCTAAACGTACACAGACCACAGTTAAAACTTCACACACACACAGACACACGCACACACAGACAAACACTGTGTCTCTGCCCTTGAGTCACTGCAATACTTTAAAATTGATGCAAAGTGAGAAAAAAGAGCTCCCTCCCTCGTCAATGGTATGGCGAGCGAGCTCCAAAGGCTACTTATCAGCCCAATGTGTTTCTACTTTTCTAATCTGCATCATTTATTATGGGCAAAACCAGAATAGGGAACACAGCCATGGTCAATATTATGTCTTGGCCCTGTGACTATTACTGAAAAGAACCCTGGTGTCCTGAATACACATGTACGCACACTCACACACAATAGCAGACACATGCTCACACACTCAGTTTGCTCCAACAGGCCCCTTACCAGAAAAACGTTGTGTCTCCTTAGAAAAATATGGTTGTTATGGGAAAAGAGCTACAACACAGTCATTTTTACTCAACATAAAACATAATTATGTGGGCCTTCACAGAGACTTACAAGAGATGATGAAGAAAATACTGTGGCACAAATTAGACAGAACCACTTCTCCATCTGCATCTCTCTCTCTCTCTCTCTCTCTCTCTCTCTCAAACACACACACATACACACACACACACACACAATTCACTGGGAATTAAAGGGACTAGGGACCTAGCGAGATGCCTAGAAGGTTCCTGGTGGCTCAAATGACAGAGCGTACACACAAATAAACACACACACATACACAAAGACACTTTGCCCAGAGGACAACCTTGATAAAACATAAGAGAGACAGAGAAAAAACATACTATTTTATGTACTGTATATGAGGAATACAATGTGTCCTTGATACTGAAAATGCATATGTGTGGCTTTTTGTGTGTGTGTGTGTGTGTGTGTGTGTGTGTGTGTGTGTGTGTGTGTGTGTGTGTGTGTAAAATAGGGCTCTTTAAGGGGCCTGAGGTCTCTGAAGGATTAATGGTGGCAGGCCAGGCAGGGTAATCAGGACAGCGGATAAGTCCTGGTCATCCAGGCGTTGAGCTGAATAAACATGAGAGCCTGGTGATATCTCCTACACATTCACACACGCACACAGACAAATACTCTGACACACAAATAATCCCACACATGCACACACGTCACCCGGATCTAGAAGGAGCCAGACTTGTTCCAGAGGATGATGCCAATCAGGAGACTATGTTGCATGCTCTCACACACACATACATGTAAACGCAAACGGACTGACAATATTCTCCCTTATTGCCTTCCTTTGAAAGTGCTCCCTCAGGTCATTGAGTGAAACATGTTCCTGTAATAAGTCCTCACCATATGTAGACAGGGGAGTATAAAACATGCATGGACTAGAGGAAAGTCATGATGTGTCGCTCTCAAAGCTAAAAACTTAATGTCACATGTGCTTCATATTATATAATCTATTCTATGCTCCTGTATGGAGGATATATGTAGAACTGGAATGATTTCAACATTTGTTACATTTAGTTAATCATTGTGCAATTAATTTTGCATAATGTGGCCTGACCTCAGTAAATGAGCTGCAAATTGTGTTTTTATGGATGCAGTTATATTGTGCATTTATGAAACTGCAATAAACAAGTGTTTCTCCTTAAAAAGTGCTCTGTTAGGCCGTATTTGGTCATTAGTGTAATCAAGAGAATTCCTCGGGTTTACCATAGAGAGTAAATGGCTCTTTTTACCACAGGCAACATAAGATAAAATAACTTAGTGCACACTTTCTACAGTTGAAAAACAAGCTGGAGACTATCTTAGAATGGCTGTGCTTGTTGTGGCCGCACGCCAAGGGTAGGTATGCAGCCCAATGGACACCATCTGCATGAACACTTTTTTTTTTTAAAGCTAGCATTTCAAGTGTGTGCATGCATGTGTGTCTGTGTGTGTACATGTGCATAGTCGGAAACCAGGAGCAAATGCTTCACGCCAAATCGGGGGGATGAGGTGGGAGAGCAGGACATTCCTGTGAGATGACAAGCCATCACAGTCACACACCAGCACAGGAATGTTGGGAAAACAGACAGGGTGGGTGGGTGGGATGCATGGTGGGAGGTGGGGGTGGGAGGATGAGTGAGCATTGGGGGAGAGAGACAGAGGATGAAGAAAGAGTGTCACTTCATTAAACCAGTAGTCATGGGTTTCCAAAAAAGAGCGGAGGAGCTGCAGCAATTAGTTTGCACTCACTGAAAAGAGAAAAAGGGGAACAGGCAAAGAGATAGGGATACAGATAGAGGAAGAGAGAGAGAGAGAGAGAGAGAGAGAGAGAGAGAGAGAAGTGGATGAGAGAAGGCTGACTTTTGCCCCCCATCACTGCTCTGCCCGCTCCCCCTCAGCCCACCCCTGCTGGTGGTTAACTCCAATTTCTGTCATGCAACAGAAAAACCACTGGAGGGGTGAAAGAAAGAGGGAAAAATGGATGAAAACAAATCCCTGCATGTGCGTGTCTTTGTGCGTCTTTGTGTGTGTTTGTGTAGTGAGTGTATGAAAGTTAGAGGTAGGCTCGCCATTACGACGACAAAGGGCCCTGAAATGAGCAGGAGGAATGTGTCTGATGGCAGCATTAGGATATATAGAGGGCCAGCAAAGAGTGAGAGAGAAAGAGTGTGAACACTAGTGAATATGCGCTCCAGATGTGTCAGCCTGTCACGCTGCAAGTAAACACCCTTGCTGATGGACAGCTCGGGACTGGATGGCCTCACCGTCTTCCCCCCCAGGAGAGTGCTGGAGAAGGAAAGAGGGGAGTGGAGGGAGAGGAGGGGGAGACAGGAGCAAAAGGAGTAGTTGGGGGGGAAGCAGTGGGTGAAGGAGGAGAGGAGAGGGCTCTGTGCTGAGGGACCCAAGCCAAAAGCAAGTCACCCTGAGGACCTGTGTAGCCTGGCAGGCTGGAGACAGAGAGAGACGGGAGAGAGAGGACACGAGAGTAAGGGAGAAAAAGAGAAAAAGAAGGGGGAAAGGGAGAAAAAAGTACATGGGAGAGGGAGAGAACGAGCGGGAGGGATAGCAAGGGAGGACTGGGCCTGATTGTTCCCCTCCTGTCCCTCCTCCATGTGGCCTCCAAGGGGGCTCCTGCAGCCTCAGCGAATTTCCGTCTGGCACAGACCTGCGAGCTCCTGGGAACAAACTGAAATATGAACTGCAAGAAGGGAGGATGGGAGGAGGTGAGACGGAGAGAAAGGAAAGGAAAGAGAAGGAAACACAGAGGCACAAAAACGAGAGACAGACAGGGATCTAAGATGAGTGAGGAGTTGTGGTGGTCCATCTCCTGATCTCCTCACATAAGAACACATAATCTCTCACATTTAGTCTCTGACAGATTTAAAGGGTGGGTTCACCTTAGTTACAGAAAAAACACATATGTGCATTTTCTCACTTACCTCTTGGGATATGCAGCTTTGTGGATAGTTGTGGTTTTATTTGCCCAGGTTTTAATATTTGAGATGTTTACTATCTAAATGTAATGGAGCTGAATTGATTTTTTTGTGGTGCTCAAACCCCAGAACAATTACATTCAACGGCAGCATTTCTTTCCAGACATAGTGTCCCTGATATGCTGCATAACACACTATTAGTAGTTTAAATGGGAGCCTGCTTACAGTAATGTCTACCTGGTCTGTGTCCTAATGGACACAGACCAGGTAGACATATTGGGGGCTCAAAACTCGGGCAAATAAAACCACTGTGATTAATTACAAGCTTTCTTTTGAGTCAAATACTGATGCTGTCTGTAAAAAGGTCAGGCAGCATTTCTTTTAAGGTGTGCAATGCTCTTTTGACTGAGTTTTATTGAATCTCTTACTTACTGTCGAGTGGCTTGGTCATTCTGGTAAATAAAAACAGGCCTGCCTGCAAGCCAAATTTCCTTCAGAATAGTTGAAAACTATATGCATGGCTACATACCAACAGAGGTAAATGAGAAATGTGTTTTCGAGATTTGAGTGGTGTCCTTTAAGATAAATTTAGAAAACACACACACACGCACATGCGAGTGGAGAAAACAGCCCCATGTTAAGATCCCATAGCTCACCTTGAGCGGGTGTTATCTTTCCTCTCACACTCTTATGAAACTTGTACTGTGTAGTATTATCAACAGTTCTGCTGTTATTTTAGCTGCATCGGACAGGAGCGCTTCAGCGGAGTGTGAGAGAGAGAGAGAGAGAGAGCGCATGATTGGATAACTGCATATACTGTGGTCAGGTGACCATTGCTGGCCGTGAGGGCACCCCTCACGGCACGATGGGTCGCCAAGCAGTCACCAAACCATGAGTATGTCAAGCATAGGGGAGAAGAGGGAAATAACTGCAGCATAGGGTTTTGGCAAGAATTCCTATTTTTGATTTTGGAAGGTTAAACAGAAAGGTCCCATCTAATGCTATAATCTAAAAATCGTTTATGACATATTTCTAATTTAATTGAGAGCAACATTTTGAAATTTCACAGACAACCCTATGAAAAATGATAAGAACCCTGTCTGTAATCATACACTCCAAATGTGATGTGTCTTGTAATCATACACTGCAACTGTGATATAGGACACATCCAATACACCTTTACCGAGGTGTTCCAAAACCACATTAGTCGATCTGCTAAATGTGGGGGGGCTCCTGTGTACCAGATGCATTTGAGTCCCGTCAAGTGCAATGGAGCTGCTATCAGAAAGCAGCGCTGATGACACTACTGCATTAAGCAGCTGTCCACTCCCATGATCATTAGTGCGATATGGATGCAGCAGAGCAGTGAACAGGATGCTGGGATTGCTACAAAGACAGGTCTCCAGGGGGGAGAAGGCAGAGAGATGAGTCTAAACAACATCAAGTCACCGCAACCCCTTAGAGACAGGGTCAAAACTTTTACACGCACAAACAAACATAAAGATTGAATTCCTCTAACATCTTTCTGTGATAATCAAATCTCATTTCACTCAGCTTCCGCAAATTCAGGACCACATGACAGCATCACAGGATAGAGGACTTTAGGTGAAATCAGTTTTTAAAATAGAAAAAAACAGTGCCACTCTCCTCTATCTTTTCTGTGGCTACCTTAAAGTATTTTTCTAAAGGGGATACTAGATGTTTTTGTACATATTTGTGGAAACAGTGTTTAACCTTGTGGGTGTTTCCTATGGCAGCAGTTGACTGACATTTGAAGGCCAGTTGGTACACTGTTAACTCATGTGCAACTGACTTGACTATGCCATAGCCCTGTATAGCCTACAAACGTGTTTTTCCCACATATTGTTGGTTGGACTGGTAGCAAAAACTCATATTCTACTTACTGTCCTTTGCTCTGATAAGACATGCTAATGTTACCCTTCTGGTTAGGAAGGTTAGCCAATGGCAGCCTTGAGGACCAGACCTGCTCTTAAACCATGACCGTGAAATATGAATTCCACGAAGCTTCGAATAACACGCACGACTTTGAAAATATCTGCACACCAGATTAAGGGGGAAATATTCCACCTACTAAAAGTATTTACAGCTTGAATGACTGCGTTGGCCTTTAGCATTTATCAAATTCTAACTCAGAGATGTAACCTTGCTCTTTGAATTTTCCCACTATCTGGCCAATGAGGTGCAATTGTAAGATAGAGTGTCTAATTAGCTTAATTATGAGTTTTAAGTGAGGGATTAACAGATAAAAATCAGAGGTGGGTGAAGATTACAGAGGAGAAAAAGCTATTGTATTCTTCTATTTTCATGGAAATGGCTGCCACTTGCAATGAGCTATATGACTTAGAGCTAATGTCAGAGATGATGAAAAAAAGGGTAATTAAAAAAAAAGCAAAGAAATTGCAAGACCAGAGGAAAAGATGTATATATTCAAACTTAGCCCATATCTAGCTAGTATTTCATTGCAAAAGCATACAGTTGGTATTATGTCTGAGCTGTATATGCTACTGTCAATGAGGAGGATCTGCTGTGTTTTCCCAATGCGAAAAGCAAAGTCACACGGGGGGTAATTATCTGTGACGTGGAGACAGACATGGCTTCCTACCACACACACACACACACTCTCAAATACACACCCCAACATTTATGTACGGCCATATAGTCCCTGGTGCACAAATGTATGACTCCCAGTATGTGTATGTGTGTTTGTGAGTTTACTGAGCTATGGATGGGTTGCCCCTCAGAGCCATGGGTTGAGTGAATATTCTTAGCACGTTGGGACAGTCCACAACACAGTGCGTCCCTGTAGACCCCTGCCCTGCCTGCCTGTACCCTCTGATTTGGACAGAGGGCAATCAAGCAGACCCAGTAAACAATACACAGCGAGGCCATGGAAAACCACAGTAGCTCCTCAATGTATTCCTCTCATATCACTAGGGACACCAGTGTTTGTCCAATCACTGTGGAGTCGGAGAGAGGCAGTATGGAGGGTCTATTAAAGTGATCAAGGATGCTGGTTAATGGCCAGTGGAAGATAGGCAGCGGAAGATGACATGCTGTACAGTGCTTTCATGGAGCTTCTTAGGGAACACCCATTAGGTTGATGGCCCATAGGAAAAATATATATAGTGGAGTGTCAATGGCTGCTTTTCAAAGGCATGTTCTTGTTTATTTTATCCTGGGAATGCCTCCAGATATCTCTGAGCCAGGGGGCGAGAGCAGAGGGGGCATCTGAGGCCCTTCATGCGGCCGTCCTGAGGAGGGAAACTCCCAACTCTTTTAGGACATCACACAGTGACCCTCATTGGTACAAATGATGAGAGAGAAGCTAAAAATACTCAGACCCACACACAAATACAAACAACTTATGCAATTTCGCCTGTGCTTTATGGAGACAATGTTTTGACATGGATATTCAAGGGTTGTCAGAAAACCATATTTCCTCTGTGACAAATGTGCCTGACATCTTCATTGGCATCTTAACTTTCAGTACGTAAATGTCAAAGAACCTCTAAAATAAGGAGGCATTTACAGGTAAAAACCACAAATCCTCCAACCTAAACAGCAAATCAAATTGTCTGTCAGTGATCTCCAAAAAAAAACAACCCCTGTGGCTCTAATGACCTATATGTGATCTAACAACCTTATTGCAACACGTGAGCGCTTTCTGATCGTCAGGTCCTGACATGGTTCGTCAGCACCTTTCAAAACACATGGATCTGTTTTCTGATCTATGGTTAACAATTGGAAAAGATTTTGGTTGTCATGGTTAAAAGAAACAATGTTGACTGTTGGTAGAAGACTGGATGCGGACTGAAGTTTGGGGTGTCAAAGTCAGATGCTTTAAGTCATTAGGGGTGGTGGAATAATCTCCCTTATTACCATATAATGGCCATTAATCCACAACTGCTCTAATTGTGGCTTCCCAATCAGATCAGGGGCCCATTTAAAAAAAAGAAGAAAAAAAACGGTTTGCAAGTTTACTCATAGATTGTAAGTGGCGGCGGCTTCCTGTTTCATGAATGATTATTGCTTGCAAATTGCAGATAAATGAACAGGGCTTATGCATGGGTCACAATGATTAGCCTCAGACAAGCCCCAGATTGTGGTGCCTCAGTAAAACTTCCCTAAATAAATAAAGGTTAACTAAACTGGGTGTTTTAAGTGTTTAAATGCTGTCATTTCTTTGGTGAGGAAAAACAAATATATCTTGAAAAACAAACATGGATGTATGAAATGACAGTATTTTTCCTATAAAAACTATAGAGAGGGAGATATTTAGTGTGGCCTGCAGATTCTCACTTCTTCTTGTTTTTGCCAAAGAATTTCTAATAAGCGAAGAAGTTCCACTCTCTCGATACTTCCGGCTTCTGAACTGATTGCGGTTCCACTCTGGTTCCGTATAGGGGGCACTCACAGGCCAGTGCAGAATGACACACTATTTTCTATTGTTCCAATGATGCCATGCACATATATGCAAGCTCTGAGTCACTTCCTTTTTTCTCTCGAGGCATCGACAACACAGCTAACAGGTTAGGCTCTCCCTGTCAATGCACGTGCTAGAAAGAGGTTTGCTAAAGACCACGCTGAAATATTCACTCTGACATTCTGGTTCCGCTTCGGATGCCGTCAAGCGGGATCTCTGGTCGTAATCAGTCCTTCACTGACCAATCAGCATTCATTAGCAGAATGCTAGTGTGTTATAGGCAACGACTCAACCTGTAAGAAATCGAAAGGACATAAGTACTCGTTCATCCAACTTTTGACCTATAATCCATGTTGAATTTGCAAAAACTACAATCAAATCTGAGATTTGTCAACGGCAATCAGGCGAAAGAGACAAATTTAGCCGTCTAGCTCCATAGGGTCCCATTCATTTAGCACTCGCCTGCGATCACTCCCAGTGGAACTCTGGTGGAACTGCAACAAAATTCGGTACAATGGGGCTGAATAGAGAGTGAAATGCTCTCCGTAGACCAGCTCTGTTTTTGCTTTGCTTCAAGCAGTTCAGAATCTGCACAACTTTTTTCCTGTAATAACCACAGACCAGTAGAAGAAAATATTTTCTATTGTTCCACTCTCTGGCTAAGACTAGCTGTTGTAATGACTAACTAGAATCTGGAGTGTCATCTCCAGACAGAAGTAGAGGAAAGAGTGTTCCTCTCACATTACCTACTGCTACATTGGCAAATGATTAGGCTGCTGAAAACATCTCATTATCAGTATTTATGAGGGAGTGCGCCAGCCAGAGTAATGACAGCTTTACTCCAAAGTGGCACTCTCTCTCTTCCCCTCTCTTTCTCTATGTGCACACACACACTCTCCCCTCCCTCCCACTCTCTGTGTCTTACACACACTCTGTTTATTTGTATGCCTACAGGAGAGATATAAATCATGCAGATATAGATAGATTCAGATACTGTAAATGTTATCTCACTTTAGTACATTAATGCATTATTCTCTCCATCTCATACCCTGACCCTCCTTGCATGAGCCACTTTTAAAGAGAGCTTTTATTCCCTGCTACAGTATGTGTTTGAGAGCCTGTCCCTGAGTTTGCATGTGTGCCACCATACTGTATGTCTATCTTTGTGAGAGACAATGTGAGTTTTAGGTTTTAAGATTACGGACATTTTTGCCAGACCTCATTCTTAAAAGAGGTTTTCATCATTTGGTTTTTGAGTTATAGTGTTTAGAAAGAAGATTGTATTTAGTCAGTGAGGGTCCTAGCATGTAACGAAAGTGTGTGAACATAGGTTTGTGCATGTTAGTTTGCTTATTTCTTTACCACAAATTACGTAACATCAGCTTCAGCAAGATTATTGTATGAAGCTATATCCATGTCCAGCCCTGTGTCCAAAAAATGATGTTCCCAAGCCATTCAACAAACCTGGATTCTCAATTACGTTTTGAGGGAAATGTATATTGTCCCGGATGACGTTTGTCTTTGACATATCACAAATACATTTAGAATAAAAGTCTGCTTACGTACAAAACTGAAATACAACAACAAAAAGGAAAATGGCTGACTCTCTTCTTACCAACTCTCTTTTTTGCAAACAAAAAATCTAGCAAAGATTGAGTCACAGATCGGTTACACATGCTCACTGTTAACACTTACTGGCAAATCTCTAATATGTAATTTTGGGCTGTATAAAACATTATTTAATTGATTAATATTCTGTGTTTCAGTACAGCCAAACACAACTTTCATTTACATGTTTCTCTGTTAAAAAAGAACAATAATAAAATATTTAATTTGATTGCAGCTCATACATGCACTTCTGTACTTTGACTATGAATATAATTATTATTTTACACATGCAAACTTGTCAGATAACATACACATTAATACAGAACTATAAGAACACCTGTATTATTTGTTCAGCTACATTGGCATTCAAATGAGCACTTAGAAGCAAGAGAAAAGTGGCTTTATAGATATACATCAACGTTTTGGGGAAGCTTTTTTTTCACCATCCACACCACCAGCGTTTTTAGATGTATCTACTCAGGAGAAGATTTTTTGAATTGCTTAGTTTTCGGGTGTGAAAAACTTAGTTTGGACAGAAAGCCAACAGAGAGGAAAATATACTCTTTTAAATTAAACCAGCTCAGAGTGGACATAGATTACCATCCTCCTCAAGATCTGTCAAAATGTCAACTTCTTTGTTGGAGGCTTCAGTTTTAACTTGGCGAACTTGTTGCAAATCTGGTTCAGTCACAGATACATTCTATCTCTGCACTAATAATTTTTTTCATCTGTAGACCCAACCCAAGAGACAGAGGAGATTTCTTATTAGTTTGGATCCTGTTGCCTGAGGGGCCAGACAGCAATGAGATATTTGACGAAACAAAGAAACCCAATATTTCATCCATCGATTAGGAGGGCTGAGCACCATATTGGACACATAGGTGGCTACAAAGAAATTAAAAAGCCGCAACAAATAACTGGAAGAAATCAAAACTGGGGCACCTTAAATCTCTTTGTCTCTCCGCCACAAGTTGAGCGTCTGTTTGTTTGTTTATGTTTTGTATCCCCCGGGTTGAGAGCGTGTTGGCTGCCTGAAGAGAAGGTCACAATAGTATACGTATGTGGGCCATGAACCCAAGATCTCTCTAGACTGAAATTGGTGATTTTTTGGTGCTTATGAGTGATCTTCAGAGTACGGACCTAAACTTGTTTTTATATTCTTTTGAGATCATACTACTGTTTATTTCTCTCTTAAATTATTTTGATATCTGGGATGTTTTTATAGTTTGGGGCATCTCATGTGCATAAATTCAATCGGTATATACACTCAGCTGTCAGTTTATTACTGTAGGTACACCTAGCTAAAACAAATGCAATCTAATACAACATTCCTACAGTAAATCTTGCCTTAATGAGTGTATATACTTTTTGTTTATATAACTTAGGTACTTATTTAGTCAAAATTGTAAACACTGCAGTGATAGCTCCTCCAACATTAGATTTCATCAGTGGGCATGACATTTTGGTTCAGCGCTGTATAGAGAGGCAAAGTCCCTCCTCTTCCGGCGTCCCCCAAAGGACCTTATTTTGGAAAACAATATGTATGGTAGTCACCGGCAAGAGACAAAGATTTTTTTGATCCCGTCTGAATTGTGCCATGAATTACACAAGTACAACTTTGTCAATTTAAATGTTGCAAGTCAAGAAAGTTTGTCGTAGTACCCTTTACGCTTAGTGAACTTCATCTTTCGTCTCACACAATATACTGCACCTTGCTTGCTAGCTAGGTAACTATTAGCTAGCTATGTTCCACACACAAATGCAACGTAATCTTACCTGATGTGTTTTATCCAGGGACTGGCGGTCTTTTCATCAGCCAGGAAGCTAACGAATGAGACCCGTTGTTTGTGTGAGAACATCCCCGTATGAAACACACAGGCATCATAGCTTTAGTGAGAGAGAAAGTTATGTCACTTACACAACTTTCTGGTGTGTAGTCCTTCTAAGTTTTACAACAAACTGCGAGTTTCTTGACTTCCAAAATTATCTTTTAAATTTACAAACATCATTTTATGTGTAATTTATGGCACAATTCAAACAAGATCACAAAATTATTCGTCCTTTGCCTTTCACTACCATATATATTTTTTTCGAAATAAGGTCCCGAAGTGGTCCACAAACTGAATGTTTGGAATATCATTTTAATTGATCCCCTATGAAAGAGAGCTGACTGACGTTAGCTAGCCCCTGTCAGTGACTCAGCAGGTATTGATATAACATGAACGAAAATGTTGTGTAGTTGAAATTTATGCTAACATTAGCAAGCTAGGCTAGTAACGCACCACTTAAGCTAACAGCACATTTCCCAGCAACGCCAGCTCTAAAATGTCAGTCAACCGCTGCAATTGAAGGCCAGAGGCTAAAAGCTTTAACACAAATATGTCCAAATTATAGTTCATGTCGAAACTTAATTTTGACTTAAAAAAAAGTAAGTTATTGATGACACTGACTAGACATTATATGTAATCTGTACAAATACTCTATTACTGTAAAGTAGAGATGAACAGACACAACTTCACAGCTACCTTTCACAAAGTGGCAAAGCTTTCATAATTTCATCTATATTTAACTTTGACAAGAGGGAATGAGCATGTTTGTGTTGTAAATACTAAGTGTGCAGGCTATAATATGAATTGGCTGCAACTGGATACATGTGACTAGGGGGCAAATGGATCTAATGGTAGTCTTAATGCTGGCCTTGAATAATGAGGCCTTTGTCTAATAAAACTGGAAAGCCTCCAAATACCTATAGGGACCTCGGCTAGTTAGAGCAATAACAGTCTATCAAAAGAGAAAGCAAAGTGATTACTTAGAGGGTAATAAATACAAGGTCCATGCTGGGGAGGGACTAGGGGCTATAAAGACAGAGACTGGGACAAAGAGAGACAGGAAAAGAGAAAGAAAAAGCTTACTAGATAAACTAAACTCTACATCTCTTCAAGTACTGTACTGTAGCAGAAATCTGGTCCAAAAGAAGATATATGTACAACCAGCATCCTTATACATAGCAAAAGCAAGCTATGGAAAAAACTCAGGTGGGTGCGTATGAACATTTGCAGGTACTGAATCATTCAGGCCGAAGGCCTAGTTAACCTTGTAAATCTTTCAAGAACTACAACATAGTGAAAATTTGAGGACCTTGCTTATTGTACTGGTGACAGGTAAAAAAAAAATGAGAATCAAAACTTCTTACTTTTTAACAGGTAGAGGTATTTTTTTCGTTTCCAGGATACTTTGAAAACTACTTTAGACTGCACTTCGTAATTACTGCGTAAAATAGTTTACAATTCAGGTGAAATGTGCGGCAAGAAAGAACCACCAAACAAAGAACACAATCAAAGCCACTGTATGCATTTCTATGACAGCCAAGGGCAAACACTACACTTGAGACAGAACATGGAGTTCTAAAGGAAATATTGTCCCTTATTCAAAATGACAAAATAGTTCAAGTTTGCAAGTCAAGATTGTTTTTTATTTATTATTTTTTAGAAACATTTAAAAACCAATCAGGTACGCTTTGATTGCTTAAACAGATGAAGCAAATAGGTAACCCTGGTTTTAACACTCACAAATGTGCACACAAAAAAGGCTTTCAATGTCTGACAAGAGGGGTGACAGAAGTAAGAGATGGACTTCATCAAGACTGCTGCCTGATGGTCAGGGTTCAGACTGTTGCTCTGTTTATGGCCCTCTGTCTTCAGGCCATGGAAAGAGTGTGCGTATTTATGTGTGTGTGTGTGTGTGTGTGTGTGTGTGTGTGTGTGTGTGTGTGTGTGTGTGTGTGTGTGTGTGTGTGTGTGTGTGTGTGTGTGTGTGTGTGTGTGTGTGTGTGTGTGTGTGTGAGCGTGCGTGTGTGTGTGCGTGCGTGCGTGCGTCAGTGTGTGTGCCCTGGCTCAATCTCCAATGACTGGTGAGCGATTCATTGCCCACTACTAGAGTGACCAATGCCTTTCCACTGCAGGCCTTGATCCATTTTAGCTAATGTATTACTGGCGGAGCATTGCCGTCCACTGTCTGCTGACTGGGCTGGACCAAGCTAAACACATTTGCCGTGCTGCACTGGGCTTTTCTTAAGATTTACCAGAGAGGCAGCACAGCCTTCATCAAAGCAGATCCAAAGGCGTTTCTTCACCGTGTGAATGAACCTGAACGGGCCATACTTTGCTGCATTTTACATAAAGTTTAGTTTGGGGTGAAAAAATAAAATTCATCCAAACCTATGTGCCTCAAAGTAGAGGTGGGGCAAAGAGAATTTGGATTTGATTTTTACATTGCTATAAACTATTGAATATTTGTTAGAGGGAATAGGGAATGACTATATATGTATTCCTTTATCTTCTTCATTCAAAATGCAAAGGAGCAAATTATTTTTCATTGTCAATTTGGAACTTAACACACACACACACACACACTTTATAACAGATTCATAAAACCAGGATTCTCTTCATGTAGCTCGCTGTCTAAGGAGAAGGGGAGAGGAGATAGAGACAGAGTAGGAAGAAGGGGGCGCTGGTCTGTCTTTCCTTGGGGACCAGACTGCGCCTCCTAGCTGCCCATTAAAAACAGAATTCCTCCACAAACTGTTTGTGTTTTCAGTTTAAATCCTCCAGGGTGCTGCTTACCAAAGCAAAAGACAGTCACACCACGCCTGTCCTCTCTTTTCTGTCGTGGCAAACATTCCCTTCCTTGTTGTGCCTGAGTCCTGTCTACTATCAACATGTGGCACATGTCCTTGACAAGTCAAGAGGATCCTTCACCATGGGAGTTGTGCAGCAGCGTCAACCATGCACCCCTTTGCTTCTCTTTTCCCCTTTTCTTCCTCATCCTGTCTCCACTCTTTCACTCTCCCTCTCTTAATATTGAGTTGCCAGGGCAAAATGGGGCCTGAGGAATCTAATAACTGTGACAGTGGGACTTTTTTGGCATTGTTCCTGAAGCTGTGCAGACACACACAGGGTTGTCTGCTGACTCTAATGAAAGGTTAAATGAATAGGACAAAGTGACAGGAGATACAATAAAGAAACAAGGAGGAGAGAATATGTGTGCAAGCATGTGTCCATGTCCCTGTGTGTGAGTGTCTCTGAGGCCAGCCTCCCTAGCTCAGGGAACAACGAGGACAGCCCCTCCACAGCGCAACAATATTCAAAACAGATTGGTCTGCCACAGGGTGTGTGTGTGGGTGTGTGTGTGTGTGTGTGTGTGTGTGTGTGTGTGTGTGTGTGTGTGTGTGTGTGTGTGTGTGTGTGTGTGTGTGTGTGTCTGTATGACTCACTGGGACACAGATGCTGAAGTGGAATTCCAGCATGGGGTTCTTTGATAAATGTTAAGGTCACTGGCAGAGGGTAGGGGTAGAGGCTGGATGGGGAGGAGAGGGCGGGAGAGCGGGTGCAGTGGGGGAGGAGGCAGAGGGAGTGACGAGGGGGGACGCATGTCTCGTCTTGTGCCTCTCTCTGCCTGTGCCTGGGTGGAATGCGGAGTCACATGAAAGAGGCCCTCTTTCTCTCTCCCTCTCTCTGAGACTCGTCTCTTGTGTCTGTTTCAAAAGCGCCACTGTCCCCCTCCTGACACACTACCTGTCCGCAGATTTCCCCTCAGCTCCAAAAACACACATGTGAAAACACACAGACACACAATCATATGCACACAGGCATACACACACATACAGATGTGCCCTTCACACAGTTTAGTTTCCCTAAAACAGGAAAAGCGAACTAAGGCCCAAACAAAGACACCAAATCCTTAGACTGCTTAATTACTATGATTATCACTGTGAATAGCAACTTTGTCGCAGCAATCACAGGTTAGGACTTGTAACATGTCATCCAGGTTTGTGGTGATGTATTGCATGGCACAATTCAGTTCAATAGATGCAGCATAATCAATCAAAGTAGATTGAGACACTGACTGAGAGTTAAAGATGTAAATGTCACAGTCAAGTTTAATATGTGGCTAATATGTGGCATCAGATTGACAGAGGAAGTTTTTCTAGAGTTAATTCATGTGTTCCAACCAAACCACGAGGTGAAGGCCCACTGCAAACATTATGGAGACTACCTTGAGTGGTTGGTAGCAGGTGTGAGTGGCCATGGATAGCTACAAAGCTTCTACTGGCTCACATCCCTGACTCTCAGGAAGGGCGTAAAGTTTGCTGATTTTTCTGATCTGATGCCTTTGTCAGCAACACAGCATAATTTGTCAGTGCCTTCTGAAACTGTTACACATCACAGATGTGACAACAGTATGGCAATTTTTAGGCACAAACACAACTTTGTTAGTTAGGGAAATAACATGGTTTGGTTTAAAATGAGTACTAGAAAAATCTTGTGGTTTGGGTAAAAATTACTATCTCATTAAGGGCAGGGGACCTGGTCATGGTCACAGAACGATCATGGTCTTGGTGAAATTATACCAATGTTGACTGTCGGTGGAAAACAGAGTGCGGACAGCAGTCTCCCATGGCAATGTACCACATTTTGTTGACCCATCCACCCACCATGACCTCCTCCCTATAAAGAGGCAAAGTCCCTCCCCTTTCGGTGGAACACCATGGGACCTTAATTCGGAAAAATGATGTACGGTAGTGAATACGGAAAGACAAATTATTTTTTGATCCTGTTTGAATTGAGCAATGGTTAACACATATGATGTTCAACATCTAAAAGATAATTTTGCAAGTCAAGAAAGTCTCAGTTTGTCATAAAACTGTTGAAGTGTAATACTGTGAAAATACATAATTAGAAAGAATACACACTTCAAAGTCGCATGGGTGACATCTCTCTGAAGCTTCAATGTCTGTGTTTCGTACCGGGATGTAAAGTTACTAAGACGAGCATCGGATCTTGCTCATTCTTTCACTTCTTGGCTGATAAAACTTTGCTGGATAAAACACATCAGGTAAGATAAGGTGCTTGGTGTTTTAAGCCCCCAACGTCGTCGTCCAGGCAGCGCACTAGGATTAGGCAATGGTTAGGGTTAGGTGCCTTGAAGTCGATGTTGGGGACTTAAAACACCATCGAGCGTAAGATAATGTCACGTGTTGTGGAACATAACTAGCTAGCTAGCGAGCAAGCCAAGCATTAAAGGTATAATGGAGGATTTTTTCCAAATTTTAGAAAAGAACCGCCCTCTCCACTTTTTGAAAAAATGCACATGCGCAACACTCTACCTGCTCCCGACAGGGAACGCCTATCAAACGTGTGCACGAGAGAGCATGCACAAGCCTAGTTCTCCTGGTGCACACTCTGTTTACAAATTGCTGTAGCCGTGGCTCTACAAGCCTACTATCTAAAAGAAGATTTGCACTTTTTCCACTATGTCAGACTCGCCACCGGTAAGTGGAAATCTATTTACGACAAGCATCTCTATAGCTAACTTTAGCATGCTACAGGCCAACAAACAAGCTATCGCCGAGAGTGGGGAGGCAGCGCCGCGGTCGGAGGCTTT
This sequence comes from Gymnocephalus cernua, assembly GCA_023631565.1. Classification (NCBI taxonomy): domain Eukaryota; kingdom Metazoa; phylum Chordata; class Actinopteri; order Perciformes; family Percidae; genus Gymnocephalus; species Gymnocephalus cernua. The sequence continues at coordinate 19,294,985 of CM042427.1, read as the reverse complement.
TATATACTGTCTATGGTCGGAGTCCGTGGCTGTCACGGCACGTACGATGGCCTTATGTAAACATATCCCAGAATGATTGACAACTAGGAGGACCAATAGTTTTGATGATCCACCTGGAAAAAGAAAATCCTCCACTATACCTTTAAGCAAGGTGACGTATATTGTGGGAGACGAAAGATGTAGTTCACTATGAGGTTTCACACAAAACTAAGTGGTACTGCGACAAAACTACGACAAACTGTGACTTTCTTCACTTGACAAACATCATATGTGTAATTCATGGCTCAATTAAAATGGGATCAACAAATAGTTATTCTCCCCCTGTTCACTACCACATGTATTTAGGGGAGGGGACTTCACCTTTCTTTGCAGCTCTATGAAGATATCAACCAACTTCTTCCTTTTCTTCAGATGGACAAGAGTCATAATTCCCATGGCCACTGAAGGGCTTTGTCCCTTCAACATTTTAGGGGCATTTTCCGAAAGACTGATGCTATCCGGAGTCTCACTGTTATATGCACCAATTCCACTGGGCATATGAATACATGAAAGCGTTCACAACGTAATTGAATGCACACACAATGCACTGACATCCTTCACTGATCTTCTTCTAAAAGTAATATCCACAGTCAATAACATATTTCGTACAAGGACAAAGAGAACAAACTGCATTAAGACTGGGTTAAGAGGCTAGATCATACACTCAGCCCACAAGGTTACACGTTTGCCTGAAACATAATAAATACATTCAGATATGAATCATTATCAGTTAAAACTTGAAAGTAAAGTCTTGAAAAACCAAGGTCTATCACTACTACTACTAAGGGCTGCTGCTCCCCCAGGATTGATCCAGCATAGATGGGATTTATACATTGTTTAGTACCAGGTGTTAAATTGGGATTTGTTATGTGGTTTCAGGGTTGCTAGCTACCAAAGATCGGAGGCAGTGTTGCCAACTCTTTTCCAATGAAAGTCGCTAGCACCAGCTCCAAAAGTCGCTGAAAGTCGCTAGATGACATCATACGCTAATTTGCATATTTGTGACAGCATTACGTAATCATTTGTATAAAGCTTAGTGGTTGTGTCAGCAAAGATAAAATAATAAGTAGCCAAATAATCACAAATTCAATACAGGAATTTATTTTACCGTAGGCTATAATTATTACTTAGGTAGTCTATCTTTGAAGTAAAAAAAATAAATTCTACAAGGAGAGGGAGAAAGATCGATAGGAAGACTATTGTCCCACTTTTGTGACAGCTAATGGGGATCCTTTTAACAATAAACAATAAATAAGTCTCAAAAAAGGCTGGCTTGCCCAGGGCCAGGCCAGCTCAGTGGCATCTTTCTGCCGTTGCGTCCCGCTGTCCCTGCTTCTCTCCCCTTTCTACCTGCCTGCGCAGTGGTACTGTCTATGAGTGATACTGTGCATGAGGAGACAGCAGGGAGGGGGAGGGGCTGCTCCTCTGCTCCACAGTCACAGAACAGACTGTTTTGGAGGCCACAGGAAAGAAATACCTTGCGTGCTCGCTGGACAATATGACTTTCTGTAGAAAAGTCGCCAGATTTGTCGCTAGTCGCTTTTCTGAAAAAAAGTCGCTAAGGGGGTCTGAAAAGTCGCTAAATCTAGCGACAAAGTCGCTAAGTTGGCAACACTGATCGGAGGCAACCTGCCACTAACTATCTTGCCTTAAAGTTGTAGTATAATTTAGTAAAAGTGAAACATTGTTTAAGCAAAATATCAGAGCACCTGTCAGTTTCTGACCTATTTTTTCCCCTACCTTAACATCCACCTATCACTCTCTGCCATTTGTGCTGTCTGACTGACAAGTGCACTGAGGTAGCTTCTTCTTATTTTTTCCATTTTATGGTGGGTGGCAACCAGTGTTAAGGTGCATTACCACCACCTAGACTGAGGTCGCTGAAAAAAAAGAAACCCTGTGAAAGTTCTGATGTTCGCAAGTTCTTACATCAACTCATTTGTGACTCTGTTCTCTACAGCTATGAAGAAAACATTGTCATTGTTTGAATTATTAAGACAGAGAAAACATATATACATTGTTAAAGGAACACGCCGACTTATTGGGACGTTAGCTTATTCATCGTAACCCCCAGAGTTAGACGAGTCGATACATACCCTTCTCATCTCCGTGCATGTTGTAACTCTGTCTGCTCTGTAGCTTAGCCTAGCACAGATCCTGGAGGTTACTGGTTCCAACTAGCCTACTGCTCCGAATAAGTGACAAAATAACGCCAACATGTTCCTATTTACATGTTGTGAGTTGTATAGTCACAGCGTGTACAAATAACAACGTCACATGAGACACAGCCATCTTCTAACCGTATTTAAACTGGGAACTATATTCTCAGAAAGGCGAAGCAGTGCTACTTCTGCTACTTGGGCGGAGGGATATGCTTGCAGCACCTGAGAAGCCGAGAGCACAGTAGCAATGCTTCGCCTTTCTGATGTGCTGAGTTAAGCGTCACCTGATGACATAGAAGAGCATAGGCCTATGTGCCCGGGACTGCACTGGCCCAATTTAACCCCCCGGTTTCTACACATTGACTCACAAATAACGCAAGTAAAATGCAAGCCGTTACTCAGCCTGTGGAGATAGCTGTATTGATTAAAAAAGTAGCGTATCTGTTCGTAGTAGCATATTATGTGTGTCAGATATGCTGCTATTGTATTTATGCTGCTATTAATTATTGTTTATTTGCACATTGAGAACTGCTCTTATTTTTACTTTCTTTCTTTTACATTGTTTTTTTTTATATCAGAGTGCATCACAATTGTGTTGTATTGTTGTCTTTCACAGCAGTATAAATTACAATACAGTTTCTTATGTCTAATGTCCTATGATGGACAACAAAATGAAGCAGAAACGCCTCCTGTATAGAAATGCATGGATTTATTACACTATGCTACACTATCTAGAAAAATAATTTTCTTTTCACTCTCTATTATGTAATAGCAAAATGTAAAAAACAGTTAAAACATATAACCTACTGTACAGCGTATGCCAGATATTTCCTAAGTTCAAAGTCCTCTCTGAACATTTTGCAGAGTGGCTCAAATCTCTCATTTGTGTTGAATATCTGCTCTGAAAATGCCTTCATCAGACAGTTTCTGTCATTTCTACCAATCAACACACTGAAAAAAGGTTTGTCTTTGTGGAAGACAAATGGGACACATGTCATCAACTAAGTACACAATAGCATATACTGGTTAAAATAGTCAACATAGCCTTGCATTCCTCAATTGTGACACATTTATGCAATCACAGAAGTGTCCCCACACTCACTTACTTAATTCTGTCAGTGTACCAAAGCATGACTGAGAGTTCAGCCAACACTCAAATCTTATTCCAAGATAGTTATAGTTACTGTATATAAAATAAAGGTAACACACTGTCACCCTTCTTCTATGAGCACACGTAGAGTCCACTAATGGACTTTATAAGCTTGCCAAATCACTCCTGTGAAGTAATGTGTGCATAATGACATTTTCATGTAATGCTTTTGCCATTCAGGACAGACTCACCAATAATTCCTGGTTTAAATTGCTATGGTATTCAGGCATAAGGTACAAGGTGTAATGTGTGTGTATGTATGTTTTTTCTCTCTTTCACACAGAAGTTGTACTGTAATGGACTGTATGGCTAAACATGATGCTTCACTCTTTGCTGTGACACTAACAAGACACAAAGTTATGACCTTAAGCACCAACTGCAGTAGGAGGGCGAAGGCTGGGCAATGTAAACTGGTCCTGACTGGCCTTATACACTGCTAAAAGCAGGCCAACAACAAAACCACTAACCATGGCTGCTTTTCATAGGCAATCACAGGAAGGCCAATGGTCGCCACACTGCCTATGACAATCATGGAAATAAAAGATCGGGAGGGTACTGCGAGGTCACAAGTGAAAGAACGAGAAAGTGACTCTCTTCTTATTGATGCCAGTGTACCTGGAACACAGATGGACAGAGGTGCAAACCGTTGCAGAAACAGTGGAACAAAAGCAGCCTGCCTATTCCCATGCAGACACCATTTCCTACAACATCTACCTGGTACACATCACGTGCTGCCACAATAAGACTAGGGCAGGAAAGGAGAGTATTGCATCAGGGAACATGGCCACACTTGATCGCTTGATCGGTAAGTATCTCATTTGTTGTATTGCTTTGTCAGTTTCTGGAAGACGGTGGAAACTGGGAAACAGTACGTTATAACATCCATATCTGCAACAAGTACTGAGGTTACAAGGTTATTTGGCTTATCCTGATTGGCTGAACCAGTATGTAAATATTTAGAGCCCTGCCTCGCAAGAGTAAATGGACAAGCCTATAGACCCTGTTATGGTCCTTCAAGCCACCATGGATCCATTTTTCTTATTGAACAGGTATTATAATCGCTTTAACCAAACAGTATTGAGTAATACTGCATGACTAATAAAGAGTACTATGGTGTACTGTGATAGAAGCCTGAAGAAGAAAATGTCTGGAATGAAGTGTAAAGTTTACTTGGTTCTTTCTTTGTACAGCACATAAACATTTTTTTTTTAATGAGAGAAATCGGGATATAGAACCCCAAGGAATCATTTCAAAGGCTACTCAGGTAAAAATAACACTGTCAGGCACAGTTACTAGCAAAGAACTAGACACTCAGTGCAATAATTCCAAAGTCAACATGCTACGTCTCAGTCCTCAGGAATTTTTCATGAGCCACCACTTATCTTGTCATATCAGATTTCTTCCACTAGCTTTTTTGGAGGGAAGAGAAAAGACACCTTTAGGGCAAATTATTCTCTTTTAATCATATCACTCCGTATGGCCTGAGGAGATCTTTCCATGCCTTTTGAGTCACTGAAGCATGGGCCACTAATGCACACACCCACAAAAAAAAGAAAGCACACAATCATACAAACAAATATCGACATATACAGTATGTACTGGAACAGCAGCAGTTAGGTGTCTTTTTATCTGAAAGCAAGAAATAAGACTCCGCAGGAAAATAAAAAAATACGAGGAGAAATCAAGGAACAAAGTGGTGTCTAGAGTTTCCATCACAAGTGAAATCCCAGATTTTCTCACTCACTGTTCATGGAACAAAATTGAACAACTTTATTCTGGAGTACAGTCAGTGCAGGAGGGAGCCATAAAATATAAATTATACCACATAACCCTATACCTCCCAACTGAGCCATTTGGTTACAACTATACTTCTGTTCGTTACACAAGTCCAGCGTCTCTATAGCGTCGACATGAGTTATATTCTAGCCCTGCTGAAGAACGTATGGATTACAAGTGAAATGTAATTTCCCCTTCCGATCGGACAGTTGCCACCCAGTGACACTGAAGTGTTTATTTTACACAGTTGCCGGTAATTAGTTCTGGACAGAATCAATTAAGGCCACCTCCAAATTACAGCTGAAAATGTAAGAATCATGACTGTGTCTAGCAGGAAGAAAGAAAAATGCAGCGGAGGGTGTATTTCTAATGGCTGAGTTGTGCAAAATGTGTTCTATCATTTCTCACTTTAAACAAATAAAGACAGAGGGAGTGTGTGGCTTCTGCACACACTGGGTGTGTTCATTTACTAGGACCAAAGTTTTCCTGATTCCTTCCTTAAGGAATATGATAGTGTTTGGATTCGCATGTGAAATGAAGCCCGTAGAAGAAGAAAAAAGACATACAAAATGTAACACGTGTAAGTACAAGTATCAGTTTACAGTTTAAACACAGCTTGTAGCACTGAGCCTGATTTAAATCTCATTAACTTGCCATTTCCAAGAGTGATCTATATTCACACTACAGAGACAATACTATCGTTTAGCAGATTATAAACTGTTAGAGATACAAGAGGTACAAGACTAAACACATCTTAAATGCTAATGTGGTAACAGCTGTTAACCTTATTCAGACTTATTCCGCTATTTATTTCTCTTTTTTTCACAGGAATACAGACCAAATTTCATAATGTATTCGGAGGAAACTGGAGAGTTTTCATGAGTGTAAGTGTGTGAAGATTTAGTTTCTTACTTTGTATGCTGAGGTACAAAAAATATAATTATGTCTACTATATGTATATTGTTTTAAATCAAGTATGTCTCATGCTGTGCTCTTTATTAAATTAGAACTCCTACCATCCAATTTGTTTGAACATTTCACAGTGTCTCTGTTTAGTCGCTAAAGCCTGCAGCTTCGGTTACAGAGATTTTCATTTCAAGCCACCACTAGGTATATGACCCCACTCCCTCTTTCAAAATATTACCTTTTCTGTCACTGCCAAGACACACTATCAGTCACTCGAGAGATTATTGGGGCTGAGGACAGATGGAGAGGAGCAGAGCCTTATGGGTGCAGCAGTGACCCACTCCTGGATAAAGAATAACACTACAAGAATGCTGCTTTGATGTTGTTGAGGCTGAATATCTATAACTGTTAGCATACATATTTCCCTTCATCTAAAATAAATGTTTGTTTTTTTCTGCCTGCTCTGCCCTTACACACATTTCCTTTCACCCGTGCATCGCTGGGGCTCTTAGAGTGCAGCCTCTTCATGACTAAAATTGTACAGAAAAAGCATCTGAACATGAAGGTCAAGTAGTGATTATCTCCCTCAATTAATCACATAAAACATGGAAATAAGCAAGTACACAAATGAAAAGAACGGAGAGCAGCGAAATATATAAATGTACCAAATGGGATATCAATACATCCTTTAATTAGCACCCATTCTTTGCAAATAAAGAGGCAGGGAGTGAGAAAGTAAGAAAAGCAGGGGAAATGGAGAGGATGGAGTAGAGGGAGAAGAGTAGGAAAGAGTTCTCGATGTGAGCAGTAATCAGAGGAAGCCAGCAGGGGGGACAGGGAGGGTTGGAGGGGGTCAGAGCGGAGCACCACTAAGCAGCCTTTCTCTTCATTAGCAGCCTCTCTAAGGGGGGCGTCACAGGCCTACCTGTCCAGCAGATTATTGAACCGACTAACCAGTGGCTCCCACCCCACACACACACACTCTCACACACTCTCCCCTCTCTGATTCCCACAGACCCAGAGGAATCACGACCTAGCTGCAGCCTCGCTGACAACTTTAACTTTTTCTTTAACCTCACGTAGCAGCGCTAAAGGCTGAATCCACTCAGTGCATAACGAGGACATTTACCTCGACATTTTCACCATTATTTTATGTGGACTTTTGTTGTCCAACCTTTTCTGTTGTTGACTTTTTTTTAAAGTTCATGTATTTTCCTGCAGCAACACACCAGCACGTGTTCTCTGCCAATAACTCTGAGAATGTAATAAGTGGATAATTATCTGACACACAAGAGAGAGAGAGAGAGAAACAGAAACACACACATAAAAAGAAATACCGGCATTTTAGCTTGTGTGCAGTAAAGGAAATTTGAATTGTACAGATCCCGGACTGGTCTGGCAGGGACAAAGCAGCATGGAGATAAAAGTAATGAAATGACACTCCAGGAATGTAAATTGGCATTCTTCAGTGTAGTAGCAGCACCAGCTCAGGCTCATGAAACATCCCTGACACACACTCAGACCAGGCCAAAATACTGTGCTACACATTAATCTCACACACATCTCACTGATGAAAGGGTAAAGGTACTTTTGTGGTGCTTTTAAGTGGAGCCATTCATCTCAATCTCTCTCTCACTGTTTCTCTTTTTCTACCCCTCTACCTCCGTCTTCCCTGTCTCCTAAAGCATTCAGATATGTCCACGCAGAAATGTCTTACACTGACATGAAATGCCTCTGTGTACTTCTGTTTGTGTTTCACTGTCGCAGGTTGGCCAAGAGTTCACTGGGTATTCCTTTAGAGGTACCGTAGCACATGAACAGGCAATGAAACAAGTGTATGTAGCAACAACAAAAAAAGAAGTCAGATTACAGTGTAGTTCAGCTCCAATAAACAGCATCGTAAAAAGCAACAAGACCTAAAGCTTTTGTTTGCATTGACATCTAACACAGCCAAACCTGTCTGGTTTTGTATAAGACACTAAAAAAGACTTCCACAAACAGACCAAATATTAACTGAAAGAAAACAGTGAATATTTCAAGAAATCAATAAAACGTTGCAGAAATATAGCATGCACTACAAGAAGGAATTCTGTAGAAAGGTGAAGCAGGATTTTCAGCAGAGGAATTTTAGGCCTGAAAAATAACTTGAGAAATGTTGCTGCCAGCTATGAAATGAAGCCTGATCACATGTATTGAAGTAAACACATATAACGCATGGTTATCAACCCCGTTTATATGTGTTTGCTATCTAAGGACATTGCACTAAATTGCATTGAGTTGTAGCATTCAGTGGTTTGCATGCGTTTGTAATTGTGAAGGCCCAAATCTACAGGTAGCATAAAGTGGCTTAAGACATCATTAAAATGTAAACAAATAAACAAAATGTTTACACTGTATCTGGAGTTAAAGATTTGCCCCTAACGTCACCTAAAGGTTTTTTGAATTAATACATGGGGAGCAGAGAACACTTTCAAGGCGTGACGAAAACAAACTATATATTAAGTGACTGAAGTAATAATTCGTTGATTTAGCCTACTTGGGATGTCACAGATTGTAGGTTTTTATTTCTGATTATGGCCTTAATATGCTCCCAAATGCTAATGATTAGGCTACTATTGATTTTGTAAAACAAAGATCGGAGAGGAAATAATTGTTTTTCTTCTAAATGCAGGCAAGTACGCAAATCAGAAAGTGTGGGACATAAAAGTTACTCATTTAGACTCTGATGAGTTCAGATGACGGACCAGCACTGAAGTTGTACGAAAAAAAAGACACCAATTCCATAATGTAGGCTATTCTTGTGGTATGTTTCATCTTAATAACTTAAGTAAGCACGAGCTGAAAATCATATTTACCATTGCTGCATGTTGTATCTGACAGACCCCGGGGCTCCTGGTACTTTTCAAAGTTGGCGTCCTCAAAAAAGTCTGATTTCGCCCTCAAGTGGGGAACTTTCTCCTCTTCAATACTGCACGCTGTCTGAGGTGGTTCACCGTCGGTGTTGCTTTCACAAGCGTATCTTTGCCGTTTATCACAGTTTTTAGTAGCCTACACAACACGGGAAAACTGTCACTCTTTTCTTTTCTTTTTTTTTATCCCGAAGAGAATCAGTGTGTCCGGGCGTCTTCACTGAGAAAAACGCGCGGCAGGACGTTTGGAAACGCGTCGGTCTCACACGGAGAGGAACGCACGACCACGACACTCTGTCCCCTCTTCTTTTCCCAAATCGTAAACTGAAGAAGTCAAGGAAACAGTAGGGTTAGCTGACAAGCAGAAGCTGTGTTGTAACGGCTTGTCCTACCTTGAGAAAAACGCTTAAAAAAAACGCCTTCCTACACTCCCCCGATGATTTCCTTCTGCAGAGTCAGCGCAGTGCGCCGAGGAGAGCTGCGGACAGTCCGGGCTGGAGAGAAGGTGGCTGTGAATTCACTGTTTCACACGCCGTGTATGACTGTAACCCGAGTGAGTGTGGGTCGAGAGAGTTTCTGTTCTCGATGAGCTGATTTACGATGTTGTGTCAGCAGAAAGAGTCGCATCTTTGTGCGACAAAAAAAGTGCCCAAACCCTCAATAAATCGGCAAAGAGAGGCGCATTTACAGCACGAGGATTATTTTCTCTCCGGTGCTTATAGTTCAGATGTATTGTAGTCAAAATAATCTGCGTTTTAAACAATAACACCTGTAAGAAAATCTTATCAAATGCAGCCAAACAGGAAATGAATAATACAAAATAAATACAAATGTTTTTGAATTTCTTGCCACCTTTTAAACAGTGTGTTAACATTTGCGGGGTACAACAAGCTGCATTTCATTAAAGCAAACTTTCACTTTTTTCACTTTCTCTGCCCTCGCGGGTACAGCGCACGCCTCATGCGCTTGCACGCACGCACGCACGCACACGTGTTTGAGGCAGCTGGAAATACTGCAGGGATGTGACACTGATGATTTTCTAAGTTGTGTCCCTCACATCCCACCGAAGTGGGCGCGCTCATTAAAGTTTCATTTTTATGAGGATTTGCTCAACATTTGACTGAGACATCTCAAGAGTGAAGAGTTAAAGGAGCGAGGGGTGTGTGTGTGTGTGTGTGTGTGTGTGTGTGTGTGTGTTTAAGGATAGAGTGGAGCAGAAAGAGAGACATACAGTACAGCGGTCCTCAGAGTGGCTGCCTGCCTCATGCAGCCTGGCTCCTCCACTGGGGTGAGAGGCAGCAAAATCCCAGTCAAGCGTCTGGAAGCCCCACTTGCATGTTTGGTCAAGGGGTAAATAATAGATCAGGGATTAGGCTTGTGTAGAATTCATTCCAGGGTAACAAGCTACTGAGGTCCCAGGTTATGCATATTCATTCCTTGGCCAAGGCCGTGGGAGAGCGAGGACCATATGCCATGTTTGTCAGAAGGCTTACATCACTAATTAAGCAAGATATTACATACTTATATGAGCAACAAAATAAAAAAGCCTTTAAAGGACTGTCCAGGAAAAAGCACTGGACTTCCAATGCTTTGATGCTGCTTTACTTTGACTCAGGAAGTGTTTTCTATTCAGCAGTGTTGATTAACCATATGACGCAGGGGGCTGTGGATTAGTAATATGACATAAACTGCACATTAAAGAAAAACATGACCCTTTTTTCTTTGCTGTTAGCATCAGATGAAAAATCTCGGTTGCAACAAACACAAGAAGTGCGATAGCATAGTTATGATAGTGGGTGTGTGGATAGCCATATAGGGCCTACTGTTTTTTCAGCTTCAAACTATTTCATTAGGTTATAATTGTTGGAACAATTGTGCTTCTGAACAGTGTTGCAGAGTGGGCTGCATGAGCAGGGTCAAACATCCCATTCTCTTATTGTGGTGGAGCAAAAAGTTCATTTAGAATTGTAATGTTCTGATAGAGGTATAGATCTAAGCCCAGGTACAGGGTAGTATGTTTAAGTGGCAACATTTACTCTAGTTTGCAACAGCAATTACATGTAAAAAGAAATGTATTTTAAGCATATAAGTGAATGAGTGAGTGAGTGAGTGAGTGAGTGAGTGAGTGAGTGAGTGAGTGAGTGAGTGAGTGAGTGAGTGAGTGAGTGAGTGAGTGAGTGAGTGTTTAACCGCAAATTGTTCATACAAAGTGTTTACTGACAAAGTATTTTATTTGTTTTTCCTACAGTATCCACTCCTCCAAAACAATATCTGCTCATAGCAACTGATGTTTTCTATGGTTATGTTTAGGTCATTTGTTAAGTTCCATTTGGTTAGGGAAAAATCGGGGTCTTAATTAAACGAAAGTCAACACAAAGCTGAAGCATGAGACACGTTTACTGTGTTAACATTTAACCGCAACCACGATCTTAACTAAACCTTTCCAAAATGCTAGCCTCCCATTGCCAGACCTACTGTATGTCCACAGCGCTGTGAAGTAGGTCTGGCTACACCACAGATACATTCTGGTATAGGAGAAAAAAACACGCTCGGGGTTGTTTACATTTCTTTAAACCAATCACACACAATAGCGCTAAGTTCTGGACACAGCGACGGTGGCTCTGTAGAATAGTCCTGGGAAGGAACATGTTTGGTGGAACATTTGCAGCCTGCAAAAGAAAACTCTACATACAATATTAAAGGAAGTAAACTGTTCACACAATACAGTAATGTGAGCTATTTAAATTAGCTGGTTACACATTACTTACCTTCTGGTTGTACACAGGATGTAGGGGCCTATTTGGTAACCCCATACATGCAGTGACCTATTCAACCATGTACAGGTACATCTGTGACGGTGTGACATGCTGACATGCATTTTGCTGCTTGACATCAGAGTTACACCTATTGTACATATAAATGTTAGTTTTGGATTATGGCACAACACAAATCATAATTAGGTATTGGTTAATTTAACACATGTTTAATAAAACTAATCATTGCTTTCAACTTTTAAATGAAATGGAGAATGGTACTATGTACTAGAGCCAATAATTGAGTGATATTTGCTTACGGTAGATATATCCATGTCAGTGTATATGTCAGCCAATAAATAAGGAACAAGAAATTGCATTACAAAAATGCCAAAGATACGTTTGAGGTAATTTACATCATTACCTCAGGATGCGTTTCAGCCGCTTCATCAATCAGTCATCTTGCTGCCGAGAGAACAGATTTGATTTTACTCTACTTTCTTCTGTTTTATGCACATAAGGCACATGAGGATAGCTCTTTGCTCTGACCAATGCCAAAACTTGGGTGGCCACACAGCATTACTGTGCCTGAACACATCCTGCATAGACACTGACCGCATAGCGTGTCCACCAGAGAGCAATGACAAGTTGGTGTTTCAACTATAAAATATCATACAGTACATATTGTGGTGCCAAGTCTTTAAAAATCAAACAAAAGTATAAACAAGCAAAAATGTTGGTGGTAATATCGGTAGCCTAAAAAATACAGTATCAGATGAGCTCTACTGTGTACCAGCCTGGAATTCAAGTGGGCACTACATATATACTGTACAAGTAGCTAGTAAAGGCAGCTTGATAGAGAAGGAGAGTACATGTTTATTTGTCCCTGTGACAGGATCCTACTGTTCACTAATTATCCAGCGGGACCACTGATAATGAGCTATTGAACCTGCTACTGAAGTGTTCCACCTCCTGGGAAGGCCATCAGCTGCTGCACTGCCCTCGCAGATCCATCAAATGCACAGAGGTCCTCCTGTTCATTAAGTTCCAGTCACTACCAAAGCATAGACAGGTCCAGAAAGGTCAGTTTAACCATCCCGAGAGCCGTTGAGACTTCTCAAAGAACTGGCTCATAAGTTGTCTTCGCAAATCAGGAGGCAGTGTTTCTTTATTACTACTACCAGTGATGGAACATTTGTGATGCGACATATATGTCACACTTATGGTAACTAACTATGTTTTTTTCTCTTAGATAAGTTTATTTGCCTTAAAAGGCTTCATACAATCTGTATAACATACAAAAACAATTTTTTTTTACCCTGGAATTGGATAAGCAAAAAACTTAAACAGCAAAACAGCGGTTATGATCATTTAGGTATCAAAAAAGGAAAACATGTAATCAACAACTGTTAAGTAAAACTGTATTACAGATACAGTTCTGTGTATATATTTCTTACTTTGATCCGTACCAACGCATAGAGAAGGAAGTACAGGTGTTGGAAATAAGACCAATACTTTTCTCATCTAAAAGCTGTTTTCCGACTGGACAACATTTACTCAGGGCGATCAATGTCCCATGTCCTTGGTCTCCTCTCTCATACACAAGGGAAATATGAACTTAAATACAACCTCACCACCTTAATTTACCCTTTCACCAAGCAAAGGACAAGCTCTCTAGTATAGAAGCCCAAGGGAAATAGCCTGACTCTTTGTTCCCACACATCCTGAGGGGGCTGACCGGCGTTGGGATGGCACACTAGTTAGGTTAGCCATGAGTGAGGGTGGCCCTGAGATTCATGGCACTGTGGATACACACACACACACACACACACACACATGCACACATACGCTGCTGCTGCTGCCTCTAAGAGGTGGGTCTTGTGTGGATCAATTCCTCCTTTATGAGGGTTCTCGTCTGTTGAGGATAGGACCAGAAGGTCATCAGATGGGAGTCAAACAGAGTTCCGTACGCCATCTCATTGGGGCAGGGGTTAGGACATGAACAAGGGGGCTTGTGCACACAGCATGTTGGGGGGGCTTATGCAAGGTCAGCGACATCACATGCATACAGGAATGCACATGATTGCAAAGACAGTGTAAGGTTTGTCATAACTGGGAAGGTTTGAGCTAAAATTGTCAGATTTAGGTGCACAGATATTGTACAGAATGTCTTAAGGCTGAAAAGAGGGAAGAGAAGTGGTAATCAATGGATTCTCTGTCCTGGGGTTTTGTAAGGCAGTCCAAGGTCTCACAGGATTCAGCATGAGGATGGCTCATGCTTGAGGTCAAGAGTGGCTGATATTTCTCCCACGGACTCCAGCGAGTGATATAATATCCCTCCTCGGGGCATCGCTTGAATAGAAATGTGTACAAACAAGCTTCAAAATTGAACATGAATTTATTAAGCAATTTTAAAGATTTGTCATGGCCAATTTCAATTGCAAAAGGCACCCAGTGTGATAACAGCTTCTTATTATCTAATCTTATTCAACAAGAAAACATTAGACATTCAACAAATAGAGTCATCAGCACGCTACAAAGTGGCTGTGTTCAAATACTTATTTTAACTCTCACATGTTGGAGCCTGTCTCATTTCAATGCAGGGGGCGTGATGTTCTACTAAACACTGTGCAGGTTTGATATCCCAACTGGCATTTGTACAATCAATGTTCCTTTAAAGCTGGGGACTTGTGACTCTTTAGTGTCTATTGTCATCTCCCGCAGTTCTCAGGTTCTTTCCTCCCTCAGCATCAAAGCTAGGCCACATTAATGCAGACAATATCCCCACTTACCTGAGGCGGCAGGCGGAGACTGTGCTTTCACAATTCTCCATGGAGTGTCATGTTTTTCCCCGGGATGTGCCTCTCTTCCTTCCTCTGTCAGCATCGGCACAGCAGGTCTTGTCATTTGGTTCTTGAATTTTTCATGCAGGTGGATTTGCATGATCACAGTTCTGTGTCACTTCTTTCCCTGGTAGATTAAATGCTGCCTAGCACTTGAACTTCCCTGTGACTCCGTTGAGGCAGAACAGAAGTGAGACAAGCATGGTTATTGGGATTGTCAATGCAAGAGCTGTCTTGTTCTAAGGGGTGGCTCTTCACATTTTAACAGTTGGGCAATTAGACACGAGAGGCCCACAAAGACGACTTCAAACAAGGGTCGGTTTACATTTGCTACTGTATTGTTTACATGTGCAGCTATACGTCTGAGTCAGTCATAGTCTGTGGCATTTAGTAAAGAAGTTAAACCATGCTGTGAAATTTTAATGACAGCGTACGTGTGGTGTTTTGTAAAGGTATTTTAAGTACGAGCCGAGAGACATGTATACTGCTATTTTTCCAATTAACAGGACACAACAGTATGTAATTTGGCTGGGTAGGGCACATAATATCAGCAACAAAACCATCTGTTTAATCCAGCTGTACGCAGTATTCCACATATGAACTAGTGTTATAAGTGATATACTGTATATGACAAATTCGATCATAAGTGAGTTTAATCATTACATTACATTACATGTCATTTAGCTGACGCTTTTATCCAAAGCGACTTACAATTAAGTGCTTTCAACTGTGAAGGAACAAACTCCAGACAACAAGTAGTAAGTGCAAGTACATAGCTTTAAATAAGTAAAGCTACAAAGAGACATATGAAAGTGCAGGTTCAAGATTTTTGTTTTGTTTTTGTTTTTCATCCGAGGTGTAGTCGGAAGAGATGTGTAATCACTTGACCATCACTCGCTCAAAAAACTCCACGGATCATAACAGCGACTCAAGACGAAAACATCCTTTGAGCTATGATTTATGTCAACAGATATCAATTTTAGAGAGCTCATTTATACTATGAGTATGAATCTTGGGTGAGTCTCTTTTCAGTCGCAAACCCACAATTCCCATGACTGCCAGGAAACAAGCTAATGATCGAGTGTTCAATTAAAGATTCTTTCTTCACTTTCCTTTACAAAGACTGGTTCTACACAGTACGTTAATTAAATGTGCTATCAAAATAACATTTAACAGTGTACTTTTAAAGAACGTTGAGCCAAATGACAATACTGCTGCAACATACTTATCTTAATCTATTATAATAATTTACATATTATTTATGTAAGAGAAATGCGTTTTGAGTGTTTGATCTTAATGATACTTATCTACAGTGTGCATAATTTACCCATGTATAATCTGGCCCCAAGAAGCAGGTTTAATTGACATATAGACAAAATAAATTAGAAGACAGACCAAAAATCACTATCACATATGTGTTTTTTCGAATTGATTAAACGATAAACTGATTTGTAACCTGTTCCATACATCCAATAAAAGCATTTAGATGAAAGAAGTGAAATCAAATAATGACAGAGATTGAGGTGAGTGTGGAAATGCAGGAAGCACGTCATGGGTGATATCAAAGAGTGCTTGGCAGAGGCCTGCCTTTTATGTGCCTAAAATGCTCAAAGATCTGGATTAATCTGTCATTAGAGGCAGACAACAAACACTTTAAAGAGGGAGATACAGTTTGCTTCAGACATAGAAAAAAGCTGCAACAGGCACTGTTAAACATGGTGGATCATGCCTGTGTGGAACTTTTAAGCAACTGGAAATGTCTTGGGCCAAATTATAAGCATTTGACGATGAAAGAGGGCATAGTAAAAAAAAAAAAAAAAAAGATCCCTTTGAGTTAAGAACTTCCTCAGAGAGAATTGTGTTAATGTGACTTCCTATTGACTGTATTTTGCTATATGATCTGCCTCTTAATCCCTTTCAAAGTTTCTTAATATAATTCAATTTAAGTGAATTTAATTTAAGGGAATGACCTTTGACCTGAAGATGAAGGTGCAACTGCAGGAACCAGACTTAAAACCCTGTTGCAGATGTATGATGGTCATTTCTCATAACAAGGGAGAGAGACATAGATACATAGATACATAGATACATAGAGAGAGAGAGAGAGAGAGAGAGAGAGAGAGAGAGAGAGAGAGAGAGAGAGAGAGGCTTGTTCACAAATACCATGTGTCAGTTTGTACGTCTGAACAAGAAACAGTGGGCAGGCAGATGTTGCGCATTATGTACCAGTCTACTGCCTCTAAAATTGTTCCGCAAATGAGGATCTTAATGAGAGGCAGTGTTCGTGGGTCAAGGAACAGCCTAATCATGCTAAGTCAATTGCATCTTTTCTCTTTCTCTCTCTCTCTCTGTGTGTGTGTGTGTGTGTGTGTGTGCGCGCGCGCGCGCGTGTGTGTGTATGTGTGTGTGTGTGTGTGTGTGTGTGTGTGTGTGTGTGAGGCAGAGAGCAGATGAACCAACATTTGTCTGACTGAAGAGGAGTGCCAGTCATCATATTTCTTCATTTTCCTCTCTCACCCTGTGCTCCAAATCTGGCTGGACACTTAAGTACATTAGCCACACAATATGGAGTTGTCTTGTCTCACCAGCAAAACAAATGTCAAACACGTGTCTTTGTTCATTTTCACTTGCTTGCATCTAGTGCTCAAAACTTCCACTGAGGATTCAGAGATACAAAATGTATTGTGCATAATGTCTTTGACCTTACAATAGATCATTAAAACATATAAAACCAGGCAAATATCAAATATCAACAAGGGGTGAGATATAAGTGTGTCTATTAAATGAAAAGCAACATTTTAAACATAACTGCCATATAAAGATCAATATCATATCTTAATGTTATTTCTCTTTGTTGTCATTCGTGTGGCTGTTGAGCTTAGATATAACAGCAGGGATTTACAGCCTTGTTAAACAGCACTCACAGACACAGATCATTCTATGTAGTTTGTGTGTGTGGTGTGTGGTGTGGTGTGGTGTGTGTGTGTGTGTGTGTGTGTGTGTGTGTGTGTGTGTGTGTGTGTGTGTGTGTGTGTGTGTGTGTGTGTGTGTGTGTGTGTGTGTGTGTGTGTGTGTGTGTGTGTGTGTGTAATAGCACAAAAGCTACACAACACATCACCTGTAACTTTGACACATTGTGATATTTCTCTGACAATTTTTTGTGACATTTTATTATTCCACCTTTGATTTTCAATTACACTACTTTTATTTTTTAAGGCTCTGTATACAAAATGTACAATGTATAAAATATGGACATGATATATATACGTCTTCTTCTTCTTCTTGAAAGTATGTGCTCGTCAAAGCCCATAAGACTGCTTTAACATTTTAAAGGCATTGTATTTCATTTCTCAAGTGATATACATGTTTTATCAATTGTTTTGACATTGTATTACTGCTAAAGATACTATCACATATGTGTTTTTTCGAATTGATTAAACGATAAACTGATTTGTAACCTGTTCCATACATCCAATAAAAGCATTTAGATGAAAGAAGTGAAATCAAATAATGACAGAGATTGAGGTGAGTGTGGAAATGCAGGAAGCACGTCATGGGTGATATCAAAGAGTGCTTGGCAGAGGCCTGCCTTTTATGTGCCTAAAATGCTCAAAGATCTGGATTAATCTGTCATTAGAGGCAGACAACAAACACTTTAAAGAGGGAGATACAGTTTGCTTCAGACATAGAAAAAAGCTGCAACAGGCACTGTTAAACATGGTGGATCATGCCTGTGTGGAACTTTTAAGCAACTGGAAATGTCTTGGGCCAAATTATAAGCATTTGACGATGAAAGAGGGCATAGTAAAAAAAAAAAAAAAAAAGATCCCTTTGAGTTAAGAACTTCCTCAGAGAGAATTGTGTTAATGTGACTTCCTATTGACTGTATTTTGCTATATGATCTGCCTCTTAATCCCTTTCAAAGTTTCTTAATATAATTCAATTTAAGTGAATTTAATTTAAGGGAATGACCTTTGACCTGAAGATGAAGGTGCAACTGCAGGAACCAGACTTAAAACCCTGTTGCAGATGTATGATGGTCATTTCTCATAACAAGGGAGAGAGACATAGATACATAGATACATAGATACATAGAGAGAGAGAGAGAGAGAGAGAGAGAGAGAGAGAGAGAGAGAGAGAGAGAGGCTTGTTCACAAATACCATGTGTCAGTTTGTACGTCTGAACAAGAAACAGTGGGCAGGCAGATGTTGCGCATTATGTACCAGTCTACTGCCTCTAAAATTGTTCCGCAAATGAGGATCTTAATGAGAGGCAGTGTTCGTGGGTCAAGGAACAGCCTAATCATGCTAAGTCAATTGCATCTTTTCTCTTTCTCTCTCTCTCTCTGTGTGTGTGTGTGTGTGTGTGTGTGCGCGCGCGCGCGCGCGTGTGTGTGTATGTGTGTGTGTGTGTGTGTGTGTGTGTGTGTGTGTGTGAGGCAGAGAGCAGATGAACCAACATTTGTCTGACTGAAGAGGAGTGCCAGTCATCATATTTCTTCATTTTCCTCTCTCACCCTGTGCTCCAAATCTGGCTGGACACTTAAGTACATTAGCCACACAATATGGAGTTGTCTTGTCTCACCAGCAAAACAAATGTCAAACACGTGTCTTTGTTCATTTTCACTTGCTTGCATCTAGTGCTCAAAACTTCCACTGAGGATTCAGAGATACAAAATGTATTGTGCATAATGTCTTTGACCTTACAATAGATCATTAAAACATATAAAACCAGGCAAATATCAAATATCAACAAGGGGTGAGATATAAGTGTGTCTATTAAATGAAAAGCAACATTTTAAACATAACTGCCATATAAAGATCAATATCATATCTTAATGTTATTTCTCTTTGTTGTCATTCGTGTGGCTGTTGAGCTTAGATATAACAGCAGGGATTTACAGCCTTGTTAAACAGCACTCACAGACACAGATCATTCTATGTAGTTTGTGTGTGTGGTGTGTGGTGTGGTGTGGTGTGTGTGTGTGTGTGTGTGTGTGTGTGTGTGTGTGTGTGTGTGTGTGTGTGTGTGTGTGTGTGTGTGTGTGTGTGTGTGTGTGTGTGTGTGTGTGTGTGTGTGTGTAATAGCACAAAAGCTACACAACACATCACCTGTAACTTTGACACATTGTGATATTTCTCTGACAATTTTTTGTGACATTTTATTATTCCACCTTTGATTTTCAATTACACTACTTTTATTTTTTAAGGCTCTGTATACAAAATGTACAATGTATAAAATATGGACATGATATATATACGTCTTCTTCTTCTTCTTGAAAGTATGTGCTCGTCAAAGCCCATAAGACTGCTTTAACATTTTAAAGGCATTGTATTTCATTTCTCAAGTGATATACATGTTTTATCAATTGTTTTGACATTGTATTACTGCTAAAGATACAAGTACATTTTTTATAAAAATCTGATTTATGACAAACAATGAATAATAATATAATTTTTTTTTATAATGTTTTTGTAACATTGACTTTTTTTTAATGTAGATCCAATATTTTGAATATGCCCTAATAATTATGTTTGGAGGGGACTTGATATCCAAAGGCTTTTTTCCCAGAAAACATCATGATTTGTCATAGCAGAAAAAGCATCCACAGTATTAGATGATTAAGAATTCTTTCACATATATAGGTTTTTTGTTTTTTATAATTTAGAGCTTATAGATTTGACCCATGGTGGTTCGGCCTTGATCTTAATCGTTGCTCAGAATTGGTCTTGGTCAGCTAAAATGTGCTTCTGATGAAGGGAGGCATGGCTGATTGAAGAAGTCACCACCAGGGCGATTTTATGTCAAGTTCTCTGGAGCCTATAAAAATCATATCAAATCAAATCATGATTATTTACACAGCACTATGTGCAGTGGAATTTGTTTGTGCCTCACTCCAGGAAGCAACTAACAAACAGTAAAAAAGAAAAATTGAATAAAATACTATAGAATAAAATAACCAAATTAAGTAAAATATGTTACATAAGAAAGAAACAATAAAACAATATATCAGTATGTTTCAGAAAATGTAAATGAAACAGTGAAACAATGAAAACAGAATGAGTTTCAGAAACTTGAAACAATATAATCAATGTTTATAACATATTATTTATATAGGCCTATTCCATGCAATGAATAGCAACAGTGAGTGCTGTTCTTTGAATTTAATCACTGGAGTGGTGTTTAATTAGCCTACATCAAACCATGCATGCACACATTTGGTTATGCTTTCTGTTGTGATAAAGAAACACACATTATAGCCCAATTATAAGCCAACTGTAGGCTTACCGATTACATATATAATCAAATGTTGTATTAACCTCTAAGATTAGGTTTTTGGTCAGTGTTTTTTTTTATCCAAAGGGTCCGCGTTTAATAGGCTAATCTTGTACATACTATTGTATTGTAGGCCTATATTTTAAGTGTGTCCTTAGTGTAAAAAACATTGACTACAGTCTATGGTAAAAACATAGGATATGTGAAAAGTGTAAAAGTAACTAAAGTGTAACTATTTTAATTAATAAGCCTATACAAAACTTAATTATGTTGAGGACCACTTGAAACAACCATAATGACTGCTTATGGTACGCGCATCCACCTTTGGAAACCAGTGCATTCGGATCACTCCTACCGTACGTCAACTCTAGCCGTCGTAAGATGACGTAATTACGTGACGCGGAGGTACAGTAACGGAAAACAGCGGGCTTGTTTGAAAGCAGGAAAGCGTTTCGGTAGTTATTGACAACGGTGTGATTCACTGAGAAAGTTTGTTTTGGTTTTCTATAAAAGGATACAAATGGTACGTTTCATTGATAATTAAACTCTGGCGTTAAAGCATGTGGTGACGTTGTTCTGACGTATCTCGGAAGACTGTCAACAGCAGACAAGAAACGGAAAATATGAATGTTTGTAAAGTGGCTAACGTTAGCTAAGATGCTACAGTAGCACAACTAACGTTATGTTGTATTAGCGACGTGCTCTAAAGCTTCTGCTACAGTGTTGATATCTGCTTGGTTTGGAAGTTACCGAAACGGGTAAGAGACAAACTGTGTACATTTTTCTAAAGCGCGTCCTGTGAGCTTGATTGTCTCATCCTGCGAGTCTAAAGACAAGTAACGTTGACGTTACTGACTAGCTAGCTAACGTCAGATGAACAGTACAAATCCCCACTCGATATTCCAAATGAACAGTGTCATCGATGATTAAATACGAAGGGCGTATTACATACTGACAACTGTATACTCTTTTTATCCACTACCACAAGTTTTCAAAGTGTCCAAACTGACCTAAGTTGTTATTTTCTTTTCTTTTCAGTCCCAAAATGTCCTCCAAAGACGACACTCGCATTCTGGTTTTGGAGGAGCAAGTAAAGAGTTTATCAGATGAGTTAATGCAATGCCAGGTGTGTATGAACGTGTGTTCAAAAGAGATGTGTACACACTGCTGGATTGTGGTATCTGCTATCTAAAGAATGTATAATACTATAGTAAACACAAATGTTTAACGCTTCCTAATAGCACTATAACATGAAATTGCTCTCAAATAGTGACATTTATTAAGTGAACTAATGACAGCAAGTTCAATCAGCAAATTTCCAGTCCTGTGTTTGTTTATTGGGATCTCCATTAGTTGTTGTAAAATACATGCTATAATATTCATCAATGTTTTCATTTACAGTGTATATAGTAAACAGTAAAGTAACTGTACTACCCCTACATATACATTATTTGCTTGTGGTAGCGTAATGTGATCCCTCCTCACCTCGTTTGATAACTGAGTTGACAATTGTTCACTCAGTGTGAATATAATTATTACATTAACTGTTATTTTCACATATTTGAATTTTTCGTGAGCCTAATGAAGCAATGAGTAAAATTCATTGTTCTTACCATTGTAAATGTTTTGTCTGATTACATGTACATCTTACAGTTGCCATTGCCAGAACCTCTTGCTTCACAGTACACACTGTGTGCAATGATTTTTTTGCATTGTCGCTATTTGTCATTTGTATCAGACAATGAATACCCACTAAATATCACACCATTCTCAACTTACTTACCAATATATTTTTTGAACAGATAAACACATAATGTGTCATTGTGTAACATAATTAAAAAGTATTTCTGGGGAGACAAGTTAACAATGCCTGCTGGAAAGTACATTAGTCAGCTGTTTCTGTTTCACCTCCACACATTTGAACTCATAAGGCATGAACTAATGGTTATATTGTTGAAGGTTTAGGACTAGCAGTTGAAATTGAAAAGCATGTCTACTATCAGGGAGTTAGTTATTATTTAAAGATTTGTTGATTTTACTAAGTTGCATAAGGCATGTTTTAATTGTTTAGTTTTCACTACTGGTTAGTTGCAAATGTCTGTAAATGACCTGACCACACTTTTAGCAAAGACAGTAAATAATGTGCAGCAAATGTCTGCTTCCAGAGTACATTTGAATAAATTGACCCCCCATTTTTCTATGTATTTAAATAAATACACATAGACACAGAAATCGCTCGTGAGCAGATTTGAGAACCTTTCATCTTCACTTTGTAAGTCAGTTATTGAGGGAAGGTGTCCTTGCATACTCACCACCAGGTGGTGCCTAATAACATGAGCAAACTTAACCCAGCATTTGTCACTCTGCATATTCACATTACCTTGCTATACAGGTAGGTAGACAGCTGTAGGGTTCAGCAGATGATGAGTTTTTATTAGACTGTAGATGTCACCTGAAACGTGCCAGGAACATTTGTTGTGGTGCTGTTTGGCTATAACCACTATGGCTATATGTGTGCCTGTTGTTGTACAAACCTTTTCGGAGTTTTTTCAGAAAAAGAAGTTTGACACATTTAGACACAAGGCATCTTTACAAACTTGTATAGAGAGTGATTTGAAATGCATGCATGCACCTACGTAATTCAATAAACCCAAAAACGTAATTCATTTGCTTCCAATTCACTATACCGAGTATGAATAATTGACAGTTTAAATTCTCTAGACCCAATAGAAACCCCCACCTATTACAGTCTCATGTATATTTTGAGCCCTTTTTTATTTTAAAATTAGAATTTATTAAACAATTTGTTGCTAACCATATGAATGATTTGTTTTTTTTCTTGTTTAATGTTTTGTAAGGTGTTTCCAGTGTTGGAGAAAGTAAAGGAATTTGTATTATTAGGGGTGTTTGCTCATCTAAAAACCCAGAAAAAAAGCACAACTAACTGCTGTGCATCACTTATTTAATAATAGCACTGAGTAGGCCTTTGTCCTACAAACATTATGACTAGCAAATAAGAGCACCTTTACACTGTAATCATGTAACATCCATGTTAAAATGTTTGTTTCAGTTGTAAAGCACTATACTCCTACAAGTTTAGCACTGATACTTTGTTCACTTCAGACAGTTCCTGCTGCCCTACATTGGACATTGAAGCCATCCTTGGTGGTCTTGTCTAGAGTAGAACATCAGTGATTCTGTCTATCTAATAGGAACCTTTAGTTGTGCAGTGTACCATTTAAATAGTGGCATTTGAATATGACTGATGTCTTAAGTCTCTGGCAAGATGTACTCCAGGACAGCCATTAACTACAAAGAGCTTCATTTGTCGGCCAGCAGATGTTCCTCCTAGATCATGCTCATTTTATTAATATGTGGCTGAATTCCAGTGGCTTTCTTTGGTATGTTCAGCCCATGGTGTTTTAGTGTCTAGATTCAAAATTAATAATTCAGCCATCATCAAACACACGTTCGATGCATCTTTAAGTACACATATGGCAGAGGAGAGATCTTGATGAATGTCCTGACTGAACACTTGTCTGTGGAACGGCTAATAGCAGCCAAAGGCCAGGCAGAGGGAGACCACCTATTTCAAGTCAACCACGCTGCTTAATTTCATCGTTAGCTGCATTGCAGGGCTGATGTGCTGAAATCTCTGTCCTCCTTTCCCCTGCTCTCACTCTACACACACACACACACACACACAAATAAATACAGAGACATATATCTACAGTCCTTCCACTTATGTGTTCAGCTCATGGTCTTATCAAGGTCTGCTTCTGCCATTTTAGTAAATAATTGATTAGACACTATTTGAAAGGGGGTTAAAATTCATGTACTAATTGGAGACCAGTAGATTCCAGTGGGAGGGATGACTTTTATCTTATGATGATGTGAACATAATTTATCAGATAATTTTATATTAAGTCGATTTGGTATAATTCTGTCTTTTAATGTCAGAAAATGTAGTTTTTAGATGTCCCTCATTAAATGTAATGTAGCTTAAAAATGTTAGAAAAAAACAGAGACAATTTGAATTGGAAATGTGTCAGGGGCTGGCTGGGTTTTTCTACTTGAAGATGACTCTCTCTGTCATCAGTTTTGAGTTTCTTTGGGGCTAGTTACTTTGGAGCTGTAGTGGAAAACATATCTGGAGCGCAATTGATTAATAAAGCAAATGCTCGACTGCTGTGTTTTGATTTGGATCCCAGCTCTCCCCAGTCATAAATAGTGCATAATGACAAGTGTCAGTGCTGGCTCCCCTTAAGTCGAAGGTCACATCTCTGCGATTCCTGTTTAGAGAGGCTCATGATTAGGGAGGGCAGGCCAGATCAAAAACTATTTTGTACAAGATATTTAATTATTGATTGACTACCCCTTCTGTCGTATACTAATGTCATTGAGCATCCTATTTATTTTTTTGTTTTTCAGTGTGAAAAGTGCTGTGACTTAAGCTATTTATCTTAATTAAGAATAACAGCTGTTGACTCGCTAAATCCTTTATTTTCACAGGCAGACAAGGAGTTTGTGTGGTCCCTATGGAAACGCCTGCAAGTGGCAAATCCAGACTTGACCCAAGCTGTCAGTTTGGTGGTTGAGCGGTGAGTAGATTAATCTTTCAAACTGCTACCTGAGAGGCTCAGTAGCTGAAAATTCCTTTATCTCACAAGTGAAGAAAAATATGTGTGAAAGTCGTTCAAGGGGTGTTTAAGGCACCTTGGCCGTTCTTCTGGGGTTATGACGGAATCGGATGCTGATTTAAGCCTTCTTATCCCCGGTCTAGTAGTTCAACCATGGAAACCCTTTTGATGAAAACACTCCTCCTCTGCCGCACCCGTTCTGGACAGTTGAAACACTCCTGCCAAATACTTGTCTTTATCGGATATATTGTAAGATTGAATATGACTTCTTTTGCAGGGTGGCTAAGCTGCACAAAACACAGTGGCATGGGAACTTTCAGAAAAGAACAGCGGCACAGGCCTTTTCACAGTTGATGCACAGTTGGAAAGATTAAATATATTCCTCATTAGGTTTTCATTTTTTATATATATATATATTTGACTTTGCTGGTATCACTGTAGTTTGAACACCGTTTTTTTCCACTTACATATGTTGAATTAAATGACTAGTTTTTACTGACTTTTTCCTTTTGAGGATACCTTAGAATATTTTCTCTATCATGGGTGCATATCACGTACATTTTGAGGCCTATCAGTTGTTTGTAGACTCTTAATAGGGGTAAAACACAGTGCAGTAGCGTGCAGACCCAGAGTTCCTCTGTACCTGTGCCTCTCATTCCTTCTCCACACCCTCTTCAGTTCCTTTATAGCCCCATAGTAAACCCATCAAAGTATGTTGGTCCGCTGAGACTCGTGGGGAAACATGCACCCAGAGAGTGTATGTGTATTGTATCACCTGATGCGCAGGAGGATATTGACATGGTAATTGTGTCGACTCCAGTCAAGCGCTGGTGCCCACTGGGAACCGCCATTCACCCTCCCCTCCCCTTCCTGTGTGGATCTTGTAGAGTGATTGGTTGGTTGCTCAGGACATGGTGAACACAGCCCAATATACAAGGAGATGTAGCTAAGCCAGCCTGCGTTCCAGCTCCTCCAGAGACACCAGATACTTATTTCAGTGCCTACCAGGGGAGAGGGCTGATCAGAAGAGGCAAAGAGACGAGAGAAAAGGCCTCACAGATGGGAGGTGTAGAAGGAGCAAGTGGTGAGTGGAGGGAATGGGTGGCCCCTGGTGGCCTAAAGCAGTTGAAACAAACAGGTCCCCTATTGATGCCTTGTTTTTGCCTCCCTAAAAGTTCATTATGATAAAAGAGGTGCTAGTGGGCTATAGAGAAATGTTCCGAGTTTGGTGCAGCAGCAGGATAGTACAGTAGCTCACATTTATAACTGATTTTCCCATTTTCTTCTCATCGATAATACTTTTCTTAAAGAGCAGTTTGCATAAACATATGCAAAGAAAGAGAACACTAGAAGAAGAACGGAACACTAATTGCTTATATATAAAGGGATCATCTCTATTTACCAAGTACAGCAGGTGCACAAAAAATTAGGAATTTATAGTAGGTAATTGGCATTTTTGCAAGACTTACAGAGTGCAGGATCTAAACTTAAAGTGGGAAAGTATTATGGAACCCATGTTAAATATTACTATCAAGGGGTGCCTGGGGAGCTCGCCTGGTTGAGCATGCACCCCATGTACAGAAGCTCAGTCCTTGCCGGACGGGCCGCATGTTCACTTCCAACCTGCAGCCCTTTGCTGCAGGTCGTCATTGTCATTCCCCCTCTCTCTCCCCTTTCATGTTTTCAGCTGTTCTATTCAATAAAGGCCTACAATTTCCAATAAATAATCTATAAAAAAACAAAATAGTACTATCAGGGCATACTGTATGACATCAGACCAATCAATGCTTGTCTTTGTATCTCTATCTACTGTACATCCTCTGTGATTCAAAGTTATAAAACAATTACAGTATTGGGGATAGGGGGACTTTTTTGTTGGCATGATGTACTTTGCATTGTCCAATTGTTGTAACTCTTCTGCCTCAAGTCACTCAATTGTAGATGATTATGCACACACCTATTTGTTTTCATTTTCTCTTTCTTCTAGTGAGAAGCACAAAGCTGAGAACAAGGACAGGAAAGTGTTGGAGATCCTTCAGTCCAAAGACTACAAGATACAGGAGCTGGAACAGGTAGGGTACAGTTTGGTCTAATCTATCTTTCTCTGTTTAGCAAATGTCTGTTAGATCTCTGACACATTAATGTAGGTGGGTAATTCAACCAGGTCTGAAATATTAACTTGACAAAGGCTACTAGTTGTATGCAGTAGGATGTTTCAGAAAATCAAGTAGAAATTGCTAATCAGATTCTATTCATAAAGCAAATTATTATAAAAAATAATGTAGTTTATTATAAAAAATAATAATAACCAAAGTTGTGTGTATTTTTAACTGAACACCTTAAACTCGCGCTCTCTCTTTCTTTTGCACCACCTCTGTATAATATTTCTTGATGGTATGATGGCTGATGATAATGACATCACTAATGTAGTTTACTCCAAATCATCATCCCTTCACTGAAGCATCTGTCAGTCTCCTTCATTAGCGTCCCTCATCCAGAATTGTGTTCATTACTAATGAGACTGGCTGTAATGGAATCATCAGCTTGCTTTTTTTTTTTTTTTTAAACATAACTCTCCTCAGCCATTTTATCCAGTCAATACAGTAGCTATAGTACTAACTCATAGGAGCACAATAAATGTGAGTACATCAAACTTTATTTCAGTGTATTATTTGGGCCTTTTAGTTTGAGGGCAATGCAATCAGCACTGTTTTCTCACGTTTCACACAAATGCAAAAAAAAAAAAAAAAAACATAACATACTTCAAAAGTACTACAGCAAAGCCCTCTTGATGTGTTTTTGTTATAAATATTTTGTCAGTGTTTAAGTTTAAGGTTCAAGGTTTAAGGATAGGACATCATCAACAATGCTACAATAAACAGGCTTCTATATCGCATGAGAGAACAAACCTGTTGTAGAACAATTATTTATAAGATAAGAACTTAAGATCAAGTAATGAATATGTTAGATATTTCTATTTTATTGCAATATTGCAATATTTGTACTGTAACTATTGTGTTGTAGTTGCTGTATCTATAAGAAAGGCCTAATGTTGCATATTATGCACAAGAAAATTAATTTAGTTGTTTTGTTGTGAATGCTAGAAATGAAAATACTTTCTATTTACATTCCAGATGGGTACACTTAAAAATTCTAAACGTAATTACATCAACAAGGCTTGGTTGAAAATGTTATTGATCTGCGTAACTGTTATTAGTAGCTTAAACTAATGGCTGGCAGGCAATAGCCACAAATCTTTTTTTCTCACACTATACCATTTCTTCTAGTGTGTCACATTTGCGAAACCAACCTTCTGCACTTATTGTTATAATTGAGTCATTCATTATAATATATATATATATATATATATCCAAAGTAGTGTAAAAGTATGTGTAAAAATGTGTAAACCTATCTACGACTAATCATCTGATCTGATGGATTGTAAATTGACTTTCACAGTAAAGTCAATAAAAGGAATTCTTCCATTTTCATACTTGCATGCTTCTGTTTTCTATGCGTTTGGAAAGTGTCTGTTTCTCCTCTTTAAACTGTTGGTAATGGAACTTGCAGGCTACTTAAGAATCTCATTGAAAGCACTGAGCTCTGTGCTGTGTCATTTGGCCCTCTGACAGTCATCATCTCGTCCACAGTCTTGAGCCATACACACCCAAATAGTGGTGAATTGGTTTCTCCTCTCCTTTTTTTTTGGAGATGTGATGGTCCACTGAGTCAACACATGATCTTAAACTGCTCTTAATATCTCCACTCTCCAACTTTGATGATGTTTTTTTCTTCTCTAGTCTTGTTTTTTTTCCGTCCACCTCTTCGTCTATATACTTTCCCTCGCTACTCCTTTCCAT